>JANRMT010062790.1:67951552-67967031 GCA_026402145.1 Polypterus bichir lapradei | reverse complement strand
ATGATTGTGTGAAGGTACTGAACATTAGTTATATTCTTATTGCTGTGGTTTTACACTTAAACCAACAGTATACTAATATATTAATAAAGACAGACACAAATGCAGCAATTATCAAACTTCCATCATTTTATGTGTGTAACAAGTTCCATCAGTAACGTGCACCTTAATACCAAGGTGCAGGCACATCACACATTCAATGCAAATATATTTAACATTAAATAGACCTTATATTTAGTCTTAAATTCTTATATATACATAACACTTATCTTTTACACATATGTTGTTTCAAGATTCGGTAGTAATTTCTTTAGGCATAAATTGTTTATTCTTGGGTTTTAATGCTGTTGGTGGTACCAAGGTGTACCTTTCATTTGAATTTAGGGTTTTAAGTAAGTTAGTTGTAATGCATATGATAAAAAATGTAAGGCTTGATTCTTGAATATATTAATAATTTTATGGATGAAAAGGTGAATTCTGCTAAAAAATCTTGCAAACCTAGCCAAATGTGGATTTTACATATTGTAAAAGGGAGACGACAAAACGGTTTAGAGAAGATCTGGCTAGAGCTTAACAGAAATTGTCAATTCATATTTACCTATGATTTCTAAAACATTACTGAGATAAGATTTAATGGTCCCTCTGGAACTGCTTATAACAACCTCACTAGCTAACTGCTTCTACAGTATGTTTATAATTCTTTGTGAGAAGTGTTGCTTATTATGTTTATGTAAAATTTGTGATTTACCATGTGAAAATCATACAACCAAACAATTTACTAAAAATGTACTATTATTATTATCTCAGTTATCTTTCGGTTGACTTGGACTAGTATTCTGTGGACCTCTATCTATCAAGTCGTACCCAAGGACCACGAATTGCTGAGGTGTTTGTGTAGGATGTTTGCTGTTCCTAGCAGTTTTGCCTTTGCTTTGACTTGATAAAATCTTGTCCAAAGGTCTATACTGTATCTCATGGTCTCAGGGAATTGTGACCAACACTCCAACCACCACTGGCACTACCATGGTGCTCTTTTCCCATACTGTTTCCATTTCCACCTTGAGGTCTTTGTCTTTCAAAATGTTCTCCAGTTTAATTTGCTTTTCCCTCTATCCATACTTGCTTTTTTCAACCACAGTCATGTGTGGTTTGTTGTTTGCCTGTTCTCTGTTAGATTGAATCTCAGAGTTTCACAGAATAATACCATTGTGCTCAAGGACCTTTTCCAATATGTGGTCCCATTACTTTTCAGCTGTGGGGAAGTTGTACTTCTTGCACAGGGTACAGTGTGGCATTGATACCTCTTTATTTTGTCTCTCCATGTAATTGCTCTGTATGATCTTGCTGTAAACACTAACCAAGTGGCCGACTGTCACTTTCTTGTCTGAATTTGCTACTCTCACTTGTCTCATTCATATTAGCTGTGATGTCACTAGTTCATAGGTGTAGGTTGTGGTCTTGAGCAGTTAGTGTGACTCTTTCTATCTGTTACTTAATTTCTGCCTTGCTCAACCAGCTCCACGTCTTTTCATTCTCCACCTTACAAAGATAATCTTGAGATAGTGACCATGTAGCATCTTGCTCTGGCATTTCCCTCACCACTTTTTGATTGCTGCTCTCTGCTAATTCTTCTTGGTGTCATGTTTTCAGCTGCTCTCCCTTTGTGACCTGTGTCTGTTTGACCTGCAGTATTCCTCAGCCACCTTATTTTTAAAGCTAGTAGAGCCGGTCTGTATTTCCACATGTGCAGATGTTGGTTGTCCCATTCTGGATGTGTCCAGTCTACTATTACAGTTATGTATCTAATTACTTTGCGCTGATAACAATCCGGATGGTCCTTTTCCTCTTTGGCCCGGTGTGCACGACGTCCATGATTTCCAAAAACAATCTGAAATGTGGACTCGTCAGACCACAGCACACTTTTCCACTTTGCGTCAGTCCATCTCAGATGAGCTCGGGCCCAGAGAAGCCGGCGGCATTTCTGGGTGTTGTTGATATATGGCTTTCACTTTGCATGGTAGAGTTTTAACTTGCACTTGTAGATGTAGCGATGAACTGTGTTAACTGACAATGGTTTTCTGAAGTATTCCTGAGCCAACGTGGTAATATCCTTTACAGAATGATGTCGGTTTTTAATGCAGTGCCGCCTGAGGGATTAAAGGTCATGGCCATCTAGTGTTGGTATTCGGCCTTGCCGCTTACGTGCAAAGATTTCTCCAGATTCTCTGAATCTTTTGATGATATTATGGATAGTAGATGATGAAATCCCTAGATTCCTTCCAATTGTATGTTGATAAACATTGTTCTTAAACTGCTGGACTATTTGCCCACGCAGTTGTTCACAAAGTGGTGAACCTCGCCCCATTCTTGCTTGTGAACAACTGAGCCTTTTGGGGATGCTCCTTTTATACCCAATCATAACAAACACCTGTTTCCAATTAACCTGTTCAAAACAGGTGTTTTTTGAACATTCCTCAACTTTCCCAGTCTTTTGCTGCGCCTGTCCCAGCTTTTTTGGAACGTATTGCAGGCATCAAATTCAAAATGAGTGAAGATCTTGTGGTGTTATGGGTCCACAGCTCGTTTAGCAAAGGCCAGTTTTTAAATAAATAATCACCACTCTCGTGGCGGTTTAGCGAGGGGGCGTTGGGACATAGCAAGCCGCGGGACAATCCGCGGTGTGGGCGTTTCTCACCGAGTGCACAGGTGAGGGACTGCCCACATCCGTGATTGCTCCCATGGCTAATTTGCTACAGCTGTTATGGCCCCTCACCATTTAAAAGAAGCGTGAGTCGGTTGGGGGAAAAAAAGAACGAGAGAGAAAAGGAAGAGGACGGAGGTTAGAGGGAGCGAGGAAGCAAGTCGGAGAGAGAGACAGAGACAGGCGGAGCGTGTGGGCGAGCGAACGAGCGCTCGTGGGCAGTTGTGAGGAAGCTGGGTGTTAGGCCGACACCCAGGCGTTTTAGTTGTTGTTGCTCCCGCTGAGCGACCACGTAGTGGGAGTGACCCGGGGAAGGAGATGAGCCACAGAAGGCCACGGAAAAGCAGCAGAAGTTGGGAGGCTTGGTGGTTGGAGTCCCCAACATGAGCGACCTGGCCGTTGGTAGAAACCAAGTCTCAGGGACTGGGATGAGTGCCAGACTGGAGCCAGGGATCGGGAGGTCTCCAGTCTTGTGTTTTGAGTGAGAAAAGGGCAGCTGCAGGGAGCGTCTCGCCTGTTGCATGGGCCTGTATGGGAGAAGGAGGTGAGGCGCCAGCATAAAAGAAGGCACCGGGATTGTTGTTGTTTTAAAAGGCCGCTTGCACATGAAACGTTTTAACCTCATTTTTAAAGGATTTTTTTTTTCTATTTATTGATTTTACCTCCACGTTCTTTTTTATGGATTATTTATTTAATGAAGAAGTTAAAATCACTGCACTATTTATTGAACACTGTTTTTGATTTGTTCGATTTTTAATAAAAGCACTGATGCACTTTTTACCATCCCCTTGCTTACTTGTTGCCTTCACTGACTAGCTCACTCGGTAACATTATCGACAGTGTTGGGTTCAAGGGCTTCCAAATAGCGATGGGAGCATGGAGCCAGAACCCGCATCGTCACAGATCTGCAAAACAACAATAAAGTTTATCAGTTTGAACATTAGATATCTTGTCTTCGTAGTATATTCAATTGAATATAGGTTGAAAAGGATTTGCAAATCATTGTATTCTGTTTTTATTTATGTTTTACACAATGTCCCAGCTTCATTGGAATTGGGGTTGTACTTTGTAATTCACTAACATCTTTTAAATGAAGACAGGTATGGACTGTGGGTTTTTTTCATGTACAATGAATCATGCGATTGCTGGACTTCCTTCCTGGTAACTGCATTTGAACTATTTTGAACTACGTGGAAACAGTTTGTAATGAGGGGTGCTGGAGTGCTGGGGCACAGTTCCACACCCCCGAAATATTTAAAAAAAAACTCTCCTTAAATTAATTAGGTAGTGTGAAATAATCAAGAAATAAGTGTGTTTCTTTGCACAACGTTCCTGGTGTTAGCGCTTGTCAACATCCATTAAAAATGGTTCCATATTTATATGTGTTTAATTTCTGTGTGGAAAAAAATTATGTGTGAATGCCGATATTTCCGGAGTGAAAGACACCGGCCAAATGAGTCTATGTAAATCCTTGAACTTTTGGCAAGCAGGTGACCGGAGGCTGCCCTTTAATTGGTTGCTTTCACATTTTTTCGTCGACACCACTCTCTCAGACCCGGACACTCCCACATGGCAGCGAATTAGTATTGTTTTAGGTTTTTTAATTTAATTTGATTGGACAATCGGCGATGCACTACATCATATTTGACGTCAATGGTTCACAGTTCACACCCGCCTTTAACGTTAAGTAAGTACAGGTGAGGAAGCGCAACTTTAAGAAAATGGCATCTTCAAGCGGAACTTAAGAAATGAAAGAAAATTTGTTTATTTTTTAAATGAAACAACCCTTCAAAAATCATTATCGAGGACGAGCTTATACACTGAATTTTTCCTGGTCTTGTTATGACCAACGGTGTTAGCTAACTGAATGTGGTTTTTTGCTTTCCCTGTGTGGTGTTTAAAAGTGTTGTTACTGAAGCGTTGTAGGCAATGACGAGGGTACGAGACTTAAAATATCTTGGCTTTGCGTGGCCTTGATGAGAGCAAGATTTTCCATGGGTTGGTGAATTTTGTTGCCTCTCTCGGTGGAGTATTGAAAGAACACCTTGAGAATGCAACTGTACTTAAGGGGACTTCAGTACTAGGGTGTTGTACCGTGTTATCCATTATAGATGCTAAGGGGAGGCAAGGCAAATGGCACCTTTTATTGGCTATCTAAAAAGATTATAATATGCAAGCTTTTGAGGCAGCTCAGGCCCCTTCTTCAGGCAACCGTCTTACCTGAACAAGGGGCCTAAGATGCCTGAAAAGCTTGCATATTATGATTTTTTCGTTAGCAAATAAAAGGTGTCATTTTACTTTTCTTCTAAAAGAACTTAAAAAACTGTACAGAATGAGCTTTTGGATTCCCCAGAACATTCAGCACCAGGCATAAATTTTCTAACTTAATTTTAAAAAGTCTCATCTGCTTGGACTTGCATTTGTGTAGTGCTGTCATATGCGGGTGTTTTCTTATATTGCAATTGCTCTATATTTTGTTTTAATATCTCATTTTATTCTATGTTTTATTGTTCATGGCTTTGTGCCTTTTGTCTGCGATAGACACTTTTATAAATATTTCTTACTTATTTACAAAAACAATAAGATGTTTATTTTGCTACAAGTACAATAAGTAAACCAAAAAAGTGTCATTTTAATATTGCTAATGAAACTTGTGTAACTTTTCAGAATTTCAAAGTTTTAAACCCGTTCTTTTAAGTGAGATTTGGGTTATATTAACTTTATATTACAATGAATTTATGACATGTGACGTGATAAGAAGTAAATGTGTTCAAATTCTGTTGTGAATCCGAAAATATACTTTTTTTATTTATTTTTTTTTAAATGGACCATCTGTCACCCATTACGAAGCCTAAATTTCAAACTCAGTAATCTGTTGATTTCCTTCAGCCTATCAAACATTAGAGATTTACGTTTTTTTTTTTTTTCTTGTACATATTAGCAAGTTTTTCAAAGTACATAAAACCTTTCTCAGAAACACCATGAATCGGGTAAGGCTGAGTGCATTAGCCATGCTGTCAATGGAAAAGAGACTGGTGACTTAAATTACTCCATTTAATCAGAAAGTAATGGAAAAATTTTCAATCCAGAAGAAAAGGAGGGCAACATTTATGTTCAAGTAGTGTTACTGGGAAGTGTGTCGACAACATTATAGTTTGTGTGTGTGTGTGTGTGTTTTTTTTTTTCTTTTCATTTTTCATCTTTCCTGAGGTATGAAGGAGTGCTTCAGTTTGACCCGGCCCACCCAAATATTTTTTTCACCAGCCTATACTGCTTAGAAACCCTCAACAAATGCAGTTTCAGCCATCTATGAATGACCCTGTTATCAATATGTGTGTACGGTATAATGGGCTGGCATCCCAACCCATCACTGCATTCCTGCCTTGCTTCTAGTGCTGTTTCAGTAGGCTGTTACTCATCAAAGCTCTGTAATGGAAAAGCAAATTCAGAAAGTGGATGGAAGACAGATTTTTTTTTCAATGGTTCAAATGAATAATTATTTGCTTGTATCTCCAGATTTGCCAGAGGAAGTTTTCAATTTATTTTAAGAGGAAACCTTGTCAGGCCCCACTAGATTTAAAAAAAAAAGAGAGAGAGAGAGAAATCCTGACCTTCATTGAATGAATGTGAGCGTGACTAATGGAATTTTAAATTATAATCATATTACAATAATTTGAATTTATTACATTTTCATTATTTATTTTTATACAGTGAAGAATTTAATCTACCAAGCAGATGTTTCATATAAATTAACCAATTAAGCACTGACATATGCTGTAAGTTCTTGTTTGGTTTATGGGCACATCTAGGGCATTGGCATAATACCTAATATACACTAGGACAGTAAAGCCATCACCCTGACCATTTCAAACAGATGCAAATTAAACTGAAAAGCATAATTTTCTATTGCAAAGCAGAAAATAACAAATTAGGGTATTAGGCTTTACCAAAAAAAGGAACAAAGAAACCTGACAACACTACTGTTCTTCCATCCTTCTTGGGCATGTATTGAAGAAACTTAGGTTATCACCTCTGATATCATTTAAGTGAACCAATTTTAGAAATTAATTTTCCAATTACCAGTGTGAGTTGTATTCTTATTTTTTGGTGAACATGTGCAAAAAATCAGAATATGAACTTGTATTAAACTGTTTAAACAGAAAGTTTACTTGCTACTTTATAGAAAACTAAAAATTCAAAATCCTTTAAGTATTTGCACATAACATTTGTGCTCACGGCAGGAAGGCTGCACACCCTATAAACAAACCTCCTTGTACATGTCACACAAAAGAGATACCATCTGGTTGTTTCCAATTCATTTCTGCTGAGAGCATGAAGACACATTGATCCTTAACTCTCCCATAACTAGATTAACTTTGATCTTCTATTTGGAGAATAGAGATCAAATGATAAGAGGTGTAATAAATTGATTGTTTGGGAGCTTTATGCTATCTAAGAAAGACAGTATTTTGTGTTAGTGGTAGAAATCTTGCCTCAATTGCAAAAAGCAAGTTGGAAAATGTACAAGTAAATATCGCATAAACGTGCATGAATATCACATCAATTTTCAGTTACAGATTTCATTTATTCTTGGAAAATTGGTACCAATCTTGTAGCTTGATATCCCCAGTGACTTAGATAGACCAGTCTGCATCTAGCCACTACAAAATAAAACAAGATCAATGTTGTCTTAAGTCACAGGGGCAGCTCAGGTGTATGTGAGAGCTGACAACCAATGAGTGTTCACAGGAAAGTATAATGCAGGAATGTAATTATTTTGGATCACACAGAAAGAAGAAACGCTTGTCTGTCTCATGTCTGTTGTTTGTCAGAATTGAAAAAGGAAAATAAAAGGGTAGAGGTTGTGACTGAACTTTTCATACATATAAGTACTTTACACAGGCATTGGCACTTTCAGACAACATGTTCATTACCATGCCAGAAATATTAAAAAAGAAAACTCTCCTTAAATGAATTAGGTAGTGTGAAATAATCAAGAAATAAGTGTGTTTCTTTGCACAATGTTCCTGGTGTTAGCGCATGTCAACATCCATTAAAAATGGTTCCATATTTATTTATCGTGAAATGTTAGAAATGTGAAACTGAGCTGAAAAGTCTGAAATTGCAGTCAATAAGTTTGAAATTCCCTCTGACTAGTAGTTGTGCAATTTGCTACCAGCTTTAGTTAACTGAAAGGTAGAGCATCTTTGTTTTTAATTACTTCATCAAAAACTTGTCACATTTTTGTTAAATACTTTTATACAAGTGAGTTATGCACAAAAATAAAAGTGGTAAAATTGCAGTTACTTACATAAGTAAATAACATTACATAGAGTACTTTATAATATCAAGTAGTTAAAATGTAAAAAGCTTCTGGTGGCTCAGCAGCTTTCATAAACCGCAGATTCCAATTCAAGCGATCTAAAAATGACATTGACATCCTGTTGTTAGTAGTTGTTTTTTTGGTCTGTGACTAATTGCAGTTCAAATTTCTTGAACATTTTTGTATAAAGTACCTTGATGTAGAGTTAAAATGCTGATTTGAAGATGTGGACTTGACCCGGACACAGACAGGCGGGCATGTTGTTCTTCACCACCACACGCGTTTATTTACAATTATATTTACAAATATTGGTTCCTCAGACCCAGTCCAAATAGTGCACAACCCCAACACACTCAGTCCTGGCCACAAATGCCTCTTCTTCGGGCCGCCTCCACACCTCTCTCGTGCCTTGTCCTGCTTCCACCCGACTCCAGTCTCGAATGAAGGGAGACGGCCCCTTTTATCCACGACCCGGATGAGCTCCAGGTGATCCCGACAATCCCCCGTTGGCCACGCCCCAGCGTGGCGGAAGTGTTGGCTGTTCTCCCGGCAGCTCACCGGGTGTCCTCTTATATCTTCCCCCCAGCACTTCCGGGTGTGGCGGAAGTGCTGAGACAACAGGTCCCCAAGGCATTGGGGCGCCTCCTGGCGGTGACCACGGGCCCCTGCAGGGTGGGGCTTCCATGCCCTCAACCCGTGGCCCCCAAAGCAACCAGGAAGGCGGCCCCCACGTGATCCAGGGTGGGCGCAGACCCACATCCGGTCACTTACGGCGTCCCGGCCGGGTCGTTGCCCCTGGCATCCCTGACAAGACTCAAGGCAAATAGTTGGCTGCTTCAGGCCATGATAGAGAACAGGTCTGTAGCTTTGCTGATAAATTATTGTGTCAGAGAGATGCTGAATCTTAATAATGTGCAGACAATGCAGCAGTTGTATTTTTTTTAGTATAACATACTCAGTATTTGAGTATTTGTTCATAGTACGCTTTCAGAGCAATGATTACATAATTCCTTTCATCTTAGATATAATTTCTAGATAAGTGACTTTTTTTTCTTTTACTTTTACAGTTAACTTACCTCAAACAGCAGAAGAAGTGAGCTGGTGTACCTTTCCTGGTGTCTGACTAAATTGCATTGTGGATTTGTTTTGCTTTCAGGAGCTTCTGTCAGACAAGTAAAAGTGGAAAATATACAAAAAAAACAAGATGAACTATGTCTTACCTGGTAAATTTAAAACAGTAAACGAATCCATAAATGAAGTGACACAGTATGTTTCTGTGTTTAGATGGACTGGTTTGAAAACTTGCTAATTCTTTTCAATGATAGATTTAGAAATTTCAAAAGTTTCTTCAGCACTCAAGTCTAATTTTCCAAATTACCTGAAGAAAAATTGTGCTAAATTTCAACAAAATTGGTCTATTGGGAGTTATTTCTTTTTGACAGACAGATGGACAGACAAACATGAAAAACATAGTAGGTGCTTTTCACATGATGTGAGATGATACCTAAAACCAGAAATTTAAGATTTTTTTTAAAGAGTGCCATAAAATGGTGATTGTATCATAAGCTCTTTGTTTGTTTTGAAAAGTTGCTAGTTAATCCTCCATTTTGTTAGAAATGTAATAATCTCAGACCAACATAATCCAAATCCAGAACCTATCCTGTCAGCATTGGAAGCATGGAAGAAATCAACACTGAACTGTGGTACCTGTGAATTAAAGAGTGATTTCACCCATCCAGAAACGAAGACACTGACTCATTGTGGGCCAGTTCAGGATTGCCAGTTATTCTATTATATTGTTTATCCTGAGATATGTCTTTGAAATCCCCTCTTGGGGTACAGTGACTGCATCACATGTACACTTTAAGCCAAACACTGTCTTTAATTCATTGTGTTAATGAGCTTAAAATGTGTGTGAAAGATAACTACTTGTCTTTAAATACAAGAAAATTAATTGAAGGGAATGATACAATCTACAGCAATATTCTGTCCCTTCATAACACAGTAGGTCTAAATACTAGTCTTAATAAATCAGCAAGTTGTTTTTTCAACTGCTTATTTTTCAAGATGCGCAGTGGGTAGCGCTGCTGCCTCGCAGTTAGGAGACCCGAGTTCGCTTCCTGGGTCCTCCCCGCGTGGAGTTTGCATGGTCTCCCCATGTCTGCGTGTGTTTCCTCCGGGTGTTCCGGTTTCCTCGCACAGTCCAAAGACATGCAGGTTAGGTTCATTGGCGATCCTACATTGTCCCTAGTGTGTGTGTGTGTGTGTGCCCTGTGGTGAACTGGTGCCCTGCCTAGGATTTGTTCCTGCCTTGCGCCCTGTGTTGGCTGAGACTGGCTCCAGCAGACCCCCATGACCCTGTAGTTAGGATATAGCGGGTTGGATAATGGATGGATGGATGGATGTATTGCACTGGAATCTTTAACCTTTTTCCAGTTTAAACAGGAGAAATATAGAAAAAGTAAGACTATTTTGACTACTAGGATATACATGTTAATTTGTGCATTCATTTCCAGTAGAACTGACCACAGCAATTTACATTTTATATGCTGTTGAAATCATAAGAAGAGTGGGCAGTAGTCCTATACACTACTTTATACTGAGAACCATAATTTTGGAATGGTAGAGGACAGTTGCCAACAGGGAACACAAGGAGGGATTGTCATGCTGAGTAACTGGTCATTTACAAGGTACTAGAATGAAGAGTTATATATGTTATGGGGAGTATTCAAATTAGGTGGAGTTTGGTTACCAGTCCTTATAAGGGAACCTAGCTTCCTATTCTAGAAGAAAGTACCTCATTACTTAAAAAGCAGAGGTCATTTTCACAACTGAGGGGTTATAAAAACAGATATTGTAGATCAAGAAAGCTAATATAGATAGAGCACCAAAAGGTTGTTTAACATTCCTGCTTAGAAGAAGTGTGTTAGAAAGTGAGTTGAAGAGTAGATGGGTTATGAACTATTGGTTGGAATTAAAATTTAGGCCACTATGGTGGCTGAATTTGACAACTAATCTAAGTATGAAAATCATAAACAGCCTTTGACGTTTATAATATGGTATAGTTAGGTGGTCAACATCCACACTTACTCATGTTGATCTGGAAATTTGCCAAAGCAATTTTGATAGCAAATATGCTGTGTTTGCTGTTGACATTGTTCATCAAATATTTTCCTGGAAATTTATGATGTGGTCATCTTACATAAACTTTTTCCATGTGCCCCATGATGATTTTCAAGGTCAGCTTAATTTCACAGAAAATGTCGAATGGGGTGTTATCTGAGTATATAATGCTGATCCTAGTAGTGGGTTAAACAATATTGGATAACATATATTTAAGCAGAAAGTGTGCGTAGAAAAGGAAACTGTGTGATGTCTTTTTGTATGGACTTGTTTAAGACCTGTATGTAATATGTGAGCCTGTCTGTTTAATAGTATTACCCAGAGTGCTATGCAGCTGATGCAAACAGCAATAAGTGAAGAATTCACATTCTTTATTGTTGTGTTATTTGGTAGCAGCAACAGTGAATAGGCAGACAGAGAAAAAACAAACTAACTATACATTTTGGTTTGGGAGAGGTGAGTAACTGCTATACAGTTTGAGGGGGGCAAGTCTAACAGAATTCATGCTACCTTCTGCAAGAAATTTTACTCTTCCAATATTTAATTCTATTAATTTTATCTCAGTGAGGAGGAGTGGTACAGTAGTTAGCACTGCTGCCTCACAACTCATTTCACATTTTGGCCACACTAATCAGGTAGACATTTCCCTAGCCATGAAATACCCTTAAAAGACCATTACACTATTATAATCTGCATAAAACTAGTTAAGTTTCTCCATTTTCTTTGACTTCAATTCATTTTGCTAAATTTGTTAAAGTTCATGACCATTTTCGCGTTTTCGTGACAAGGCAAATTTAGCATTGTTCACTTATCACTAACATTTACCAGTATCCACTCTTGACTAGTAAATGAGGAAGAGAGGCAGATCTTCAGTTCAAAAGCACATTATGGGAATGTGTTTTCTTGTTTATGATGTGAACCGATTAATTATGGAAGTATCTATGTATGTATTTCATGCTAGAGATGCTTTCTGAGGTACAGAAAGTGACAGATAATAATCTATACTAATAAAAGGCAAAGCCCTCACTGACTCACTCAGAGTCCGTTCCTTTGGGCTCGAAGGCGCAAACAGCGGGACGCAGACTTCCTCCTTCCCAGCAAACAGCGGGTGTGCTGTCGTGTCCCTCTTCGGCTACCGTCATGCGGAAGTCATCTCCCAGGTGCTCTGGCTTTGACAGGAGCAGGCCGTCGTCTTCGGGGCAGTCTCCTTTTTCCCTCGGAGCCTCCAGGTGGTCATCTCCTAGGTACATGCATGGAACAAAGTGAGTAATAATAAATGGATTGTTATTAACATTCCCGGCACGTACCTCAGAGCGATCGTTGAATCCTGGAGGTTTCTTCGGACCTGTAAGGCCGCTCCTTGACTCCTCCCGAGCTTCGGCCATTGCACCTAAGGCTCTCCCGCTGACGTTGTCACTCTGCTTGCCCTTCCTCTTCCCCATTTTGGACTCGGATTTTTCGGGTTTTGGCGATGCTGTGGTGATTCCTGACGCCGTAGTCTTCTCGGGGTTCACTGCAAACAGAATATTTGTATACAGGTATACACGACGCTAGAGTATCCTGCCGGCTACGTCACTGTGTTAGATAGGGGGCGCTATCGCTTCCTTGAAACCCTGTCCACGACTCCAGACACCAGGAAAAAGTCCAAATGTTGACTTTATTCAAATGCCACAGTGCACAAAGCACCCTCTCCTCCACTATATTCATACAATAACAATCACTAATCACAAATACACAATAAACCAATCCTCCAACTCCCAGACGTATTGCCACCCTTCCACCCAGCTCAGCTCCCCATCTGGGAGCTCCCACAGTCCTTTTATATCTCCTGACCCGGAAGTGTTCTCCATCCCCAGTCCATGTGACTCTCAATCACTTCCAGGTCAGGTACAAGTTCTTTTCTTCACCCCGAAAGCATGTCATTCCTCTTGTCCACGTGTGCTTCCGGGCGTAGGGAAAATATCCATTATCCCTCCCTGCAGTGTCCCCTAGTGGCCCCCATGGCATCCACCAGGGCTGCGCATAAAAACTACATTGTCCATGATGCCCTGCTGGTCTTCTGGGGACCTCCATGCTGCAAGGAGGGCTCCACCTGGCGACTTAGGGGTATTGGTCAGGATAATGGGCGGGCCATTCACCACATCATTCCCCTCCCAGCGACAAATTATAATGATTCGGAGCGGCCTGCCCCTAGAGGGAAGTCTTCCTCCAAGAAGACGTTCCGGTTGAGCCTTGATTGATGCGAATATCTTGGTCCCTGGAGA
This sequence comes from Polypterus bichir lapradei, assembly GCA_026402145.1. Taxonomy (NCBI): domain Eukaryota; kingdom Metazoa; phylum Chordata; class Cladistia; order Polypteriformes; family Polypteridae; genus Polypterus; species Polypterus bichir. The sequence goes on along the minus strand of JANRMT010062790.1, from coordinate 67,953,623 downwards.
ACCTAGGGGGAATATTAGTCCATATTGACAGCTTGTCCCCCTCTCTCCAAGGACAGTTTCTCCAAATGTGGCCCAACCTTCGGCACCCGTAACACTGCCTCTGTCCTCCTGGTATTCTCCCCCTGCGGGACTGAAAACAATTAGGAAATGTTAGGTCCGCCCCTTGTCTTGCTGGGAGTGAAACCCCTGTTTCATCTGGGGCTTATCCACAGTCTGAGTCTCTCTATGAGATGAAGAGAGACTCTTCACTGTCTGCACCCCTTTAGTTTTAAAGTTGACTGGTAGCGGCGTCTTTAGGACTAGCACTATCCAGCTGCCCCGGCTCGATCGATCCTTCCTCCGACCGGTCAGTCATCGTTGCAACCTCATTTGTAGGGTACGCAGTGTATTGGCACCCGCTACTTATTAAACGCGGGCCCGGATCACACTGCATCCCTCTATTATATACGATACGGGTCTCGCTTACCTGTATCGCCGCATTATTCATCTCGGGAGGCTCCCCACCAAATCGCCGCACGTAGGCCCTCACCTTTTCTAACGGCTCTCTGGCTGCTGCTTCCAATTCCTCTATGATATTTTCAATGGTCTTCAAGACCTGCAAAAAACTATTAACGGGCTGGATTAACCGTTCGAGTTCCCGTAAGTTAATATTATTTACTTCGGCCGGCAGGAGACTTGCTTCCTTGTTCTTTTTACCTGCCGACCGGGAGCCAATGAGCACGTCCGCTTCTGGCACGTGCTCTGACGGGTCTCGCGGAGGTTTTTGGGACTTGGAGTCCTTAGAGAATCGGGTTGCCTCTTTCAGCAGGCTGTGGTCTGTTTTATTTAATTTTGTAACATCCCGATCAGCCATTTCCCGACCCTCCTTACCTTCTCGTGGGGTGAGCGGTGCCTCGCTCGCCTCCCCCTTCCCCTTCGGTCAGGAGATATAAAAGGACTGTGGGAGCTCCCAGACGGGGAGCTGAGCTGGATGGAAGGGTGGCAACGTGTCTGGGAGCTGAAGGATTGGCTTATTGTGTATTTGTGATTAGTGATTGTTATTGTATGAATATAGTGGAGGAGAGGGTGCTTTGTGCACTATGGTATTTGAATAAAGTCAACATTTGGACTTTTACCTGGTGTCTGGAGTTGTGGACAGAGGTTCAAGGGAACGATAGTGCCCCCTATCTACCACAGTGGCGTAGCCGGCAGGATACTCTGTATATATATCCTATATATGTATATATATATGTATATATGTATATATATATATGTATATATATATATGTATATATATGTATATATATATCTATACTAATAAACGGCAAAGCCCTCACTCACTCACTCACTCACTCACTCACTCACTGACTGACTCATCACTAATTCTCCAACTTCCCGTGTAGGTAGAAGGCTGAAATTTGGCAGGCTCATTCCTTACAGCTTCCTTACAAAAGTTGGGCAGGTTTCATTTCGAAATTCTACACGTAATGGTCATAACTGGAAGTTGTTTTTCTCCATTTACTGTAATGGAGTTGAGCTGGAGGGGCGGAGTTCCGTATAACATCATCACGCCTCTCACGTAATCACGCATTACGTAGAAAGCCAGGAAGAGCTACAAAACGCGCTTTAGAAAACATGCATTATATAATTAAGAAGGCAGCGAAACAATTAGAAGCGAGCGACTGACATATAAAACCATATTCAGCGGCTCACGTGAACTGACGCAGTGCGCAGACAAAAAGTAACAGTTCCAAAGAGTGCTGAACAAAAACCTAATTACACTGCTACGCTCGAATAGATAAACCACACGCAGTGGCGCGATGGTAAAGCATTCGCCTGAAGCGCCCACGTCCGAGGTTCGATTCCCGAGAGGGGATACACTAAGTATGTACGCGCGCTTCTCGATTTATTTTAACCTCGCATCCCCTTAGTTTGAGACATATGAAAACGCATGCGGTTAACGCAGAAAGACAGATCACCTATTCACCTATTGAAGCTTCATGAATAATGGATACTTTATTCGCGATCAATGATTGTTTTGGTAAAGCCATACTCAGTGTATTCATTAGATGAACGGTAAAAAAGTAAGAGC
>JANRMT010062790.1:67901404-67931552 GCA_026402145.1 Polypterus bichir lapradei | reverse complement strand
TTTTTAGCCATTGGTTTCAGAGAGCAAAACAGAATTTACCTTAATTTCATTTTGTTTTATACATTTTCTTATTTTTATTTTCAATTTTATTTAGGAAGGTTAAGGTTTTATGTCAATGTCACTGTGGTGGGTTTTGCACTAGTAAAAATGTCACCACATCCCCAGCTTAGACCTATCGGGTGTATAGTTACCATTTGATAGCATGGGGTTTCTTCACAGCCGTTGAATCTCTCGATTTAATGAGTACCTGTTGCATTGTGATGCTGCGTGTACTTCAGTTTCACATTTTATCTTCATTCTAATTGGGTCCCATGCACATTACTATGTTTTGTTTTTTTTTCTTTCACTTTCATCCACAGTACACTAGCTATGTCCACTTTCGATAATGAATACTTCTGAGAAAGCTCTCCAGAGACGCATATTTTTAAAATCGCTGGAGTGGCATCGCAGTGGTCGAAACTGAAGATTTCTGAAAACACATGTTCTCGTTTTGGTTGGTTTGTGTTTATTATGTGATTTTTTCCTGATTTGATCCCACTCATTATAATTGGTCAATCTTCATGGATGAAAAACCTATTCTGACATTGTTGGCATAGTAGACTTGGTTTTTCCATGGCTTTTGTTGTGTTGCTTGCCTGTCTGCATCTTTTCATTTTGTTCGATTTTTCAGAAATCGTGGTCAAGTGACTAGTGAAAGTGCAAAACAGAGTCGATAGTCGTGTGTGTGCTCAAACTGCACAAGCACTTTCAGTCCATTTTAAACACCAGAACATGGGTGCTCAGACAATACATATGCAAAGCACACTCACTTTGGTCATGACACAGTGAAATTTGGGAAACTGGATGGCAACATCAGAAAATAGGCTAGTGAGACTGTTCACAACACAAAACAACTGACGGAAATTTCTTATTTGACAGAAATTTTTCCAGTCCTGCAATAAGCAACCAAAAGATGCAACGTTATATTACATATCAAATGATGGCTGATGAAGCTAAAACTTGGATTAACTCAAAATCATTTGGTGGCTGGAAATTGGGTTTAAAAAGTAGGCCAAAATTACACAATGCATGGTTAAAGACATTTTATACTGTGTGTCGTGTGTTTTTTGTTTTATTACGGATGAAAATACTTCATAAATGATAGAAAATGCTAGTGTGGATGTTTAAAAATGCTGTTTTTGAGTGAAAATATGGAAGTGTTGACATAGCCTAGTGCCATTCTTGTGCCTTTTAAAAATACTTTTATATTGGCTATGACATTAACTACTTTGATTAAACCTATACAGTATATTAACTATATAAATAGTGGATGTGTCTTGCTCCCCTTGTTTTCTTAGCTCTTGAGGGATTCGGAAGTTTACTTGCACCCCAAGAAACAAGACTCTCTTATTAAGTTTACTTACACTATTATTTCTGAAAATTGTATGTGGTTATTGTTTTCAAAGCATAATATTCTGATCCATCAATAATATACTGATGCTGTTAATGTAATTGTGTTTAGTGTATGTTTACTGAGTCAAGGAAACCTAAGCGAAAGCTAAATCATCTGTGCTGCAAAGTTTTACTAAACTTAACCCAGAAGGAAGAGAACTGCGTAAATGACATATAAATATTTTTAATTTTCCCAGGGCCTACCCTATGGGAAGTAAATTCCCTCTGCCATCACTATTTTCAGGCATCAAAACTTGGCAGCCTTCAATTTTTTCCTTCCTTCCTGTATTATAACTATTCAAACAAAAAATACCATGCATTCTCATCAGTCTAAAAATGATGCTGGAATATGGAACTAAATACTGAACCATTCTCTTTAAGCAGTGAAAAGCTAATAACAAAAATGTTTATATAAAAATACATAAAGATGTATATGACTCCATGTCCTTTACATGAGGCTTTTTTTAAAGAACAAACAGGCATGAGTAGTGGGAGAAAAACAGTAGTGGAGTTAAAAAAAAAACAAACCAAAATCTCCACCCTGAGAGTAGGAGACAAACCTGACAGATAGTAGGCCAGAATGGTGTCAAGACAGGGCCCGGCCTGGCTTGAACATAAATTCATAGAAAATACACACAAACACAGTAGCACATTTATTCAGGGCAGAAGAACTTTACAAGATGGAAGGCAAGTGGATCATCTTTTTCCATATCTTCCTGTCCTTTGTATCTTGCTCTGTTACACTAATCACCTGCATGACCTCTCTCACCACATCCATAATCCTTCTCTTAGGCCTTCCTCTCGCCTGGCAGCTATCCTTAGCATCCTTTTCCCAATACACCCAGCATCTCTGCTCTGCACATGTCCAAACCAACACAATCTCAGCTCTCTCACTTTGTCTTTCAACCATCCAACTGAGCTGACCCTCTAATATCCTCATTTCTAATCCTGTCCATCCTCATCACAGCCTTTGCACATCTTAGCATCTTTAACTCTGCCACCTCCAGCTCTGTCAACTGTTTTTTTCTCAGTGCCACCGTCTCCAACCCATATAACCTAGCTGGCCTCATTACTATCCTGTAAACATTCCCTTTCACTCTTGCTGATACTCGCCTGTCACAAATTACTCCTGACACGCTTCTCTCCACCCTGCCTGCACTCTTTTTCACCTCTCTTCCTCAATCCCTGTTACTCTGTGATGATGAGCCCAAGTATTTAAACTCCTCCACCTTCTCCAATTCTAATCCCTGCATCTTCACCATTCTAGTGACCTCCGGCTCACTTACACAAATATAGTGTGTCTTGTTCCTGCCAACCTTCATTCCTCTCCTCTCTAGCGCACATCTCCATTTCTCCAGGGTCTCCTCAAGCTCCTCCCCACTCTCGCAGATCACATTGTCATCAGCAAACATCATAGTCCATGGAGTGCCCTGTCTAATTTTGTCTGTCAACCTGTCCATCACCATTGCAAATAAGAGGGCTTACAGCCAATCCCTGATATAATCCCACCTCCACGTTGAATACATTTGTCACTCCTACTGCAGACCTCACCACTGTCACACTTCCCTTATACACATCGTGTACAGCTCTTACATACTTCTCTAGACACTCCTGACTTCCTTATACAATACCACAACTACTCTTGAGGCACCCTGTCATATGCTTTCTGCAGGTCTACAAAGATGCAATGCAGCTCCTTCTGGCTTTCTCTAAACTTCTCCATCAGCACCCTCAGAGTAAGCATCGCATCTATGGTGCTCTTTCCTGGCATGAAACCATACTGCTGCTCACTAATCATAACCTCCCTTCTTACCCTATCTTAAACTACTCTTTCCCATAACTACAGATCTGCACGTCTCCCCTTTATTCTTAAAAAATCGGCACCAGTACACTACATCTCTACTCCTTAGGCATCCACTCACTTTCCAAGATTCCATTAAACAATCTGTTTAAAAACTCCACTGCCTAAACACCTCCATGCCTCCACAGGTATGTCATCTAATGGCCTTTCCATTCTTCATCTTCTTCATAGCTGTCTTTACTTCCTCCTTCGTAATCCATTGCACTTCCTGATTCACTATCTCCAAATCATCCAACCTTCTCTCTCTCGCATTCATCAGCTTTTCAGAGTACTCTTTCCATCTGCTCAGCACACCCTCCTCGCTTGTGAGTATGTTTCCATCTTTATCACCCTAACCTGCTGTACATCTTTTCCAGCTTGGTCTCTGTGCCTAGCCAATCAGTACAGGTCCTCTTCTCCCTCCTTAGTGTCCAACCTCTCATACAACTCATCATACACCTTTTCTTTAGTCTTTGCCACCTCTCTCTTCACCTTATGCCTTATCTCCTTGTACTCTTGTCTACTTTTTTCATCTCTCTGACTATCCAACTTCTTTTTTGCCAACCTCTTCCTCTGTATACATTCCTATACTTCCTCATTCCACTACCAGGTTTCCTTTTCCTCCTTCCTCTGTCCAGATGTCATGCCAAGCACCTTTCTTGCTGTCATCCTTACTACTTCTGCTGTAGTTGCTTAGCCATCTGGTAACTCTTCATTGCTTCCCAGTGCCTGTCTTATTTCCTTCCTGAAGTCAACCTTGCAGTCTTCCTTTTTCAACTTCCACCATTTGATCCTTGGCTCTGCCCTCACTCTTCTCCTCTTCTTGATCTCCAATGTCATCCTACAGACTACCATCCAATACTACATTTTCCCCTGCCTCCACTCTCTATCCCTTGGGTACACTGTCCATCACTTCATTTGACTCACTTCAGCAATCTTCTTTCTCATCCATTGCACACCCAACTGGTGGGGAACATGCATTGACAACATTCATCATCACACCTTCAGTTTCCAGATTCATATACAGTGGTACCTCGGTATACGTCCTTAATCCATTCCAGGTCCTTGGACTCATACCAAACAGGACGTATACCAAACTAATTTTTCCCATAAGAAATAATGGGAAAATGATTAATCCGTTCCCATGAAAAAAAAAATCCTATTGCTATTGGCATATTATACATTGATGGGGTTGTATAAAATAATTTAAACACAGCTTAATACTAAAATACATAAATACAAAAGCAATTACATGAAATAAATGAAAATTTTACCTCACTTAACTTTTTAATAACGTCTGTTTTTCACAATCGTAGATACCATCGTTCTCGGCAAACGGTATGCAACAGCCATGTCCCGGATACGCATGCCACCTTCATACTTTTCAACAATCAATTCAAATTACGTGAAAAAACACAAAATCACGTTGTGACAATGCAGGTTTGCTGTATGCTCCCATCTGCTGTCGGGGAGCCCTTGAACCCTACACCGTCAGTAATGTGCCTTACTGCTAAGCTCATCGATAACAACAAAGCAATGGGATGGTGAAAAAGTGCAAAGTGCTTTTATTAAAACAATCAACAAAACAAGGTGTTCAAATTAAAGTGCAGTCTCCAAAGTTCCAATAAATAATCCATAAAATCAGAAGTGAATCGTGGAGGTTAAAAACAATAGAAAAAAGTCTTCTTAAAAACAACGAGGTTAAAATACAGCAGGAAGCATTCTTAAAAAAAAAACAAACAAAAAAAACAAAAAGAAGCCCGGTGCCTTTTTACCTGGCGGCCCCCCTGCTTCCCAACAGGGGTGTCGCCCTACTTGCAGCTGACCTTAACTCTGCCTACTTCAGCTACTTCATGCACCCACGCTCACTTGCGCTCTCTCTCTCTCTCTCTCAACCTCCCGTCTATTCTTTATTTTTCCTCCCCTTCTAGCCGACTCACGCTTCTATTTTTCAAGATAAGCAGCCCCAAGAACAATCATGAATGCGGATGGTCTCTCACCTGTGCACTTTGGTGAGAAACGCCCACATCGCGAATCGCCCTGAGAACCTTCAGCCACACAACCACCACGCCCCCTCACCAAGCCGCAAGCGTGGTGATTATTTATTTTAAAGCTGGCCTTTGACAGGAGCAGTGGACCCGCTATACCACACACATGAAAATTCACAAAGAGTTATAGCGCAGGTTGTTCACTGAATGCTAGCAACTGGTGCACTGACGCTCGAGGGCAGTCGTGGCTTTGTCTCGAGAGAGGTAAACAAGGGTAGCACGCGAGTCGTATTCCAAACAAAGGTCGTATACCAAGCAAAATTTTTCATGTCCAAACAGGATGTATGCCAAGTTGGACTTATTCTAAAGCGGATGTATACCGAGGCACCACTGTATTTGAAGTAGTGACTACAATGCTGTATCCCCTTTCCAGGTTTGCAGGTCAACCATTAATAGTTTCTAATGTCAAATGCATCTTGCTGTTGTAAGGGTGAGACTGCACATAACTTGATGATTACATGACCTTTGCCCCTCGTAAATACTATAATACATATCCCTCTATTATAAAAGAAAATCTTGAGACGATACTATTGCCAGGAGATTTTTTTCAAGTCCTGCCCTCCTCTCAACCATTTACAGTTAACGGCCCATGCCCATGGTCCTCTCATCTCTTATAAATTTTTATGTTTTCCTCACTTTAAGTTCCCAATAAAAGAAGACTTATTATGTCCAAATCTTATTGAAGAATTTCATTCCGAAGGGTTATCAACAGAAGAAATGAGTACATGAGCAATCCTAGCACAGAGAAATGATGAAGTCAAATGAACTAATGTAAAAATTGTCGATCGATTGCACGGCATATTGGTTAATTGCATATTAATAGACTATGCTGAAACAGTTAGTGGTGATGGTGTGGAAGATGAAAACATCAACTTACAAAATCCTGTAGAATATCTACAACCATTAACACTGTCCGGTCTTCCATTGGATGAATTCCCATTGAAAGAAGGATGTATCGTAATGTTATTGCATGCAAAATTTTAACAGGCAACAAGAAAAGTAATGTAATATATCTTCCACGGATAACATTAGACACCAAAAGGAGATGTTGATATGCCATTCATATTAAAATGTTTATAGTTTTCCGTTAGAATAGCTTTTGCTATGACAATTATCAAATCACAGAGACAAATATTTGAAAAAGTCAGTTTATTCATTAGAGAGAAAAAAATGATAATTAATCACGGGCAGTTACACGTTGCATTGTCACGATGTAACTCCAAACATGGAATCAAAATTCAATGCGATATTAACAACTGTTAATTCCAAATATTGTTTTTACTAAAGTTTTACAGTAAAAGTGTACAGAACAAGAACTATAATGCAACGAATACCTCTAATGCAACAAGAAACATACAGTAATTTTCTTTCAATTTATTACATTTTACTAATTTTTTTTACTATGGTTAATTACTCGCTGTAATGTAAAATAGTTTGGTCTATTATGCATATGTAATTCCCATGCTTCACCATAAGTGAACAGCAGAGCTCCATAGTAATCTAAAGAACCAGAATATTAGTATACATTCTTTGCATTTCAAAACTCTGTTCACCAGGTATGTTAAATGCATTTAACTATATTTTAAAGAAGTGGATATAACATGTGTCCCACAAAAAAAGCATTATTGACCAGTTATCCATGCATTCATTTTCTAAAGGTGCTTTCTTAATGAAGGGTTTAAGAATCGGATCATATCCAGTTCTTCAAATGTAATACTTTGATGGATACCTTCCATCACTTGACGCATACACTGTGCCAATATTGAACTATCAGTTACTTTTGTTGCGTGGTTCTGGATAGTGTGGGAAAAGTAATATGCCCAGTAAGCATATGTGACGCCATAAAAGCATACAAACACAACACAGGTAGCTCCCCAGCCAGTAATCACACTGTGGTCCAAGAATTATGAGAATTAGCCATTTTGTTGATAACTAAATTGAAATGTATTTAGTATTTCACTAAAGCATATCCAAAAATGAGTTTGTAAGGATTATAAATCAGGTAAAGGCATTAAAAATGAACAATCATTCTACACGTAATAAGTTTACTGTGAAAATGTGACCTTGGTGGTGGCTACATTTGTTGCTGTTTCCATGAATGATGAGCCAGCTATAGTCTATGTGGAGCCTTTATATTCTTCCTGTGTCTGTATCAGTGCCTAAAGTGGACAGAAATAAGTGCTGGTAATCTGTGTTTGTTTTGTCTTCCACCTGATACATTGGAAATTTTACACTATTTTTTCATTGAGTTGATCCCCCTTGAAGTTTATATCAGATTGATATTTTCTGCAGCCCATGTGCAAGGGCAGATCTACCATGAATCTAATGAAGTTTAAGCTGCAGGGCCCCTAATCCCAGAGGAGCCCCAGAAATTACTTTAGTCCATATTGCTTAAAACTTTTCGGAGTCTACTTTAAAAATTACCCAAATCTCACTGCTGATTTGCGAATGGACCCACATAATATTTCAGGCTTTCCAGCCCCAAAATGTGGGTCTGCCACTGGCACTGTGTCTTATTTTACTTGCCAGTTTCAGAGTGGCTCAGTGCCCTACACATATGTGAGTAGGTCCTGCAATGGGCCCTCTCCCTATCCTGTACGCGCACCTGCCCTGTTCCCATTGCTTAAACCACGAATATAATCTTGGTACAATTTTAAAATCAAAAAGTATAGAGTGCAGCATGTTATGTAACGGTTATAAAGAAATGATCTAACTCAGTAGTCAAAGAAAACAAGTTAAATTGCAAAATGGCATTTGGAGGGAAAAAGTAGATTAACATTTTAACAACGCTCAAGAAAATGTTTCATCAACATTTATCCCAAAAATAACTTTATTCAAAGTCAAAACAGTGATTGTAATATTCGTTAACGAAGCTCAATATATTTTGGGAGGCAGATTAACTAAAGTTTGAAGATGCACACGGAAATTGCATTGCCTTATTTTAAGACAGGTAATAAAACGAACGCGTAAATCGTAATAATCATAAATGTAAGTCAACAGTACCTATTTAGCAACACACAAACAAATCAATGAGCCCGTCCATCCGTCAGCAGCGCAGCAGAGGCGCTCTCTTTGATCCCAGCTGCTATGCACATGAAAGCCGCCGCTGCCGTCACGTGCGCTTCTGGCGAAGGCGGGTGTGAGGAGCTGCCGAGGAGCGCAGAGACCCGGGTGGGCAGCTATCCCGTTATCTCACGAGAGGCGCTGGCCGCTCTACTGCAAGTGGAGCTGGGAGGGCGACTACATTAGGGAAAACATTGTAAGGGGGAAATGTGCTGATCGGGGAATCAAAGCGGATTCTTGTGTGACACGAAAGTAAAAGAGAAACTACAGGTCGTGGCGCTTGAGAGGACAATTCTCAGTGGATGGTGGACGTCCGGTTGGCGGTTAGACTAAGTGGACTGTGTGGCGACCCCTTAGCAAAGAGAGCGATAAGAGGTAAGACTCACAGGATCTGCCCGGTTAGATCCTCAGCGCTGTTATTTTGGGCGACGCGTGCTCAGGAGAAGCTGCCGTTCTTGGAAGAGTAGAGCATCGCTGGGGATTACGATTTCTTTCCTATAATCTAAACAACTTTTCTAGATGGCTTCAACAAGTTTATGGTAGATAATGTGCGCTATTTGCATTGCAGTACATCGATGTTGTGCACCAGCGGGTTTGTGGCTGAGCTGCTGTGACACGCGAGGACGTTTCATAAGTGCAGCTTTGTGATGTAGTGTCTCGAAACAAGCCTCGACGCGACGAGACGCAACTTTAAACTTGTATTGTTTAGACTTTCGGCTTTTATTGTTAACACCACCACGTATGATATACTTTAAGATGGTGATGCCTTCATAATCTCTAAGTAATATAATGATGCGGTTTATTTTGTATTTGATGATTAAAAGAACATCAATGCAATACAAGGCACATTGTGTGTGTATACGACATAATAGTGACCGCTGTCTGACAAATTTCCACTAAATGTTGAGTTCCTTACGTATAAAACTAATTATTACCAAGTTAAGTTTTTTTTCTGAATTGGTTAAATAAGTGTTGTTCAAATGCTTGGGATACATTTAAATCTATTAGATAATTCATAAGTGATGCGTATTCATCAGTGATAGCAACAGTTGCCAATTACAGCCTCATTTCAAAACACCACGTTAAGTGTTCAATAGGGCTATTATGACGCGTTGGAGTTAAAGAAAACCTATTTTGCCTTTAGAAGGTTTTTAAATTAATGCCACAAAATTTGCCCCATTAAATAAAATATTATGTGAAATTCAACATTGTACTGTGTTTTATCTTTTTCCACGCAATATTTATAAAGGTCCTGCATGTTTTAAGCACAAGTGATGAGGTTGCATGCCAACGTCCTGTGATGAGGTGTCTGGAGCGGGTTTCAGTCTTGCACCCTATGCTGTTGGGATAGGCTCTGGCTCCCTGCACCCTTAATTGCACTAAGCAGGTTAAGTGAACAGATGGATGTTACATGAAATAACACCCATTTACTGTATCTGTACGTGTTTTATTCTGTCCCGTCTCCATTCTTCAGGTATCCTTAACTTAGCTACAGCTTACAGTCATTATTTTACCTGTCAAAAACATAAACCTGACCCTTTTGGAAATGTACTGTGGCATGCAATTTGTTAAAAAACACAAGCGCCATAAAAATATAGGGGAAAAGTGATATAACTGTAGCCACACACTAGAGACGTTACACTAGAAAACTTTATCTAGTTTTATGTATGAAGCCATTTATCAGTAATAAAGGATTTATAAGGTTGTCATAATCCATTAACTTTTTACAGTGACAATATCTACAGGCTGTTATCCAACATTGAGTAAAATGCCTGCAAATGCTCTGGATTTATTCACTGGGCTCTCTCTAAATATTTTTATAATGATTTTTTTCACATCCACTCTTTCCAGCGGATTATTCAGTATCACAGTATTCTTATTTTAATAAAAAAAAAAAAATAGGCAAAAAAACAAGTCATTAAAGAACATATGACACACATGAAATACTTCAGTCCTTATTATAGAACACTTTTGCTCAGTAGTTTCAGAATTTTCTCTTTTTTTTTTTCATTTGGCATCTCATTCTGTGCCAGCATGACACCAGTGCTGACAAGATTTCACAATAAATTCATCAATGTGCTTTTAAGTGAAATACATTTACAGTACTTTAGTTCATGTCTGTATCACTGACATGAAGTACTTACATCCTGATCTTTATGTATCTTGAAGAAAATACATTTCCAAGTTTCTTGTCTTGCAGCAGAGTCAGAAATGTGAAAAATGTTTGAAATAATCCTGTCGAATGTGAAACTCTAATGTTATTATTTGATGATGAACTACGGTTTGCCATTCTCGTGTCTTCAGAGTAGAAAGCTATTGCAGCATACTTTTAAGTAGTAAGGCCTTTTTAACAGGTAAATAGAAATACATTTCCTATGCATTTCAATTAATATTTATGTAATAAGCAACTGGGGAAGTAAATTATACTAAGCAGTACAGTAAAAAGTGATTAAACAATTCTGGAAAATGTATGCAAATAAAACAATATAGGACTGGAATTGCTAGCAATATAATCATACATATTTTGATAACATTTAAGATTTTTGTAATTGTATTAATTATTGTTCAAGTATATTCCATCAAAACAGTACAGCATTTTTTCCCCCAAATATCTCTTGAGTTAAAATGAGAACACTAGTGTGCATATACAGAAGTATTTGGGAAGATAACAGATCTAATGTCTTTCCATCCATTCATCTTATTAGGCATAAGGTCAGAGTGCCAGTCTGTCACAGGACCCATTATGCCCACAAATGGTTGCCAGTCAGCCTATCATATACTTACTTACATACATCATTCTGGACATAAGAAAACAGGAGCCCTTAAACAAAAAACAACACTGACTCTTGAATAATGGGCAAGCTCCACAATGACACCGAGCAGACACCATGCTGGATTAGGGACATAGCAGTACTAGCCATTGTAACACCGCGAATCCAACAAGTGAAATGTTCCAAGCAAAACTATAACTTTAGCATTAGACAAAGGTGATGCATAGATCTAATGAGGTTTTAACTACAGGACTGCCTGTTCATTCCCTAGCTCTGACAAAGTCAATTAATTTGTCCATTTGTAAGAAATTTCGGGATGCTGTTCAGTACAGACACGTGCAGTATAACATACAATGTGTTGGCTTGAAGATATATATTTGGTTACTTTGCTTTCAAAGTGTATTTGAAAAGCCATTAACTGACTTTTGTTTTTGTGAAAGGCAGTGTCACATTGCACAGGATCCTATTGATTAGTAGATGACAGGACCTAATCAGAATTAATAGCAGCAAATGTCAGAGTCAGGGCAAAGATGAAGATTTAAATGGAGTTTTAAAAAAAAAAAAACACTGAAATTAGCAACTGCCGAATGTTAACAATACACAGCATGTGTGCAGCTGTTGAGGACACCTCAAGGCTCATTAATCATTTACAAATAGTTGATTGCATTTTGGTCCCTGTAGAATATAAAATAAAGCTGTGTAGATTGAAACCATGATACAGCACAGGTATCTTTTTTTTAATTTAAGTTTTTATATGCAGTTAAGATCTCTAGAATGATTACATAATGTCATATGTTTCAGTTCATAAATCTGAAGACAAGATACGTTTATTTTATTTTTAACTGCGCTTCACAGTCCTATTCATCCAGTTTATGTGCCAATATTGGGTGACAGAACCCTGCTAGGAAACACTAAGCTCTAAGCATAAACCGACTCTGGAGAATAGGTTATTTAAATTGCAGTGCTCCCCATTAAATACCAAGCTTGACCAATTTAGAATTGTTAGTTATGCCAAACATTCATACATTTTGGATGAGAGAAAAAGTCTCAGCATGCACAAAAAACCCTTGCAGACATGGAGTGAAGATGCTCACTTCTTACAGTAAGTAGAGGTTAGGAATTAAAACCTTATGCTATTAGTTCTATTAATTCCAGAGCCTTAAATTTATTATTTCACTTTGCATTACTGGTACTTTTAACTCCAAAGGTTATTCTCACAAGCAACAATTTAGGAGCACCTGCAAAAAAATGTACCTAAGTTAGAACAGATTTAGGAACAGATGTGACACTGGCCCAAGTCACTACAACCATTTGTAAAGTGCCATCTGAGATTTACTTTGAGTCAGTTGTAAATTCTGACTACCTGCTCTCAGTCGCCCAGTAAGCTGTTTCTAAACACTCCTAGAAACATTAAAGTGATCTAGAGTGAGACCCCACTGACCAGTCCTGATCAGGGGCCTTATGCACAATACCGTGCGTAGAACTCACACTAAAACATGGTGTACGGACAAAAGTGGAAATGTGTGAACGCACAAAAAAATTGTGTGCATAAAACCGTGCATAAGCCATCTTCCATGCACTTCAGTTCCATAAATCTCGGTCAGCATGAAAAGTAACGCACATGCACGCTCCTGCCGTCCCACCTTGACTCCTCCCTGAATTTTGCATATTTTAATATGCCAATCAATATAAACATCACCTTCTCCATTCAGTGATGGTTAAAAGACAATGGCGAGTGCAAAGTGGAGGCAAGGAAAAATATACTATTTGTTGACTTAAGCAGTGGTATAAATAACAAAAGGAAGTCGATTGAGTGATACAGAGTGTGGAGAAACTCGAAAGTTCAAGTTCAGAAAGTCACACAGCGCCTGAAATAAAAAAAGAAGTGGTCAGATATCAAAGTCAACATGAAAAGGCAAGTCATACTCCACCGTTTGAGTGTCATATTGAAGTGTATTAGGGTACAGAGAAAAGATAAACATAATAGAGACACAGTGGGCAAAAAAAAAACTGTTGAAAAGTCCACTTTAATTACGTAGTTTATTTTGTCACTAAAGTAGAACGTCGTAAACTTAATCTTAAAATCAATGGTAAATTTACTAGAGTGTCTCAGATCCCATCATAACTAAAGTAGCATGTTAAAAGCTTTCTATTGTATGTGTTCTTCTATGTGCTCTATGTGTGTGAATCACTATTTGCTTCTTAAACAGGCTTTCTCTTCTTCCGACAGGACACAGAATACATTACATTCATGATATTACAGCGCTGTGAACAATTTAAATACTAAACTGTATACTTGATATTATTGTCATGATGAAATGATTTAAAGAATTAAACATAGGGGCACGGCAGCACAGTTGTAGCGATGAACTGGCACCCCATCCAGAGATTGTTCCTGCCTCCCACATGATGCTTGATGGTCCGTGTATGACCCTCAATGAAATTATTTATTGCCACAGTACAGTCTCCCTCAAATGTACCATCCCCAAATTCCTGTCCTTCCTTTTTTTTCTCCAATTAACCAATCGCCACACAATCAGCTCTTTAATAAATGTCAAACCATCTGCAAGCTTAGAACACTGATTCTTCAAAAATTTTAAGGACCATTGAAATATCTTCGTAGTACATGTTTAATTATTCCATTCATCTATCCATCCAGGCCCAGCAAACATACAGCATGAGGCAGGACTAATCCCTGGATGGGTCACCAGCTCATCGCTACTGCTGTGCCACCGTGCCCTCACGTTTAAATATTAATAGTGTACATTATTTAAATGAAGTTAAAAATGTATCTATATAATGTAATGTACATACTTTTTTAAACTATATGCGTTAAATTTCAGTGTATTTGATAAAGTCGCGTCAGGGATGTGAATCTAAAAAAGAATGGGGAAACCACACCGGAACCGTACCACTGCTTTAATGCTGGGTGCTGCCAGTTTGCAAAACCAAGTGGAAACTTGCGTTATGCACAAGGTAAGGCGTGCATGAGAATGTGCATGGCTGTATGCCAAGATTAGTTTTTATACATTTCAAAATGGGATGGGAAACAAGTGTACACAACATTTTTGTGCGTGCATACATACATGAGGCGCCTGGTCTTCCCAGTAGAGTAATGCATAGTGGAAGGTTTATGGGTACATTAAATCTTTAAGAAATAAATTAATTAATTAAAACATTGACCTTCTCCAGATACATAATACATACATAAGATTTATATAGTGCACATAATCTCAGTTGCTGTTTTTTGTTGTTTTGCACCAGTTAATACAACTGCTTTCACTGTCTGCTTATGGATTGATTTGTTGTTCTTGTCTAGTGGCTATTCAAGTCTTGGTTATTTCTAAGTCTTGACACTACATCAATTGTATGAGCCCAAGGACCCTATACCCTCCAAGTTCCGGCCTGGCCTTTATGTTTTTGGAGATCAATATGGGTTGTAGAAAGCGACAAAGCCCTGTATAGTTTTTTGAATACAACATCAAAGCGGCAATTGGAAGTACATTCATTCGGAGTGCACTCTAAAGGTTAATGGTAAAAATCCAAAAAATCTTAAAATGCACCTACAGAGTCATCTCAAATTGGTCCATATCCTGTTTCTTAACAAAGAAGAACTCCAACAATCAGAATGCATGTGCAACTCCAGTCCACATAATGTAAGACCGTAAACATTAACATCATGTTTGCAGGCCAAAAGTTTGAAAACAAATTCAGGTGACCACAAAAAACACAAGGAACACCAGTTAATTTGTCCATTAAAACTGGCAAGTCTGTCAGCCCAGCATCTGAAAAGCTTTATGCTGTAGGAGTAAATGTTATGGTGGGAATTTAGAAAAGTGAATTGTATAATGGAGAAGAAGTATTTCTCTACTTTACATGTTTGCGGTATTAAGCTGCTTCAGTCATTTGTTGTTTGCTTCATTACAGTTACTTTCAGTTGGGATGCAAAAGTGCACTTTGTTCAGCACAATTATCAAAATTATAACTATCTTATAAAATTGTTCATATTTAGCATCTGGTTTTGTTTTTGGTTGTTTTTAATAAGGACAGGCCTAGAGGCCTCTACTAACATTAAACTAATATTGTTTCAGAACCCATCAGCTTTACAGCTCTGTGTATGTGTGACTCAGAACTAAAGTCTATAATTTCTCTTTAACTATACTGTAATTACTAAAAATAAATTGAATCTAATATGTATAAAAATAATATATAGTTTTACATAAAAACTACAATTACATTGTGAAGAAGAAAAAAAGCCAAAACAAAACTGAATTTCCAAGTAACATCTGAAATAATATAGAAATAAAAAATAGTATAAAATTGCAAAACTATAATAATCTTTGTTCGTATAGGAAACAAAATCATGCAAAATTTGTAATAAATGTTCAAAGTTCACAAAGAATATGTCCAGGACAAGATTTTACTTGGGTTCTTTAGATGTGAGGCAGTGGTGCTGACAAGTAAGCCTTACTTTTTGAATTGACTGAACTGTCCAAATGGCTGCACTGAAGTGTCTCTTTTCCCTCCACTTTAACCATTTTGGTACTGGAGAAAATGAACAAGTTACTAGGGTCATAATGATGAGTAATGTGGAAAATACCCTCTCCTACAACTGTTTTTTAATGCAACCTCTACCTTATAGTTAGGCTGCTTGGGTGTATAAAGTTTCTTGTACTTGTTTATACCCTTCAATTGTTCATCCAAGTTGGTGAAGCTCTCCTGATGGTTCACTGCTCCCTTATGCTATATATTTTGACATCTGATATGTCGTTACAAAAAAGCAAATTACTGTACATCATATTGATCTATAGTTGGTATTTCAGTAAATGGAACATCTGCGTCAGTTCCCCTGTGGAAATAGTATATGCCATATTGAACTTGATTTTCAGCTTCTGCTGCTGAAACTAAGTGATAATTACACTTCTTCTAATGATGATGATGGTGGCTTTCAGCAGTATACAAAAATATGCTTAAATTGTATCTTGTGTCACAGCTGTTAGTCTGATAAGGTTTACTTTTAAATTTCCTGTCATTCTAGGAAGCTAGTGTGATAGGTTATACAGTGAGGAAGGTTCAGAAGGAAAAGGAGAGAGAGAAAAAGAGGGACATTCTCATTGGTAGTGGTGATGCAAGTCAAAAAGCCAGTTTAAGAAGAAGGACACCACCAGGAAGCAGTAAACAAGGTGCACATACTGAGTACCATGAAATGGTAACCAGCTGGAACACTAGTTTAGAAGAAATAGAGGGAGTCCTGACCTCGAAACCCAGACATTTCTAGATATGCTGGACTCTGCGTAGTGAGAGAGAATTAGGCCACAGAAGGTCGTAAATGTTCATGTGTAGTTTGCACACTTCTCTTTGTGTCTTTGTAGGCGTTTGTCCAGGTCCTCTGGTGTTCTTCCCACAGATCCACAGATTCATTTGACTGAAGGTTTCATCTTTGGCACATGTTGGGGCGTTTCCATATGTGGCCCCTGTCCATGGTTGTTTCCTGCATTGTGCCAGATGCTGCTGGGATAGGCTTTGAATTGGATTAAATGGTGTTGTGAATGTCAGAGTTCTGTGACACCTGGGTTTAATTAAAGATGATTTTAGTTGTCATGAGTTTCACGATTGCTACACCCACTAAATTGAAGCTGATCCTTCATTTTTTTTCTAAAAGCTGCTTTCAGCTTCTGTTTTGCGTTTTCCAAATCTGCCTTCAATTATCATTGTGTTATAACTTTTAGCTCTATAAAAAACATACTGCTTACAATAATATGGTTGCTCTGTTTCTGAAGTAAATCTCCTGGGAATTCTTATTAACGTGATTGGATGTGACGCTGTTTAAGTACGCAGCCCCATAATGTGTTAGATGGCCGATTATTCCTGAACCCAGCAATCCATCATTTGATCAGTGAGGAGATGTCATCCATGACAGGAGCTGTAATTACTAAGCCTTGTGAATAATGCTTGGCGGGATTGCCTCTTGTGACGCTCAGAACTTCTCATCTAAATGTGTACATAGAGCAGAGAGGAAGCAAGTGTGAAAACAATGCAGCCATATTGTTAAACCTCATTTCGCTTCCTAACTGGAAAAGAACAATAACAGAGTGCTGTGATGTGTTGTTGGCTTGATGTATCCTTTTGCTAAAAAGCACTTCTGAGAATCTGTTAAACGGAATGGAGAAGCTATAAATCAAACCTTGTTCTGTTTGACTTTGTCCTTGGAAAAAATACTGCGAAATTCAGGCTGCATGTATATGATAACTAATTCAGATGGCCTTGAGATATACTAGATTTAGATACATGAATGTAAAATAAACAATCAATAATTTTTACAAATCATTTAGCTAAAAAATACATTTTTGTCTTTAAAGAAATAGCTATTCTGCTAGTCTTGTGGGGCCTGAAGAGATTCTGAAATGAAAATAAAGTCTGGGGACAACTCGTTTTAAAAAGTTTCTAGTGGATAGCAATGAAGTCCTACATTGCAATGGCTACAACCACAGGGCTTCTAACTAAAACACCAGCCCAAAATTTCTCCAGTCCATGCATTTTAAACTGCTGCTAAGGTTTTGGAGGAGAGCAAAAGATATTGAACAAAAGAATTGATGCAGAAACAAAATAAAAAGTAAAAATTTGCTGTTATCCATTCAGAAGCCCCATAGTGCAGAGTAACTGAAGCTTTAGCAATTAATTTGCACATTGAAATGAGTGCTGGGACAATGGATACAGACAGACAGATAGACAGACGTAGACCACCGACACTACCGTTTGAGAAATGCCTCTGTCTGCTGAAATATCTTCATGTCATTTTAACTATTCCATCACTGTATGACTATATTACTATAGAATTTAGAAAAGCATTGTGTGTCTCTGGATATACTGTATAACCTGTTAAATTGCTGCAGCTATTTTGTCATGGCATGTTTGCATTTCCAATTACACAGTGTGACAGTAGGGGGCGCTATCGCTCCCTTGAACCCTTTAGGTACCACGCCAGACACCAGGTAAAAGTGCTAAAATTATTCCTTTTATTATAATAATGTGCACTAAGCACCCTCCACTCCACACTACTCATAAACCAAATACAATACTCCAATAATACTAACAATAACCAATCCTCCAACTCCCAGACGCGTTGCCCTCCTACCACCCAGCTCAGCTCACCATCTGGGAGCTCCCTCAGTCCTTTTATATTCCCCGACCCGGAAGTGTCCTTATTCCTTCCAGGTCAGGGTAAACAATGCTTTTCCTCACCCCGGAAGCCCGTCGCTCTTCCTGTGACGAACTTCCAGGTCATAGTGCGCAAAAGAGTCCCCTGGCCTCCCGACAGTGACTCCCAGTGGCCCCCAAGGTATCCAGCAGGGCTGTGCATAAAAACTACATAGTCCATGAGGCCCTGCTGGAATTCGGGGCCTATATATGCTCTTGGGAGAGCTCCTCCTGGCGGCCTGGGGGTGAGGGCTGGAATATGAAACTGGCCATCCATTACAACAGTAATGTTATATTCCTTTAGTTATTCATTTTAGATGTGCAGTATCAAGGTGGATGTTGTGCAGCCTTATCTGTGCATCTACTGGTGTTGTTAGGCACATTTACTGATTTGTGTATTTTGAGTATCGAAATCTTCATCTACTGTGGCTCTTCATTATCAGCTCTCTTTTAATGGCAGTCATTTTGATAGAGCGTGACACATCGTCACCTCCTACACTATTGTTGTAACGCGAGCATCGGAGAGCACACAGAGCACCTGTGACATATATCTTCCAATGATGCTGTCGAATGCTGATGTATAATCTAATGCTATAGAAATAATTTTTGTTTGCATCAGGTTATGTTTATTTTTAAAACATGCAGGTGACACATACATTTATAATCCTTTTATTTATATAACTAGCAAAATACCCGCGCTTCGCAGCGGAGAAGTAGTGTGTTAAAGAAGTTATGAAAAAGAAAAGGAAAAATTTTAAAAATAACATAACCTGATTGTCAATGTAATTGTTTTGTCACTGTTATGAGTGTTGCTGTCATCAAGGATTTGATTATCATTATTTCTTTCAATCAGGTTCGTATTTGGAGGACGTGTTGTTATGAAGTTACATTCAGTGTTTGTCAACCGTTGTAAAGATAACAGGTTTCATTCATCGAATTGTTCACTACGCAAATCGCTACTCGTGAATGTAAGATGTCTAACAGGCATTCCTGGTATTAACTTGTGCTAAACGTACCATGGTGTGACGTAAGGGGAGCTGACTGTAAAAAGGCAAGGAGGCACGTATTTTGAACGAAAAGGGAGAAGACAGCGAAGGAGGGGAAAAGTGAGAAGGAAAACCGTTAAACTAAAGAGCTAGGAAGGTGAATGGAAAGAAGCAGCCAGCGGTAAAGCAAGGAAGACTTCTTAATAAGGACGGTTCGGTGCACGTAGAAGGTATAACAATAAGATTGTTAAGCCTTATGATAATGTTCCTGCATGGAGGATTTAGAGAGACGCACTGGGAGAAGTATAATCTGAACCTCTCTACAGTTTCGTTTATTTTCGGGTTGTAATGTTCATCAGATTTACATATCATCTGGTCCAGTGGCGGATCATGCATTTCACATCTAGGCCTTCAGTAGTGCTCCATCTGAATCAACCCGCCCCTTAAAAACTAATTTATGGTTATAAAAACCATGTTAATATGCAGAAATACAGTATAAAGAGCCGCTGCATCGCAGATAGATAACTCCTGTAGCCACAATAAATGCCTTTATTGAATAGACAAACAAGTGAACAAGTTCCTTTCTACTGCAGCTACAGCCGCAACACACATAAAAAACATCAATAATAACTCATAAATTTGCAATATTATTTAGGAAAATCGCAACATTTTACTCACCAAAAATTCGGATTATTTGTAAACAAAATCCATCCTCCTCTCTTTCCTCAAAAACAGTTCAATTACTCGTACAGATTATCCATGCGCTTCAGTTCCATCAAAAAGTCCCTTTCTATCGCCATCGAAGCTAATGCTGAAAGTCGAACCTGCCCTGTCGTATTTCTGGCATAATTTTTAATTCGCTTTAGGGATAAAAATGTCCGCTCGACAGAAGTAGTGTACATGGGAATGGTCACCGCCAAATATACCAATGTGAACAGCTGCCCCATGCTCTCATTCAGATTTTTCTGATGAAGGAAGTCAAGGAGATCAGTGGGAGATTTTCCTGCAAAATCATCCATGGCATACATTACAGTCAGTTCTGTTTTTAGCCGAGACAGATCAAAAACTGCTCCATGGCTCTTGTGTTAAACTGGAGAAGGCTGCATGCAGGAAATTTTTCTTGTATTCCTGAAACTTCTGGGAGTCGAGGAGCGTGACAAACATCAGTTTTTCGTGGTCTTGAAATCTGGTCTGTGTCTGGCAAATAATATTGTCCAGAATCCTGCCATGAAGTTGGTGGTAGTGCGCACGAGGATCTTGCGCTCGGAATGCCTGCAGTGCCTGCAGTGCGTTCAGTGGCCTCGCAGAGTTCCTCATATTGGCTTCTATCCAATCAATGGGTCTGAATATGGTAATGTTGCCGTACGCCTGCTAGAGGGCCCTACTGACACCAACTCAAAATCTGATTGGTTGAAGCAACAGTTTAATCGACATTTATTCTGTGTTAGAGGGCCTGCACAACGGATTGTAAAGGCCTCTCTGCCTGGCAACAAATGATGGCTGAAATGTGATTGGTTAAATGCTTTAATACGAAAATACATGTCTGGAAGCAGCACAACCATCGCAAAAGCTATGAAAGGAAGCGGACAGACTATTTGTAATTATTTAATAAGTATTCATGGACAAAATATAATTAATATCAGTTTGTGATTCAGATATTTTTTTAGGCCAGCAGAGAAGGCCTTGCAGGCCCTGACGGCCCACCACTCAAGCTTATGGTTAACTCATCAGGTTTTACATCACCGGTCAGCGCCTGACACAATTCTCTGCTTCTCTCTCCAATAAGATAACGGAATAATCTCACCTTAGTGTTTTCCACTGTCTCCGACATTGCAAGATTTGTGTATAATGTGATCTCGTCCTTCCATGTTCTCCATGAATTCGTCAGGTCTTTAGCATCGAGGCTTTATACACTGCGTGTTCTTATTAAACTTGTATCTCGCGAACATCTTGTGCGATCTTGCGATGTCCATGGCTTTATTTAATTTTAGCTCAGACCTGGCACTTAAAAGTTTCTCTCGCACTTTCGCTGAGGGAGGGTTTCCGCTGTAGCTGCACTTATGAATACGCTAAGCACAGTCCTTCACCGACGAATATTTACCTTATATGGACAGGCACTCAATTACGTGGGAGGCGTGATGATGCGAGACGCAACTCCGCCTCACACAGCGACCGAGCTGCAGGCTATGGCCGTATACAGTATATGGATGAAAGTAGGTTCCAGTTATGACCATTACACGTAGAATTTCTAAATGAAATCTGCCTAACTTTTGTAAATAAGCTGTAAGGAATGAGCCTGCCAAATTTCAGCCTTCCACCTACACGGGAAGTTGGAGAATTAGTGATGAGTGAGTGAGTGAGTGAGTCAGTCAGTCAGTCAGTCAGTGAGGGTTTTGCCTTTTATTAGTATAGATAAAAGGATTTTAGGAGACTTTTCGACAGTAGGTGGTTTAAAACCTTGCTCTCTGTCAGACCAGATTAACAATGGCATCTCTGAACTTTGCAGTTCAAAATCACCACCCCTCATGGTTGTCTTGAGATGCACAGTATAGATTGTACTATTGATTCAGCAAGACTACCGTTCATCTATCATCTGAAGTCAGGTATTTTAAGTTTGAGGTTTCAGGGGGATGAAGCTTATGCAAGCAGCATCCCAAACAATAAGCCAAAGTTGAATAGGACAGTTTGTGATTTGCCAGTTAACCTAATCGATATGTCTTTGGGATGAAAACAAGAGTATTCAGGTAAAAAGTGAGAATGTGCAAACTTCAAACTACCTGTGACTGAGTTAGTGTTTGGAACCCAGTGTCCTGGTGGTGTGAGGCAGCAGCGCTAAACACTACACTACCACACTGTCCTTTGAAGAAACAGGTAATCCAAAATGATATAAATCTCTCATTCTTTTTTCTTTTTTTTTTGCATTGAGCAATAACAGTGAGCAAGGGAAATCTTTGTTAATATTGTAAGGAGTTTTCACTTCCCTGTAATAATGTTTTCCAATTTTTTTCTTTCTTTAGTGAATATCCCTTTTTTTTCTTTTCATCTGTGATGTCTCAATATCACTTTGCTATTTGAAGCGTGCAGTTATGCCTAATTAAGCTACCACGGTATTGGTTTCCACTTACAATGTAACAGAAACTAGTCAGTCTGATGTACTCTGCTATAATTGGAATGATCACTGACTTTAAACTTTAATGGTTGCTTGGAGCTTCTAGTTTCTAGTCTTTTCATCCTACATAATATGTCAGAAATGCCTGGTACAATACTATAAATGCTCTTTTATTTAAATGTCTGTGAAATACAGTAATAATCCAAAGTAAAAATACAGATAATGTCTATCCCTGTTTCTCTTGTTTAAACTAGCATGGAAGTTAGTTACTGTAAGAATTGGACGTAATGCTTTGAGGTACTCACTTAGCATGATGATTAAATAAGCAGTCCTTTATTCCTGTGTGATTCTTTTGTACATAGGATTTATGCCATTTTGACGGTGCAGACCAGTCAAAGCTTTTGAACGGTTCGTGACAATTTAGTCAGATAATTTTTAATTGGTCATGGTTCTAGGCTTTAAATGTTAGGTGCACTTTCTGAGGTGAATGTAATTACACCAGCATGTAACCAAACGAAAGTATTCTAGACCATTTCTAGTTATAAGCTTGTGGTAATTTACAAATGTCATAACTGACAAAAAAGACTAAATAAATCTAGTCATAAAAGAGTGCAGAATGCACATATTGTACAGCAGTTAGAAATATCTGCAAAACGGATGTCTAAAATGTGATCTGGTCATCGTCTAATCCACAATAACAGTGAAAGATTTTCTGACTAAAGAAATACCATACACAGAATCTGATATTTAGATAACTTTAATGAACATTTCTTAAATATTTAAGGTTAAGAGAAGAAAAACACATCCCTGGTCACGTTGAGGAGTCGCACCCTGACTTTAGCAGCAGTGTGGTCAGGTGGTGCTAGTGGGAAGTTCTCTTGTACATTTTGTTTTGTTTTATTGATTTTATTAAATGGGTGCTTTCTGGAGAGAAGCCATGCTGTATTTATTGGAACTGTGTATTCCGACTTTAGAAACTTTCATGGTGACAAGTGAGAGATTCAACTGGGAAAACATTCAGTTCAGCATTTGGAAATAAAAGTGGCATATTAGTGGTTCTGTGAGCAATACGCCAAAATAAAGAAACCCTTCTGTCTGTACCCAGGAGGTTGTAGGTCACTTTACGGATAGTATGGAAAGAAGTCCTCATCATCAGTGCCGTGATTCGCACAAATAGATGAGTTTGTCACAAAGGTTGTACTAGTGTGTACTCCTTGTGACAGTACATGGCGCTATACCAGCGTTTTACCAGACACAGACAGATGCAGGAGGCACACTTATAAAAACACAAGTTTTTTATTTTATTTTCTTTGCCTGTGGGCAACGCCTTCCCCGTTCCCACAGGCACAACATGGTCCCAATAAGCACAATCACTATCCCAATCACAAGCGTAATACTTTCTCTTTCTTTACTCCACCACTCCTCTCCAGCAAGCTTTGTCTCCCTCCACCCAACTCTGGCTCTTGGAGTGGTGACTGCTGGCTCCTTTTATAACGCCCCCGGAAGTGCTTCAGGTGCTCATTGACTTACATCTGGCAGCACTTCTGGGTTTGGCGGAAAACCCGCCCAAGACGGCTCAGCAGCTGTTGCAGAACCACCTGACCGTAATCCCGGATCCCAACAGGGCTTTAGATAACTCCAATTCCCATGAAGCCCTGCAGGAATCCAAGGCACCACTGCATCCCATGGGGGCTGCCATCTAAAGTCCTGGGATAGGTACTGTCCTCCCCATGCTTGTTCCCCCAGTCCTCTCCATAAAGAGGTGTCCCTGCTGTACAAGGACCCCAGCCATCTGTGACATCGATAATTTTGTGGGTTGTTTTTCTGTACCACCCAGTAGTAAATGGTGGAACCTCCTTTAGCTGTGTTTTTTGTTGCTGTATGCTCATTGACACAGACATAATTATCACATGTACTTAAACACTGCAAGTATTCAACTGTCATTTTACGGTTCTTTGTTACCTTCTTGAGCATTGCACATAATCACGATTTTCATATACTGCACATTGCAAGGGAGACATGAAATATTTTGGAGTATTTCCATTTTTTTTCACTGTGGTCTGATGAAGGGCTAAGTCTTGAGAATACCCCTTTCCAGCTTTATGAGATTCAACGACTCATCTCCTGAGGTGTTCTGAAATCTTTTTTAATTTGTCCTTCAACAGATCTCTACTGTGAAGAATAGAGAATCAAAGTTGTAGTTTTATTTATTTTCTAAATAGGTACAGGGCACTTCAAGGTTATGTGGGTGGCACAGTGGTAGCACTGCTGCTTTGCAGTAAGGAGACCAGAGTTTGTGTTTTGTTTATGTGAGTTTCCTACCACAGTCCAAAGACATGCAAGTTAAATGGATTAAATTGGCCCTAGTGTGTGGTTGGGGCATGTGTGGTGGCCCCGAGAGAGACTGGCGGCCTGACCAGGGTTTCTTCCTGCCTTGCGCCCTTTGCTAGCTGGGATGGGCTCCAGTACCCCCCTACGACCCTTTTCAGGTCAAAGCGGGTTTGAAAATGACTAACTGACTTGCACCTGAATGTTGTCCTATCAATTGAAACATCTGATTCCAATTTCTGTACAATTTCTTTCATAGAGGTGTCAATACGTTATCCTTCTTTGACCCTGAATATTTACACAATCTTTCCAATAAGCAGGGACAAACTTGGGGGTTGGTGGCAGAATTCCCACTCCAGCCACCACAAAAAACCTCACACTGTTCCACTCCATCTGAACTAGTGTGGTGCTGAGGTATCACCCGTTGCATGGCTGCACTCGGGTCCTAATCTGGATCCTGAGTTAGTTTGTCATGTGGTGGGTGCAGCAATGCGCTGCATCAGCGCATACTCCTAACCTCAACCTTACCTTTTCAATAAGAATATGACAATGTCCAATTTTTTGTGCCATTTGTTTAATCTGACTGCCTTTGTCTATTACTATTAATTCTAGGAAAATTAGATCACATTTAACAGGCTTTCATCTAGGAACCTCCCAAAGTTCACAAATGTTTACTCACATCTTTAAACATCAGAATACCACCATAGAAGTATACAAAGAAGGAAATTTGCTTACAAAGATATATTCATGATGATGTAGGGGTTTGTGCTTCAGCCTTAAAGCTCCAGAAGATGGAATAAAAAAGTTGGCTGATCACTGTTTGGAATGTGAGCTTTCCACTATATTTCCAGGATTGTTTCTTAGGGCTCTCTCCTTTACTCTCGCATTCCAAAGATGTGCAGTTTAGGCTTTTTCATTTCTATAAATGAGCCTCTTGTACATCAGTAATACAATAGACGAGCACACAGTCCAGTGTTGATTCCCGTCTTATGCTAAGAGGTGTCAGCATGAAAACTGGCATCCTCCAGGCCTGTATGGAAAAGTCAGGCTCAGGAAATCGATTGATGAAGTGGACATGCAAATGAACCTCACATAGAGTAAATACATTTGAATTTTGATAGATCTTGATTATGGTCATCCTTAGTGATAAACCAAACAGGCAAGAGTGATTTTTCTATATTTTTTCACTTTAATTGTTGCCAGAATTAGTTCTGCATGTGATTTAAAAATCATGAAAAGCAAAACTCACAATGAAGAGGTTTTTTTGTTTGTTTTTCTGGGATTCAGAATTTTTTTTTTTGGTGTTGAAAGCACAGAATATTGCTCCATAAAGCCTTTTGTTCACTCCTCTGTTTACTATACCTGCATTTTTTCCATAGCTGCTTGACACATAGAAACCACCACACACTAATAAAACCATTTCTTTTTTATGGTGCTGTTTCACTTCATTGTAGAGGAGCACAGTGCATTGTTCTTAATGTGACATGCTAAATATTTTCCACACAAAGATATAACAAAATGTACCACTGTGCACATTACTATGCTTTATTCAGGAGGAAACTCACCATTGCTGCACCATTACCTAGTCAGTACTCTAAGCTGTTTCTGTAAAGGTGAGGATTGAGGATGTGAATAAAACTATGTTTAAAGATTTAGCCACTTTGGGGTTGAAAACCTTTTAGGAATTAAAAAAAAAGGAATTGGCACCTAAAACCCATCCCTTTTATCCCTAATCACTGTGCTTTACAAAGAAAACAAGATTTTAACATACTCTCCTTGACAAACTGCAGGTTGATGCTGTAAATCAAATTTGCAAAACGGAATCAAATGAGGTGTTTAAAAAAACAACAACCACTGATCCTTTTTTTATGATGGTCTTCTGAGGTAGGTCTATTTGCCTACTTTGATAACACACTTGATCAGAACTAACAAATACAGTAAGTGCTCCCACGCTGGCATTTGCTCCTTTTATAACACAAGCACGGAAGCAAAAGTGAGATACATTAGTGACACTGAAATACTGGACTTTGTATAATGGACAAAATAAGAAAAGATTGGCGAGAACTTTCTTTCTTACATTGAGGAAACAAAATAGTGAGTACAATAAGCAATGTTTATCATCCTCTTTCTAAGTCACTGAGCTCTTGCTGCTTTACCCATTATAACTGTTCATGGTGTTTACTTGCAGCTTGGCTGCTGTTTCTGCTTACAGGTACCTAGAAGGTTATGTTGTTCAATATTTTTGTTTTCTTAAATGAAAATGTATGTTTTTAAATATTAAAGCCGAAGGGTTTGTGCTCACGTTAGGGCGCCGCCAAGAGTGGCAGCCATTCCAGCAGCTCCGTGTATCTTTTTACCTTTTTTCTCTATTATTCTCTATTTCACTGATCACTTCTACCACTTTCTTTTATTTGGAATCGCTCCCTGAACACTTTTTCTGGTTTTACTACTTGACATGGATTTTTACACGCCGAGACTTGCCTATTCAAGTTGTCAACTGCAAGCGCTGAGAAGAAATGCCCATGTTGGTGTGGTTCCCTATTTACCTGACGAGGTAAGAAGACGGTATCGGGGCAGCTGAGTCGGCACTAAGATAAAAGCCAAGCGGCTTGCAGGAAAGTGGCGCTATAAACCTTCGGTGCCTTCTATGATCCTGGAAAATGTGAACTCACTACCAAATAAGATTGACGAACTAGCTGTGCTGGTGAAAAATGACAGGACCTACAGAGAATGCAGCTTGCTGTGTTTTAGTGAAACTTGGCTAACAACTACCATCCCAGATGCTAACGTGGAGCTGCCCAGGTTTAGCAGAATTAGAGCGGACAGAGACGCAAATACCAGCGCTAAGAAGAAAGGAGGGGGTGTCGCTCTCTATGTCAATACAAAGTGGTGCAACTCAGGACATGTAAACGTTAAAATCTCCACTTGCTGCAGGGACTTTAAACTGTTGGCCATAAGTTTGCATCCCTATTACTTGCCCAGAGAGTTTGGACACGTCATTGTTGTTATTGTTTACATCCCTCCTCGGGCGAATGCGGAGATAGCGAGTGACGTCATCCATTCTGCAGTTGCTAAGTTACAAACGCAGCACCCTGAGGCGCTTGTGCTAATCTCTGGAGACTTTAACCAAGTGACGCTGGACAAAACATTACCTGCCTTCTACCAGTATGTGGACTGTAACACCCGGGGAAATAGGACTATTGACCTACTGTATGCAAACATTAAAGACACATACAGCGCCACCCTGCTGCCTGCGCTTGGGAAAGCAGATCATAACCTGGTTCTGCTTCAGCCTCACTACAAACCAAGAGTGAAGGCGCTACCTACAACCACACGATCATTCAGGAAGTGATCCCCTGAGGCAGAGCAGTCTCTGAGAGACTGCTTTGGAACCACTGACTGGGATATCCTGCAGGGGTCACATAGTGAGAATATTGAAGAGGCTGTTGACTGCACAACTGATTACATCAACTTCTGTATGGTAAGAACAGTACGCTGCTATGCTAACAACAATCCATGGATTACAAGTGACATCAAGGGTCTTTTGAACCAGAAGAAAAGGGCTTCAGCATGAGCTCAAGCACGTGCAGGAGGAACTCCGAGTCCAGCTCAGGGCGGCAAAGGAGCAGTACAGGAGAAAGCTGGAGCAGAAGTTGCAGAATAACAGCATGAAGGAAGTGTGGGATGGGATGAAGATCATCACTGGCTGCAGCTCGAAGCGGGGTGCCACTGTCGAGAGAGACGTGGAGAGAGCAAACCAAATGAACAACTTCTTTAACAGGTTTGACCACCCTAACCCACTCTCACCTCGGAGTACTGCATCCTCCAACCATCCTTCTGCTGATACCAGCATAGTAGAGACATCCCCACCCACAATTACAGCAGCGCAGGTGAGCAGAGAGCTGAGGAGACTTCGTGCCAGCAAAGCAGCGGGTCCAGATGGAGTATCGCCACAACTGCTGAAGGCCTGTGCGCTGGAACTGGGGAGTCCTCTACAGCACATCTTCAACCTGAGCCTGGAACAGGGGAGAGTCCTGAGGCTTTGGAAAACATCTTGTATCACCCCAGTCCCAAAGGTACCACGTCCTAGTGAAGCTAATCAAAGCTAATCAAAGACTTTGAATAATTTGGTGTGACTCAAACCACTTACACCTGAACACCAGCAAGACCAAGGAACTGGTAGTGGATTTTAGGAGGCCCAGGCCCCTCATCGACCCCGTGATCATTAGAGGAGACTGTGTGCAGAGGGTGCAAACCTATAAATACTTGGGAGTGCAGCTGGATGATAAATTGGACTGGACTGCCAATACTGATGCTCTGTGTAAGAAAGGTCAGAGCTGATTATACTTCCTTTGAAGGTTGGCGTCCTTCAACATCTGCAATAAGATGCTGCAGATGTTCTACCAGACGGTTGTGGCGAGTGCCCTCTTCTACGCGGTGGTGTGCTGGGGAGGCAGCATAAAGATGAAGGACACCTCACACCTGGACAAACTTGCTAGGAAGGCAAGCTCTATTATAGGAATAAAGCTGGACAGTTTAACATCTGTGGCAGAGTGACGGGCACTAAGCAAGCTCCTGTCAATCATGGAGAATCCACTGCATCCACTGAACAGTGTCATCTCCAGGCAGAGGAGTAGCTTCAGTGACAGACTGCTGCCACTGTCCTGCTCCACTGACAGACTGAGGAGATCGTTCCTCCCCCACACTATGCGACTCTTCAATTCCACCCGGGGGGTAAATGCTAAAATTATTCAAAGTTATTGTCTGTTTTTACATGCATTTTTATTACTCTTTAATTTAATATTGTTTTTTTGTATCAGTATACTGCTGCTGGATTATGTGAATTTCCCCTTGGGATTAATAAAGTATCTATCTATCTTAGTTTTATCTCTCTTTGTTCCTACTGAAGCAATGACATGGTCGCAGCATCTGATTGTAAGCATCCAGGAGCCCAAGGGTTTTTTTTATTTTTGAGTAGTCTGAATCCACATTTTTTATTCTAGTAGCTTAATGTGACTGCAGTAAGTGCTGTATTAAATGCAGTTTAGCAATATGCTGGAGTTTCCCTTCATTTCAGATTAATGTAGAATTACTCAACAAATAAATGATCAATGTCTGTGTCACCCTTCCTTACATGGGTCACTTACTTCTTGGTGTTTGCTGTATGGGAGGTAAGTGCATGTGGAAGGTAACTAATAATTATCCTACACTGCATGGTGTAAACAGGTCTGCCTTAGTTGAATAAAGTTCACGCTGTTTACCTATTTTCACATGTTGAATTGAAATGGGGAAAACAAACCTAAGCAGAAAGAGATAGAATCAGCTACTTTACAACCCACTTTGTGTTTGCTACAACATGGAGTGAGTGAGGGACG
>JANRMT010062790.1:67873394-67896404 GCA_026402145.1 Polypterus bichir lapradei | reverse complement strand
AGCCAGGTGGAAGTAGTTCCCTCATTATTTCATTAACTATTAAGCAGAGAGAATGTCTGGAGTTGATTTCAAGTGTGGCACATGCATTTGGTAGCTGTCGCTGTGAGCTCTCAATATGAGGATCAAAGAGCTGTCCATGCAAGTAAAAACAGGCCATCATTAGGCTAAGGAAGCTAAACTGCAGAAACACCAAGAGTGTTCAGTTTAACCATTTGGTACATTGTTAAAGAGAAAGAATGCACTGGTGAGCTCAGCAACACCAGAAGGCCTGGGCTACCATAGAAGACAACTGTGCTGGATGATCACAGAAATCTTTCCTTGGTGAAGAAAAAACAATTCATAACATTTAGCAAAACCAAGAAAACTCTATGGGAGGTAAGCTTATCATTGCCAAAGTCTACAATAAGGAGATGACTTAATTAAATTAAAGACTGCAAACTAAAAACCATTGGTAATCCTCAAGCATAGGAAGGATAGATTAGACTTTGCCAGAAAATATGTTTTTAAAAACCAGTCCAGTTTTGGAACAATTTTCTTTGGACAAATGCAATTAAGATCATTACGTACCAGAATGATGGACAGAGCAGAATATTGAGAAAAGAAGGAACAGTGCATGATCTGAAGCATGCCACATCATCTGTGAAACACGATGGAGGCATTGTTATGGCATGGAAATGCGTGACTGCCAGTGGAAGAGAGTCACTGTTGCTTATTGATAGTATGACTACTGACAAAAGTTGCAGGATAATTTCTGGGGCCTCATGCATAACGCTGTGCGTAGAATTCACACTATAACATGATGTAAGCACAAAAGCCGAAATGTGCTTACACACAGAAAAATCCAGATGCAGAAATCTGTGCGTACTCCAACGTTCTTCCGCTACATAAATCCCGGTCACACGCCAGCTTTCCCGCCCCAATTCCTCCCAGAATTAAGCCTCTTTGAATATGCAAATGAATAAAAATAGCCCTTAAGCTCAGTATTCTGTGAACAGACAATGGGAAAAGCATGGAGGAAAATATAAGAATCTCAGCAAATACCAAGTGGAGGCAAAGAAAAACATACTATTTGTTGATTTAAACCGTGGTATAATCAACAAAAGGAAGTTGATCGAGTGACATAGTGTGTTGGAGAAACTTGAAATCTCAAGTTCACAAAGTCGCACAGTGCCCGAAATAAAAAAGAATTTGCATATCAAAGTCGCCATGAAAAGGCAAGTTGTAGCCCACCGTCTGAGTGTCATATGAAAGCTTATTAGGGTACAGACAAAAAAAATAGGCACACAATGAGGAAAAAAGCATGAATGTCAACTTTAATCTTGAAATTTCCACTTTAATCACGTATTTTGTCATTAAAGTAGAACATCATAAACTTCATCTTAAAATCATTAAATTTACTAGTTTCTCAAATCCCATCGTAACTAAAGTAGCATGTTAAATGCTTTGTTTTGTATTTAATCTTCTATGTGCTCTATGTGTGTGAATCACTATGTACTTCCGTTCTTTCTCTTTCTCCGACAGGACACAGAATCCATTACATTCATGATATTACAGCTCTCTGAATAATTAAAATACTTAGATGTATACGTGATATAATTTTCATGATGATTGGAATGAAAGCATGTTATTAAACATGGGAACACAGTGGCGCAGTGATTGTTCATGTCTCACACAAGATACAGCTGCGCCATGCGCGCCCTTCGATGAAATAATTTATTATAGCAGTACTGTCTCTTTCAAACGTACTAACCTCCAATTCCTGTCCTTACTTTTCTTTCTCCAAATACCCAATTGCCACACAATCAGCTCTGTAATAGACGTTAAGCCATCTGTAAGCTTACAATGAAAATTCTTCAAAACTTTTAAGTAATATTGAAATATCTTAATAGTACGTGTTTAATTATTCTATCCGTCTATCCTTCCAGCCTCATCAAATATACAGCGCAAGGCAGGAACAATACGTGAACTTGCTAGCACTGTGGCACCGTGTCCTCACATGTTTAATTATTAACAATACAGATTATTTAAATGAAGTTAAAGTTTTATCTGTATAATATAATCAACATATTTTGCTGCATTTCATTTTAAAAATGATATTGTCATCATATGTAAATACACGCTTTATAAAGTGGCGCAGGTTGTGTAATATTATAACTGTAGTGCAAGTTTACAGTGGGGTAATTGTACTTATAAGTACAAACAGTTTACAAGGAGGAATTGATTGAGTGCGTTTATAGTTCTTGGGATGAAACTGTTTCTGAACCACGAGGTCCATACAGGAAAGGCTTTGAAACGTTTTGCCGTGGCTGAGGCAGCGTGTGCTTGATGCTGTATGCCGATAATTCTCTTTCCGATCAGCTGCTGCTGTGATTCCCCACTCAGATACAGTGATAAAAATACTCCGAGTGGTGCAGTGAGAGTAATATGGAAAAAGATGATCCGCTGTGCCAACCCCTAATGGGAGCAGCTGAAAGAAGAAGAAGAAGGTACAGTGAGAGTAACAATGCTAAATCAGCTATGGTATTTAGAATAGTTTGACCATTCCATGGACCATTATATTGTTACTGGTTAATTACAATCCGATGCATTAAACTAATACACAATATGCGGTTAATTTCAGTGTATTTATAAAAGTCAGGAAAAGAAAGGATAACCACACAGGAACAGTAGCACTGCTTTGACGCTGGGGGCCGCCAGTCTGCAAAACTGAGCGGAGAACTTGCGTACGACAGGGCATGAGGTACCTTGGAAATGTGCGTGGCTTTACATCAAGTGTAGGTTTTATATATCGCGATTTGAACGTGGAAACGTTCTTACGCAATATTTCTGTGTGTACGCTCCGTTTATACATGAGGCCCCTGAAGTGTACAGATCTATACTGTCTGCTCAGATTTGGACTAATACTGTAAAACTGATAGGATGACGCTTCACAGTACAGATCGACAATGAGCCAAAATATACTGTGAAAGTAAACCAGGTGCTTTTGAAGGCAAAGAATTGGAATTTTCTTCAATGGCCAAGTCAATCAACTGAACTCAACCCAATTGGACACACATTTCACTTGCTGAAGACAAAACTGAAGGCAGAAAGTCCAACAAACAAGCAGCATATGAAGACAGCTACAGTAACGGCCTGGCAAAGCTTCACTAGGGTAGAAACCCAGCACTTGGGGAAGGCCATGGGTTCCAGACTTCAGGCCATCATTGACTGTAAAGGAGTTTCAACCAAGTATTGAAAATGATCAATATATTTATGAATATGAAGGTTTGTCCAAAAACATTTGAGACCCTGAAGGTGGGTGTGGGGGTGTTATACTCAGTTTGTTATTCAGTTTATTGTCACTGTCTCTCAGCACACTGTTGGAGTCATTCATACAGGCAGACCAAGCATGATACACAGGGACTAGGCTGCATTTAGAAACCATTAGCCTAGCAGTTTGGAGAATGGGACAAACTGCAGTGCGAGCATTGTGCTATTCTTGTTGGAGGTGGGGTTTGAGTTTACTGTCCTTGTTTGGAGACCAGAGAGGTCCCTGCACGTGGAGAAGACAGTATATATACATGGAACAAGCAGTCAAACCCTTTGAAGCTGTTGGGCGGAAGATTATGTCATCCGTCTGGAAAACCTTTTCAGCGTGGTGACGAAAGATGGCAGACTGCGTAGATCAAGACTTCCACACCTTGATATAGTCTGTCATAAGCTCCCTGTCTGTAACCGCGTAAAAACCGTCAGTAAAGTAAGCTAAAGTATATCTTTGTCTCTCATGGGATGTCTGTACCGCCATAATCACGATGGGAAGGATATCGCCTTTTCTGTCATATTTCTATATTTTTCGGTTAGTTAACATGCCGCAATTTCAAAAGAACACATTTCCGGTGAGCTAATGCCTCCTAAGGAAACAGGGGGGTCATGTGTCTTTTCTAAATGGCCAATGCAATGTTTTTGTTAAATATCTTAATTTAAAACTGCGAGTCTGCACTTCGATGACATCTTGATTGCTTCATTTCAAATGCATTGTGGTGGCGCACCAAACTGCAATTACGAAAATTGTATTACTGTCCACTGTTATTTTTAAGCAAGTCATTGTAATTATCTCCACCTAAAGGTTTAGGAGTGCTATCACTAATAATAACTTTTTGTTAAGGGGTAGAACTCTTTGCATCAGTTTTACAAAGTTGCAGGGCATTTTAAGAGCCATCTACCCGGCAAAGGACTAGTAGACTTATTTTATTAATCACAGGAACTGAGTTGTGGCTGAACAGGTTATGTACAAAGCAGAATTCTTAGTCCGGGGATACATTAAGGTAGTTGGACTAAGATAAAGACAGAGGTAATAAAGCAGCTGTCTCTCACCATTCTTCATCTTGGGAAGACCTTTCTCTTGGCCTAATGGAAATGATGACCTGAAGGCAGCTGACTGGAAAGAATCAGTGCAACTACAAGTTCATGCACTACCTGAAACTACACATCTAGCAATATCAGGTTATATAGTTTGCCAACACTCACATTTGTACTTTGTTTTAATTATTTTCAGTATATTACCTATAATGCTTTATAATTAAAAGTCTTTCTTCTGCATAATCTTTTAATCTATCTAGTTGCTCAGGGGTTATAGAATGTAAAAGGGGAAAGTGCTGAAGTACAGTACCTTACAATGTAGTAAGAGTATTGGATTTGAGGCGTTTTGTAAAAGTCTATATAAAGTATAAAGGGGAGAACAGGGTCACCCTAGGACTCTAACACAATAAATCACCTGTGGATAGGAACTTTTCCTGAGTCACAGGTATGAGTGATAACAGTGATGTACCATTTGCCAGAATAAAGGAGTGACAAAAATGACTATTCAGCATGGCAGAAGTGTTTAATAATAATGTGTGTCTTTCTGTGGCAGTTTGTATTATAGATGTCTTGAACAGAAGATAGCTGGCTACTGGAAATATTCTGTGCTTCCTTCACCATCTCCTGCATTGCTTTACAATCTTGATTTGAGTGGGTTCCATACAAGAATGTTATGCAGGCAGTAAAACTCTAAAGTCATTCACCAACTTACCGCTCCCTTTAAGGACATCAAATTGGCCTTATGTCAGTCTTATAGTGTACGGGTTATTGCAATTGAGACCCTTGGGTCTGGTGTGGGTCAAAAGTATGCATACTTTAAGTGCCAGTATGGAGTAGCACAAACCGTTCTTTACGTCTCAGTGGCTACACTCTGGGTCTGTGTAAAGTAGCATTTCTCAACCACTGGGTCATGAGCTGCTGTCATTGGTTTGTTTCACCATGGGGAACTCTTGAGTGCACTTGTTTTACCAAAGTGGCAGTTTGCAGTTTCTACTAGTTGGTTGTCAATTAATGTAAAAAGGCAAAAGTGTGGTGGACCATAAGGATGAGAAACACTCATGTAAAGAAGGCAGTGCAGTCAGAACACACAAGTATTAGCCACCTGGAGTAGCACTAATCAAACCAACATTAAAGTGCAGTCCAAGAGTCAGAACATGTATGGGACCACTTGAAATGTGATGATGATAGTAATAATAAAGGGGGATTTTTTTAACTCTTGCTGTTTTTGGCAATTTTTAGAACTTTATTAACATATCATTTTCATATGTTCTTCTACTGTAAGTATGAATTGCCTCAACTCAGTTGGTTGTATTGACTGTATTGTGCAACTGTAGACGTTAGTGAGAACAGGTGGAGAAATCCAAATTTTCTTCAGATGTGTGAGGAAGTAAAGACCTTGATGAGCCTTGTTGACAAGAGACAGAATATGTTGTAACAATTGCTGGTCATCAGTGATAGGCATTATAGAAATATAAATTGACCCTTTAAACAGTATCTTCCCCTTTGTAAATGGGGTTGGAATCTCCTTTTGTAAAGCCGAAAAGCTGTCTGGATGGATGGTGGTGTCTGGTGTCTCAGTTATTAACCACATTTCAAGGAAACAATAAATGCAGCAGTTTCTGGTGTCCCTTCATGAAGCCAGTCTTACATGAGTGTAATCCATTGACTGCACATTGGCAGAGAAGGTTGGTTATCACGGTGTTTTGCTCTGACCTTGGATAACTCCTTTTTCTTTATGTCAACTTCCTAGCTGTCTTTATCTGGTTATTGATAGCTGAGTCATGCTGATTGTATTGGCTGCATATATGTGATGACAGCACTTTAGTCTTTAATACACCAGAAAGTCAAGTCCTGAATACTTGCTACAATATTTAAAAGGGTTTGTTGATTAAAAGTAATATCATGGCAATGGAAACAATGAAAATAACAGTTATATATACAGAACTATGTGAGGGGAAATGTAAAATATTACTGCTCTCCATTGTCTAACTTGTCAGGTATTCATTACAGTCATACTAGAGCAAAATTGAACATGGAATGGGACCAGCGAAGGGGTGATTCATTTCTAAATTATTTGGAGAGTGAATGAGATCATTTCTTTGAGAATCAGACTGCAACATGTATTTTTAATTGAATAGTAAACTTAACAGTCTTAGATATGACTTAAAAGCTTTAGTACTCATGATCAGACATGTACTGGATATTGAAACATGCCTAGTATAAAGCATTTGATTTAGTAATAATCTATTTGTACACTGAGTCAAGCACCATTAAAAATTAAAGGACAAAACTGAAGGAGGCAATTAGCAGAGCTTTCTTGAAAAACCATATTGCTCTTGGACTCCTGGACTACCCGTGTATATAAAAAAGGTTCAATGGTCAGGTTTTTGCCAAGGAGCATTAGTGGTCCTGACTTGAAAAAATGGTAGCATTTCTTCTTATTCTAGCAAACTTGACCTTAAGTAAGCAATTGAGCATAAATTAGCTTTTTTAACTGAAAAGCTTTATTAAGAACTTACTGTCTTGTTTTTAAAAATATCCAATTGCTGACATTATTTTGATTTGTCCAATATTTCTGTCTTCCATTTAATCAACACAAACTATGTCTTTATCTCAGCAATTCTTATATTTTAGCCTGAAAGCTGTTTTTCAAGACAACCTCTGCTGGACTGATTTTCTTGGATCAAACTGTTTAATGTTTAGAACCTCGAGAGAGATATGTATAAAGCCCTTATTTGTGATCATGTTCAATCCACCACAAATGAAATTCTTGATATGATTTGGTGGTGAGGTGCTTCTCCTCTATTGTGTAGTGGAAATGAATATAATAAAAATGCACACTTCAAAATATAGAATGTTCTGGGGGAAAAAGACAGCACCAAAGATAGTCATCATTTACTTGGATTACTTTGTGATTTATTTAGTAAATTGTTTAGCAATTTACAGAACAGAAAGTCTCAGCAATGAGGCTTATGTTTGAACTGTGTCAGCCACAGGGCATTAACTTTTATTTCTCATGATGTTTGAGATGACCAACTTAAGTTTCTCCGAGCAGTTTTTCAGTTTCCCACAATAAGATGAGTGAATGTGTGTGTGATACTGCACTGTGTATAAACACATATTAAAACAGCAGGATCTAAGGCACACTGGGTGGCATTATCTTAGGTTGGATTTACATCAATGTCATTCCTCTTTGCCAAGCAAAACAGTTCAAATTTTGTAAATGGATGCTGATTTGGTTGTGATGCAGTATGCAACATTGAACATTATTTTCAATTGCCTGTTGACATACCCAACATTTCTATAAATGAAAGTTGTGTCTCACTGTGCTATTTTCTTTAAATAGTGAGTACCCTGTTACAAATATTAGATTCCCTGAATGTGTGTTCTCAACTGCATGACACCATTTGCAGAATGAAAGTTTTTAAAACTGGGTCAAACTAAATCCAGAGAAAATTGGTCATCCACTGAACTTTCTACGTTTTCTTACCTCTGTGAACTTTGGCACACTCCTCACCCACATGTGTTGTATCAGTCTCCTAGCTTCTATCCATCCACTCCACCCCGCTTTCATTACTCTTCATGTCAGTAT
Organism: Polypterus bichir lapradei; assembly: GCA_026402145.1. Taxonomy (NCBI): domain Eukaryota; kingdom Metazoa; phylum Chordata; class Cladistia; order Polypteriformes; family Polypteridae; genus Polypterus; species Polypterus bichir. Next base: position 67,888,474 of record JANRMT010062790.1, on the reverse strand, counting down.
TCTTAGATATGTGTTTCTTATTTGTGGAGGATGCTCATGCTTCATGTCTAATTCCACTGGAAAAAAGTATATTTTTACTCTTGCCATTTGGAAACTAGCTACCTGTTTTGCCTGTCACACAGTGCTAGGCTTAAGTTAACAACTTAACTATTACAATAACCTGTTATAGGTTATTGAAGGTTAACTTGTGACATGCACAGCTACTTTTCTCACCTGCCAAAATAATGACATTCAGCTTTTTCCATGAAACATTTCAATGTCTGAATTTACACAACTCTCACATGGAAGATCACAAATCCAAAATCTATTCATGTTTGTTTTTTTGTTTTTTTAAGAAGAAGCAAATGCTCACAAAATTTTGTCACTCTGGAACATTGGTGAAAGTCTTTTTAAGGCGGAGTTAATTTTAAGGAGCAATTTGCATAGATTAATGAGGACCTATAAATGAGCTGAAGAAATTCCAGAGGAAGTTAAAAGCACAATCAAGAAAGGAATCTACCAGGAAACAAAAATCAGAGTTCAAAAAGGTAGCCACAGGTTGGATACACACAAAGTTAAAAAAAAATGAATAAATAAAATAATGTTGGAAAAAGATACAAGAATACTCAACATTTCGGCACAAATATAGCACTCGGATAAATATTCAGGCACAATCGGGGAAGATTTGTCTGAAATACAAATTCATACCAATTGCCTTGCAGCCAGGGATGTCACAAAGTAAGAACAGAACTTTGAAAATAAAAGTCTTACAGGCAAGCATTTATCACAGTATTATTTTTAATACACTTATTTACAAAGTACTTGTAAAAAGGCATTACAGATTTCTAGGTAGCAAAAAATGCAGCTTTTACTGTAGTTAGGGAATAACATGAAGCGAAAAATTACTTGCTGAATTTTTTTGGCCTTTGTCCACTGAGCTGCAGTATGTGGTGTGACCAGGTGAACATAAATGCACCAGCCATTTTGAAATGTTGGTTCACCAAACAAGTTTCCCCATTTAAAAAACAACTTAGCTATATATCTATCACATCATGTTGACTTATTCAACAGAAAAGACTCCCTCTTAGTGAGGTTCAAAGATAGTATAGAAGTTTGCTCCAGGCCGAGTTTGGGTTAAAAGATGCCTTTCTCTGGCCACCCTCAGGTTTAATAGAGCCTTGTCTGGAAGGGCGAGACCTGCTCTGGGCACTGCAGCCGGAATGGCTGCCCTTTCCTGCTGGCTACCGGGAGCTGCAGGGGAAAAGGTAGAAATTGTTTGTTTGCGTGAGAACCTCTTATTTACCTCAGCAGATCTAGGAAGGTGTTCCTCAGGCACATACACAGTGGAGGTACATGCACCATACTGTATATATGTAGCATGAGTTGTTCACTGGGATGCTTTATCTCTCCATCCCTTTTCTTACTTTTACTAATATACCAGACAAGACAAAGAATCACTCTGTTCATTTCACTGATGCATACAATCCCAATTACATTAGGCCAATGTATATGAACCACTTAATTTAAAGACAATTACAATTCATGCATAGTAAAACAATGCTTTAATTGCAGAGATGAATATCTATACACAGAAGTTACAGTACAAACAAACATTTTCTAGATAAATTGAATAAAAGTAAAAATAGTATCATTAATGCTTTGGGATTAACTACAGATTATTTCACTTAAAATGCCATTGAATGCATGTCTGATGTTTGCAAAGTGAAAGCTTATAGAGATATCATCTGATAAACCCATTTGGAAATTCCCTTTTATGTTCTTGCAGTGGTCTTACTTTAGAGAATGCTTATAATCTGGATTTTATTCTGTTTGATTTTATCAGTTTAAATGCACCCACTCAGCATTTAGTTTTTCATCAGGGGATTATAGATGCCTTAGATACTTCCTATCTCTGTGCATTGTGTTTAGTTTTCCATGTGCTGTAATTTATACTTGGAGGAAAGTAGAACAATTGGAAATGCCTCAGTGTCAGAAAATAAATTACAAATGATATCATTCATAAACAAGTTAGATCTGGTGTCTACTTGCATTGAAATCTGTATTGCCTTGGTCATTTTTGGCACACAAATAGTCTTTTTTTGTGTTCTCATTTTGTTTACTATTTTTAAGTTTGTACTTTAAAATATGTTTAAGACCATGAAGGTTAGTAGTAGTATGACATATCTGACTCACTATTCTTGGCTGTCTAGATAAAATATACTTCAATTTTAGTTGGCAAATTTCATAAGTGTAGTCAGAGAAGGAAAGAGAATGACTGGATAAATTCATTGGGGACATATCATACAAATGGATTAAATGAAAAATAGTTAATAAACATCCATCCATCCATCCATCCTCTTCCGCTTATCTGAGGTCGGGTCACGGGGGTAGCAGCTTAAGGAGAGAAGCCCAGACTTCCCTCTCCCCGGCCACTTCTTCCAGCTCTTCCGGGAGAATCCCAAGGCGTTCCCAGGCCAGCCGGGAGACATAGTCCCTCCAGCGTGTCCTGGGTCTTCCCCAGGGCCTCCTCCCGGTTGGACGTGCCCGGAACACCTCAGGCGTCCAGGAGGCATCCTGATCAGATGCCCGAGCCACCTCATCTGACTCCTCTCGAGTCAATAAACATGGTTCAGTTTTATTTTAGGGATTATTTGGGTTTTAAAATGTTTTATTTGGTTAATTTGATTAATGGTTTTTGTTGGTTAATTAGTGTAAATTAATTATTTAGACTATTCCAGATAATTGGTTTTTAAACAAATGATTTCATTTGTTAAGAAGTGAAGTAGAGAGCCAATGCCAGCAGTAATGTTATTATCCCCTACTCTAATCCTACCCCTAACCCGTTCTCCTATGAGAGGCCAACACCTAACTAGTCACTATCGTGGAGACAACCATTGAGCAACATTGCCTGGCTAAACCATTGCATTAAAAGTAATATCATGGGAGATACACATACTTTGTACACAATGCTGATCTCTTGCCTGCCTTGGATACCCTTTTTTTACTCAGTTGATCAGTACTGTAGACTATGCTAGCTCTGTTGATTTTGGTTCAAATATCACTGATTACATCTTTGAACCAAGTTAAATTGTACCTAGTTATTGTCCATATATCAGACCAAAACTTGAGGAAATGGGTCTCCCCCTGCCTAGACTTGAAGAAGTAACCAACACTCTACTGTTGTGTTCTCAAACAAGCAGACACATAAATCCAGCATGGATCCAGACTTGCCAACATGCATTTTGCAAAAAGCTTGAGGATCTCTGCAGAAAAATTTATCTCATGGCCTAATGGTAGGCAAAAACACCCACATCTACTTACACACCTCAAATAGTCAAAAGATGACAAAATGCTCTAACATTGAAGAAAAACATATCACTTAGCTTTACTTTTAATGCTGATTTTAACTTTGTGAAACAATAGCTGTGATGGTGCCAATACCTAAAAAGAGTGTCCTGGTACAACAGAAACATTGACAACATTCTAGTCTGAATCTGAGGTTTTATTCTTGTAGCTGTGAAGAAAATGTCCAAAGCAGGATAGCTAGATGACTTTTAACAAAAGAGCACTCCGATGTTAGTCCATTGTGACACAGACATAGATAGCAGCAGTAGGCTGTTGTAATTTGTACATTTGCCCAATAAGTGATACCATTCCATGCAAGCCCCTTTTAGTCTTTCTGCACCCTTCACCTCTAATCTTTTTCCTGCTTACATTTTAGAAGAACCTTGTTCTGTATTTCATATAGTGTCACAGGCTAATTAATTTTTGTTTGTGTAAATGCAAGCTAAATCTATAAAATATTGAATTATAGCAAAAATCACATATTCTATAGACAGCTAGAGCTAGAGCTAGAGCTGTTAGTTAAAAACTGGTTTTGAATTTTTTTTATAATTATTAGGTGGGTAGAAGACTGCATATGCAACAAAGAATTTCTCTTTTTGTTAGGAAAGTAAGATTTTTCAGACTTATACTTACAGCAACATTGCAAATTAATATAAAAATGTATTATCTAATGCTTCTGCTAAAGAAATTACTATTTTGTAAATAAATGTCAGTGTAGAAATATGAATCTTATAACGTCTTTGACATGCTTAAATTACAGCTCTCCCAAATTGTTTAAAATGCTTCCAACGTTTTGTTGCTTCAGATTTTATGAATTCTAGAAGCAACATGTGGATTTTATTAAGACTTTTAATTTTGATTTATGAAAGTTTATAAAGGTTAAATCTTCTTGAGATAACCAATATAAGTGCCTCCCTGATTTATGACTTTAATTATCCAGCCAAGGTTGTTGAGGATATGAGGTGCATTCCAAAGCACACAATGCAAGTGAAGATACTTCACTCAGTAAGAATTTCGAACACAGTTTTATCATAGTTTATTTTGCTCTAATATATTTCAATCAGATGTGTGTGACTTTCAGAGGAAGTTTCTTAATATTGACTTGATTTATGAGGAAAGTGATAAATCAATCACTGGGTGTGTGGAAAAAATATGGTCTCTGGCATCCATCTAGTACAGTCCTAGGAAACTATAGCCAATCCCAGCAGTAGGCAACACAAGAGAGAAGCCACTCTGAGAAGGGAAGGCTTTCCATTGCATGTTACACTTGCACAAATTAATTGAAGTGAACACTGCTAGTTCTTTATCAAAGTATAAGAAATGTGTAATAATAAATAGTCTGGTATTTATTAATTTCCCAAACTATGTATCATTTCTAATTTTTGTATACATTGTATACTCAGAATAACAACAGGCTAGCCACATAGCTTTCAAACAGCAGGCACTTCATATTTGCAACTTTCATGTGTGTGCACAACTGTTGCTTTAGCATTTCTAAATCACAGTGCTTGGTTCTACAATTTGATTCCTAAATTACACAACTTTTGTGTGCTTCCCCTTTGTTTTTGTAATCTTTCTTTGGATACTAATATTCTCCTACAGTCCAATCCTGCGTTCCATTTACCTCGGAAGTTAGATGTCGGAGCTCAGAATGACGTCACACCTGATTACGTTCCAGTAGAACATTCGAAAAACTAATTTGTACATGTCCAGGAGAACCTTTTGTTGTATTTGCTCCATTGGAATAAACAGCAGTTGATAACAACATTATGCAGTGTTTTGCGTATCCAAACACTGTAGTGGCATGTTCACAGATAGAAGTTAGACAGTACTGTGTATTTGCTTATTTCATTAGATACAAATAGATAGAAGTATTAATAAACAGTATATTACTGCAGCTCTCACTAAGGTTTGAGGTGTGTGTCACCATTTTGAATTGATGTCATGACAAACTCGAACTTGAAAGGCCTGACTGGAGTTTCAGACGTAAGGGGGAGTTCCAGTTTAAAACTCCAATTAGGAACTCAGAAATTCTGACTTCCCACTTCTAATGGAATACAGCATTAGGACACATTGTCATGTTTATTGGTATGTTTTAGCATATCTTGTCCTGACTTTAAGCTTATTCCTCCTTTTGTCCCACGTACTGCTGGGATAGGCCAGCCAGGAGTTGATAACAGGTGAAGAAAGCTTCTAACTCTGAGCCACCTAACAGTCATGCAAAGTGTTTTATAACAAATATTACTTTGTTATCTTAAACTGCAACTTTTAAAGGAGTAACAAGTAAGCCACTGTTATTACTACTTTTTCATAGAACATAGATGGAATTCATCTCTTGTTAATGAAACTTTATTTATTTGAACCACTGTATTGGAAAATAAAAAATGAATCCATCACAGATAAAATACTATATTAGTAACCTCTAGAAAGTTGTACTTATTTAAAAGAAACCTGGTGTACTGAGAGGCGACCAGCTGAACTCAGAAAGAACTACGGAAAACAAACAAAATTAGAAGTGGCGCCAAAATCTTTCAGCAGTCGGCTGTATTTTTAAGCATTTTTTTCAGTTATTTAGTGGGGCTTCCAGTAATTTTGTAATGCCAGTATATTCCGAGCTGAGTCTTCTAAACAGTCTGGCAGGTGTTTTGCTTTTTTTTCGAGCTGCATTTAGAAATGCAAATGAATGACATAACAAAAACACATTTTTAATATGTTAAGTATTTCCTGTTTGAACTATATTTAACTCGGGATTCTTTTCAGCCAACAATTGAGAGCATCAATGGTCATTTTCATCAGGAAATCTGCCCCAGAAGAACAGCTGCTCTACTGCAGCATCGCCATATCTGAAATGATGCCCCCAATTATTTGTATTATTGCAAGGGATCTAATATACCAGATGCAGATTCATATTTTAATACATTTTTTGCAATCTTTTTATATGAATGAAACCAAGAAGACTACATTTATTTTTTTTTTTGTGTCAAGTTTTTAATAACATTAATACTTTTTAGAAATGTACTGCCCTATCACATCACATTGTCCCAATATACCTAAAAAAGTTTTCATGCATCAGCAAAGATTATCCTACAGGATTAAGCCTCCTCTGTTTGATTTACATGCAGAAAAAATATAAAATATGGCTTAATCTTAGTAAACTGATAAAAAAAAAATATACAAATGCATTTTAGATGAAAGAAATGATAAAGGATAACATAGTGGTTTGCCCTTCTTCTTCTGTCAGCTCCAGGAGACTGAGTTCAAATCTTGTCCTAAACCCTGCTTATGTGAATTCTGTACATTCTTGTCATTGGGTTTTCTGAAGGGTTCCTGGCAAGTCTGTATTGGCACAGTATGAGCTAGTGTGGGAATTTGATAGGAGTGCCCTTCAATATATTTGTGCCCAGCATTCCCTCTGCCTCATGTTGTTATGAAAGTGCAACCTGGAAATTGAAATCCACCAGCTGTAGTTAACAGATGGACTAAAAAGAGTGTAACTTTTTCAGTAAAAATAGCTTTAGTTCATTCTAGCAGGATACATTACTGTTGTATTTACTGTATATATAAATAATATGAGTTGGTAGTATTGTTTTTTAGTGCAGGACATCATTACATTGTTGGAAGTTCTGGTGCATCCAGGAGCATTTACTGAAACGTGTTGCAAGTTCCTGCTTGATCATCTGGAATTCTGTCTAATTCCACAGAGCAAAGGCACATTGCTAGACTTACTGCAGGCTTTGAATCCCCCCCAACACTCCAACCCAGGTCCCCCCACCCAGGTCCATAAAACAGACTTGAACTCTGTCGTTTTAGGATAAAACTCATTTCTGTTATTTCATACTTAAATGCATACTATGTACTCAGATTAAGTAAAAAGCATTCAAAATATGCTGTATGGAAACGTTTGCATTTTAAGAAATGATAAAGGTAAGCATACAGCTTGTAGCTACGTTTATCCAGAATTTCCAAAGTTCTGCAGCTTTTAGTTTCCCTCTTGGGATGATTCAGGCAATAGTGTAACACATGTTCCATTAATTCCACAGACCAAATACTTTTAGTAAAAGTTCAAAGCAAACAAATTCACACAAAAATAGAGAAAAGATTGATATTAAAGAAAAGTTCTTGTTTAAGAAAGTTCTGTTTAAAGCTTATTTATCTTTAAGTTTGGTCATACAGTTGAACTATTGGCACGTTTAGCACAGTCAGTCATCTCCTATTTATATGCTTGTCTAACAATCCATGCTAGCAGTAAGACTATTTCCTACCTGGCTTAAATAACACTCCATTTTAAAGATAAAGCAGATAAAGTTCCATTTCATATTAATTTACTGGGACTAGAAGACTTTACCATATTCAAAGTAGTAATAAGAAACTGATATTCTGTTATTGAAATAATGACATTCTAACATTAACATTCTAAGATTGGCTCTTATACCTGTACTGTACTTAATAGTAGTTTATAACAAGCCATATTTGTATAGTTTTACATCTTCATTGTTTGCTTTTTTATTTTTATGAGTACTATAGTTCCCAAGATTATTTCAGTTCTTTTTAAATTTGTTCTTTTCTGTATTTGCATTTTATTTGCATGTTTAGTTTTTTAACTTTTAGCCATTTCTAGTTTAGCTTTTACATTTGGTTACTTATTTAATACAGTTACGTACAGTACAGCTTTATTTTGAAAGGCTCATTTCAGTTTACTTTTCATTTGAGCTAAAATAACAGCTATTCAGCATCGATTAACAAATCCAAGCTGTGCCTACATAGCCAAGGGAAACAAGCAAATATGTCCAAAAAAGACTCATTTAGGCCTCTTTTGTTCCAGCCATCTATTCAGTGAATTATCTTAGGAATGTTTTATAAAATGTGCGTCACTTGCATTGTAGCAGTGACCATCTGTTCAAGGAGCAGGCTGATTACTTTGGCAGCAGTAGGTATTTCAAACATCGGATCGAATACTTCATGGTACCTTATGAAAGCAGTTATTTTACTCAAGCTGCTGAATATATGATGCCTTGGACACACCCTTCAGTTCTCGGATATCAATTGCCATGACTGGAGTGGACCAGGGTGAGTGAGGCAGTCAAGATTTTTTTCTTAAAAAGTATGGCCAAGTTTCATAAAATAATGAGAACAGAAGTGTGAAAAGAGCAAAACAGTGTATTTAAATAAATGATCACATCATATATCTTCTTTAAAATCATGCCATAAAAATCACACGTAAGGTGCAAATAAATCATTTAAAAGCCAACTTGAGGTATTCCCTTTGTCTGAATTCCTTTTAACACAGCCCACCACATCCTCTGTCTGCCTTCTCCACTGGTCACAACACGCATGAACTGAAAACACGCTGCACTAATCGTAGTTGCCACTGTTCTGGAGCTGTTGCCTCTCTCTGTATCAACAGCAACCCCAGGGTGTTGGCCTTTCCCAGATTCCGCCACCCTTCAGATCCTCCTGTCCCCACACAAAGCTCCAGTGGTCTCTCTCCAAAACTGGCCTAAAGAAGAGTGTTTTTCAGGTGCAGAGGTCCAAAATGACCATAGCTAGCCATATGTGGGGAGTTTCACATACTGGTGAGTCAGAAGTCAATGGAAAAAAAACTGAAAAACCAAAGTAATTTCAAAGCATTCATAAGGGTTCGTAGCAAGAACACCAGAGTGGGTTCAAGGTCTGTCATTGATGAATCACATTTATGGCTGACTTCTATCCAGGGTTAATCTTACACCAGGCTTGATAACAGTAATAGAAAATGTTGCCATTTTCATAATACTGTATATCAGATGGATAAAATCTTTTACCTGTGACTGATTTGTCATACAAATGAAAAAAGCTAAAATACCATTGTCTGCAGTCCATGAAAAGCTGTCATTACTTGAGTTTATACCAACCTAATTGATGTAATTTGTCATTTTAAAGCATTTACATACTAACAAATACTATTTATGTATTGTGAAGTTTCCAACTGTGTGTATTTTTGGAAAATCTTGTTGCAACACAAATAAGAAGGTAATTTATTGCTTCTTACCCGGGTTCGCTTCCTGGGTCCTACCTGTGTGGAATTTGTATGTTCTCCCTGTGTCTGCGTGGGTTTCCTCCGGGTGCTCTGGTTTCCTCCCACAGTCCAAAGACATGCAGGTTAGGTGCATTGGCCATCCTAAATTGTCCCTAGTGTGTGCTTGGTGTGTGGGTGTGTGCCCTGCGGTGGGTTGGCGCCCTGCCCTGGGTTTGTTTCCTGCTTAGCGCCCAGTGTTGGCTGGGATTGGCTCCAGCAGACCCCCGCGTCCCTGTAATTAGGATATAGCGTGTTGGATAAAGGATGGATGGATTATTGCTTCTTGCTAATCAGATTTGTTTTCCAATACCACTCTTAAAAAATCCCATTTTAACAATTCATTTAGGACATAAGCATGAGGATGCCCTGTAGACACACCATGAAAAATTTTAATTGCATACTGATTGTCGTGTATCACAGAATAATATAGATAGCAAATGAAATTAGCTACATCTAAACTTTAGTTTGAGTGCTTCCATAAAACAACTGCATTATTCCAGTGATGCATGGAATACCACTCAAAGGTAATTTGTGCTTACTGAACATTTGTCCAGATTGCACAGGTGTTGAATCAGCTGAGGATATAGGGAGGCTGCAGGGATCTGTAGTATCCTGGGTGAACTTCTCCAGGCTGGTGGAAAGGCTGTCCTCCTGGCACTGAAAGCAATTTTTGCTGCCATTTGGGAAACGGACATCATCCCAGCTGACTGAAAAACTGGACTTGTTGCCCTTATCTGGAAAGGGAAGAGTGATTGCCTGGATTGAGGCAACTACAGGGGGGTAACACTGTTTTCCATGCCTGGGTAGGTCCTTGGTAAGGTCATCCTCAATAGGATCCGTGCTCACTTGATAACCTACCAGCGACTGGAGTTGTCTCGCTTAACACCTAAGAAGTCTACCATTGACCACATCCTGGCACTGAGAGTTATCCTCAAGCACAAGCGTGAATATCGGCAGAGTTTATTTGCAGCCTTTTCTGATTTTAGTATAGCATTTGACTCAGTTGATCGAGCTGCCCTGTGGGATATCCTGAGACTTTGCGGGATCCCCCCGAAGTTGCTGGATATCATGGCCGGCCTGTACACTGGTACTGTGAGTGCTGTGCAGAGTGGAGGCAGAACCTCTACGTTTTTCCCAGGTGATTCTGGGGTTCATCAGAGATGTGTTTTTGCTCCTACTCTGTTCAGTGCTTGCATGGACTGGATGTTGGGGTCCAGCGGCTGTGGGGCATCTGTTGGTAAAGAAAGATTCACTGACCTTGACTTTGCTGACAATAATGTGATCTACGCGGAGTCAATGGAGGCTCTTCAGAGACTGAGTAAGGAGTCTGAGTGTCTGGGCTTGTGAGTGTTCTGGATAAAAACCAAGATCCAGGCCTTTAATGACCTCTTGGGCACAACCATCAGCAGTGTGTCTGTCAGCGAAGAGAGTGTGGATTGCATCAACTGGCTTATTTACCTCCACAGTGACATTCATGTGTCTGGTGACAAAGAATGGAGTCCTTCAGTACTGTGTCTCTTCTGAGAATCCTTGGGTACCGCTGCTTTGACTTTGTGTCAAATGAGTAGTTCCATGGAGTCCTGAATGAGGCACATTGCCTGCATTGTGAAGGAGCATCATTTAGAGCACAATGGCCATATGGTGTGATTCCCAGAGGGTGATCCGGCTCATTGTTGAGGACCCAAGTGGCTGGACCAGGCCAAGGGGACGTCCACATAACACCTGGCTGCGGCAGATGGATGGTCATTTCTGGGGAATGGGACTGGACCACGTGTCTGCTTGGGGGGTTTGCCAAATAAAATCCTGAGCTGTATCATTGTGTGGTGGGTGCTGCAGGCGCTCTGTACCGGTGCATGTTCCCTGACCTGATGTTGCAGAATAGCAATTACAATTGAATGCACAATTATACTGTTACACCGTATTACACAGTAAGTACAAGGTAATAACACCTAGTTACTTTACAATTATGCAGGTAATTACATGGTAAGTACAATTATATTTGGGGCACCTGATTTTTCAAATGCCAATTAGGTAGAGTACCTAAAGATATTAGGGTAAATTTTCAACTCTCTCGGAAGGAATGCATCTTCATGGAGATGTTGGGCTGGAGTATTCATAGAGGCAGAAACGTGAAGGCCAGGGTTACTGTGGGTGGAAGTGAAAGTGATGTTGTTAGTCCTCCAGGAGTTTTCCTCCATTCTAAAGGAAACAAAGGAGTTTAGTAGGGTCCCACTCAAAACCTTTCTGATTTCAAGATTTTCAGATATGAATATGCCCAGAAAATGCCCAGAAGTCAAAAGTTCACCTATTTCCACAGTGCAGTTTATAGTCCGACAGCTCCAAACAGTAAATGTGATTACATATTTCAGGCAAGTTCCAAAATTAATAGGATTGAGCTCCTTATTACAGAACTCACAAAGTAGCTTTTCAAAGCTGCCTTTAAGTAGGTCACCCAGATTTGGCTCCAGTTTTAAACTGGCTGCTTTAATGTCATGAATGTTTTAGGGAAAGTAGAATGTTTAAAAGGATCCCTAGTTGAGTTGACGGCAGGGGGTTGATTTCTCTTTGGAGAGATTACTATCCATTTTCATAATTTCTTCACAGTTTAGAATATGATCTCAATGAAGCCTGGATAAGCTGGCCTGTCTTGTGTTTCCTCTTGATTTTACACAGCTTTTGTTTAAAGGCAGCAGGAGATATAAAAGAATGTGAACTAAATGATATGCATGATATACCATCACTTAGAAAGGATATTTAGTACAAAAGAGGGTCTAAGCAGTGAGATAATTGCTTTCATTAGTGCATTTGTTTACTGACTGTTTGGATGTTCTACAGGCCTGATATTGGACATAACCTTTAAGCGCCTTTCCACCAACCAGCTAGTCTCTGCCTAGTGAAGGCATAAATGATTTTGTATTGCGTATGCAACCTGTTTCATTTGTGTTCGTTGGAAACAGAATGCAAAACGAGAGTGAGTACATCTTTATGAATAATTAACCTCTGACAGCGTTCAAACAGAAATACAGAGAATTTACTTAATTAACACCATCTGCTATTGTGATGTAGGGTAGTTAAAAATGAAAACATTAAATTAAGATAGAGAAACAGCTCAATTTTTGCATTTGTAAATTTTTTAATCTCAACTACTGGTACCCAGCAGTCCAATCAATATCAGGTTATAGCTTTTCTCTGAATCCGCCTAACTGCCTACAGTCATACGTGTGCCTCAATTTATTAGGGTTTCAAACTGAACGGATACAAACATCTTGATAAATAAAGTTGGTTGCAAAGAAAGTTGCAGTAGTAATAGTAGTTGCTACAGTAGTATTAGTTGCAGTGGTAATAATACTTCTTTACATTTATATAGCATTTTTCTCACTACTCAAAGCTCTTTACATAGAGAGTGGGGAGCCATTACAACCACCACTAATGTGTAGCATCCACCTGGATGATTTGATCCACCATTTTTGTGCCAGTACGCTAACCACCCATTAGCTGTTAGATGGTGAAATGATGAGAGAGAGAGACAGAGACAATTATAGATATTGGATAATTAGGGGGCCTGAATGACTAGACCATGGAGGGCAATTTAGCCAGGACATTGGGATATATCCTGCTTTTTATGAATATTGCTCAGCGATCTTTTATGACTACAGAGAGTCAGGACTTCGGTTTTAGAATTCATCTGAAGGACAGTGCCATGTTTACCAAACAGGGGCATTAGGATCCCTATTCAGACCATGGCGTAAATGCCCCCTGCTGCCCTCACCAACACCTTTTCCAGCAGCAACCCAAGCGTTTCCTACATGGTCTCCGATTCAAGTACTGGCTGGGCCCAAACATGATTCATGCATGGATGACTTCTACATCTAACTTTAATTTCATGAGGCATGTGTTTAAAACACTGAAAAAGCATCAATAAGATCACAAAGATGGTATTTAATTTTAATCTTCAATTTATTCTTTTAATTGATCTGAATGGATGGATTTTCTGTTAACTAACACTTTTGATAGTTTGATTTTTAAAAGTTATAATTTGTTCTATCACTGCTTACTAAAACTGAAGTATGCTTATGTATGTCGGATCTTGCATGGCTATTTGTGGACACAGCTTTTTGTATTCACTTAACTTGGCCCATGATAAGCAATTTTTCAGCAAATACTTACTAGTGGAAAAGCGTCTTTGGTTAGTTATTGAACAAGATTTAGGCAGCTTTTACTCTAGCACTAGTAGCAAGAGTGGAAGCACTCTGACCCTGATTGAGGTTTTGTTTATTTGTGTCATTTTGAATGTTACTGGACGAGACCTATAGTGAAAAGTTAAGCAAAATGACACCTTTTATTGGCTAACTAAAAAGATTACAATATGCAAGCTTTCAAGGCAACTCAGGCCCCTTAAAAGGTGTCATTTTCACTACATTCATAATGGCTAACACGGTACAACACCCTAGTACTGGAGGAGACCTTGAAATGTTTCTCCATTTTACAGTGTTTAAATTTCATCATGAACATCCTACACGTCTAACATTTTAATAACTTACTTAAATGCTCGTGTTTATTCTTTTTTGTGCAATACTTTCTTTTTTTCTGCATAAAGCAATGAAGCACTTATACACAGACTATTCAACAAGACTAGATACCACAAACAAATTGGAAAGAAATAGGCAACCTGTATAGAGACATTATCAAAAAGAAAACAAAAACTCAAACGGCCCACATTGACTTGTCAACAATTAACATGACTTTTTTCTCAATGTCTGCTACGTGGTATGTTCCTTACATTTGTACAAATGTTCGGCTCCCTTTGGAGTTTGCTTACATGTACAAGTAACAGAAAAGCATCTCAAGCAAGCCCCTCAGACTTGTTCCCGTTCTTGGGATAAGTGGAAAAGTGGCATTTATTACCAAACCTGCTTGTTCTTTGAAAGTGACATTCTATAGTCTCTGGATTTCCTGAAGGAAAAGGGATTTTCTAAGGGGTCTATTCTGATTGATTAGTTACTGTATTTATTTCTAGCTTAGTACTAACTATTTTGCTTTTTCAGCTGACCCACATTAATGTACTCATTATTGGTGTTGTTTGGTTGTGAATCTGATAAGTAGGCTGATTTTTATTAAACTATTTTATTTAACTAGACTCCTCTGTCTGTTTGTTTGTCTAGGTCAAAGCTTACAACTGATTTTAAACCCACTTCTGGTGAAGCAAATTTCTTCAGATTTTGCATATGTGTTCAGTATCGATGACAATACAATAATCCATCAAAACCGATGCAATTACATAACAAATTTTGCTGTAATCAATGGTTATGCAATTCCAATTAACGCACACACAACAATGACAGAGAGAGAATATAGTGCGATATAGGAGCATTCAAGTGAGAGACACATCAGATTGCCCCACTTGCCTCTTCCAATGGGTGGAGTGGGTGAATACGCGTACCGACTTTACTTATTTACTCTTATGAAGAAGTAGCCTTGATGATCACAGTGAGGAAGTATTGACGTAAGCTTGCTGTTCTTTCACAGCAACAGAGCGATAATCCCATAAGGGGCTGAACAGAAAAATAGGGACCAAAATATAATACTTTTTAGTGTTCAAATAATTCTACAAAAAGGATATATTATGTATTGCTTTTAAAGAAGCTTCCCATTCATAAAAAATGAGTAAAGAAAAATCTAAATACTCCAAAACTAAAAAGTAAAA
>JANRMT010062790.1:67853982-67865375 GCA_026402145.1 Polypterus bichir lapradei | reverse complement strand
TATATATATATATATATATATATATATATATATATATATATATATATTATGGCGGGACGCCCAGGAGGACCGGAGGAGGGCTTGTGCCTCCTCCAGACCGCGAGGGGGCGTCCGCCCTGGTTATGTTGGGGGCCACAGGTAAAGGGCTTAGAAGCCCAGCCCTGTAGGGACCCGTGGCCACCGCCAGGTGGCGTCCCGGTGCCTGAATATCCCTGGAGCCCAGCACTTCCGCCACACCAGAAAGTGCTGGGGGGAAGACGACAGGGGACACCCGGACGGCTTCCGGGTGCGCAGCCGGCACTTCCGCCATACTGGGGCGTGGCTACAGAGGAATGCCGGGAAGCAGCTGGAGCCCATCCGGGTTCCTATTTAAGGGGCCGCCTCCCTTCAGTCGATGGCGGAAGTCGGGTGGAAGAGAGACGGAGCTGGAGAGAGGACTGGAGGCGGCCAGGAGAGAGAGGCATTTTGACTGTGAGGCCTGGACATTGGGGGAACGGTGCAAGAGGCACTGGGGAGTGCACTGTAAATAATTGAAAATAAACGTGTGTTGGGTGAACTTACGATGTCCGCCTGTCTGTGTCCGGGTTCAAGTCCACTACATATTACATATTTGTGAGTGGCAAAAGTATGTGAACCTCTAGGATTAGCAGTTAATATGCAGAAATATAGAAAATTCTAAAGGGTTCACAAACTTTCAAGTACAACTGTATATACAGTCATGGCCGAAATTATCGGCACCCCTGGAATTTTCCCAGAAAATGCACCATTTCTCCCAGAAAATTGTTGCAATTACAAATGTTTTGGTATACACATGTTTATTTCCTTTATGTGCATTGGAGCAACACAAAAAACAGAGAAAAAAAGCCAAATCTGACATCATGTCACACAGAACTTCAAAAATGGGCCAGACAAAATTATTGGCACCTTTT
This sequence comes from Polypterus bichir lapradei, assembly GCA_026402145.1. Taxonomy (NCBI): domain Eukaryota; kingdom Metazoa; phylum Chordata; class Cladistia; order Polypteriformes; family Polypteridae; genus Polypterus; species Polypterus bichir. The sequence continues at coordinate 67,864,446 of JANRMT010062790.1, read as the reverse complement.
CAAAATTGTGGGTAAATCGTTTTATTTCTAGCATATGATGCTCGTTTGAACTTACCTGTGGCAAGAAACAGGTGCTGGCAATATAGCAATCACACCTGAAGCCAATTAAAATGGAGAAAAGTTGACTCAACCTTTCTGTTGTGTGTCTCAGTGTGCCACACTAAGCATGGAGAACAGAAAGAAGAGCAGAGAATTGTCTGAGGACTTGAGAACAAAAATTGTCGAAAAATATCAACAACCTCAAGGCTACAAGTCCATCTCCAGAGATCTTCATGTTCCTTTGTCCACTGTGCACAACATAATCAAGAAGTTCATAACACATGGCACTATAGCTAATCTCCCTGGACGTGGATGGAAGAAAAATTGATAAAAGACTGCAACAAAGGGCAGTCCGAATGGTGGATAAACAGCCCCAATCAACTTCAAAACATATTCAAGCTGTTCTGCAGACTCAGGGTGCAACAGTGTCAGCTCAAACTATCTGTCAACATCTGAACGAAATGAAACGCTATGGCAGGAGATCTAGGAGGACCCCACTGCTGACACAGAAACATAAAAAAGCCAAACTGGAGTTTGCCAAAATGTACTTGAGGAAGCCAAAATCCTTCTGGGCAAATGTCTTGTTGACAGATGAGACCAAGGTAGAGCTTTTTGGTAAAGGTCATCATTCTGCTGTTTACAGAAAACGGAATGAGGCCTATTTAGAAAAGAACACAGTGCCTACAGTCAAACATGGTGGAGGTTCTAAGATGTTTTGGGGATGTTATGCTGCCTCTGGCACTGGATGCCTTGACTGTGTGCAAGGCATCATGAAATCTGAAGACTACCAAAAGATATTGGGGTGCAATTTAGAGCCCAGTGTCAGAAAGCTGGGTCTGCGACAGAGGTCATGGGTGTTCCAGCAGGACAATGTTTGGTTACCTCTAAAAGCACCCAGAAGTGGTTGAAGACAAAGTGCTGGAGAGTTCTGAAGTGGCCAGCAATGAGTTCGGATCTAAATCCGATTGAACACTTATGGAGAGATCTCAAAATTGCTGTTGGGAGAAGGCACCCTTCAAATCTGAGAGACCTTGAGCAGTTTGCAAAAGAAGAGTGGTCGGAAATTCCATTTGAGAGGTGTAACAAGCTTGTTGATGGTTATAGAAAGCACTTGATTTCAGTTATTTTTTCCAAAGGGCGTGCAACCAAATATTAAGTTGAGGGTGCCAATAATTTTGTCCAGCCCGGTTTTTGAGTTTTGTGTGAAATGATGTCAGATTTGGCCTTTTTTCTCTATTTTTTGTGTTGTTACAATGCACATAAAGGAAATAAACATGTATATACCAAAACATTTGTAATTGCAACAATTTTCTGGGAGAAATGGTGCATTTTCTGGGAAAATTCCAGGGATGACTGGAATGACTGCCATGACTATATATATGTATTGTGGACTGGGACCCGGACACAGGCAGATGGACAGCATAGTTCCACCACACACCGTTTATTTACAATTATATACAAGATTTTTGGGCACTCACACACCCCAGTGCCTCCAGCACCGATTCCCCCAATGTCCAGGCCACACTCTTCCAGTCTTTGTGCCTCTCTTTTGGCTGCATCCCGTCCTCTCTCCAGCTCTGTCCTCTTCCACCCGACATCCACTACTGACTGGAGGGAGGCGGCCCCTTATATGGGAACCCGGATGGGCTCCAGCTGCTTCCCGGCAATCAGTCATAGCCACACCCCAGTGTGGCGGAAGTGCCAGCTGCACACCCGGAAGCTGTCCGGGTGTCTCCTGTCATCTTCCCCCCAGCACTTCCTGGTGTGGCGGAAGTGCTAGGCTCCAGGGTTCCTCAGGCACCTGGGTGCCGCCTGGCGGTGGCCACGGGCCCCTACAGGGTTGGGCTTCTAAGCCCTCTACCCGTGGCCCCCAATACAACCAGGGCGATCGCCCCCTCGTGGTCTGGAGGAGGCACAAGCCCTCCTCTGGTCCTCCTGGGCGTCCCGGCCGGGCTCCAGCCCCAGCTGGGTACCACACGGGATATTCCGGCAATAACAAATATTATATAATACTGACACTTTTTCTGTGTTTTTAGGTGACTATGACTCTTTCTACTTTGCATGTAAATTATGGTAATGCATATGTAATCATGAAAAAATTCCACCACCTTTTCCGACCTCCCTAGGTGGGAAAATATCATTTTAGTATAAGGTTTGATTAAAGACAGAGATAAATGATTGTATCTAATTATTATCAATTAGTTATGATGAGAAACAAAGAGAGATATTTGAGAAATATTGCGTAAATGGAAATGGTTCTGATGACCTTTTCCACTATCTCAGTATATGAAAAAGTTTAGGGGAGCACACTTCCGAGGTGTTGTGTTTTTTTTTTTTTTTGTTTTTTTTTAATACGCAATTATATGTGATGGTCATGCGTCCTTGAGTACCATTAGCTTATTCTATCACCTTGTGCTTAGATGTGCTAATATGCTCTTTTTTTGTGCAGCTATCTGGTAGTGTAATGCCTTTTCTAATGTGCTTTGCCTTTATTTCAGCGAATTATTGCAAACATGTTGACTTAGGAACAATATTTCTTTAGGGACACTATTTATGAATCAGTTAATGAATTAATGCATATGTGTATAGATTATGTACACCATGTACTGTATACTTGATGTTATATATAGGGGCTTGCACTTGTATGTTGGCTTGCACTTTGTGGCTACTGTTCAGTGGTGTATCTGTTTACTTTGTGTTCCATTTTGCAGCTTAAGCATGTGAATTTTTCAATCTGTCTATCGAGATACATTGTTGATTGGTTCATTGTTCTTAATTCTTCTTTATTGTTTACTGAACAAATTGTACTGTTGTGTCTTAATAATTGAAATGAATGAAGTTCTATAGAAGGACTGTGAGGTTTGCATGTGATAGCCTGTGCATTTTTGAAATTGTTTTCACTTCCAGACTGGTAACCTCTTGTTATAATAATACCAATTGTGGCACAAATTTAAGTCACTGTAAATAAGAGAAGCGTATGGTACCACACCCTAATACAATAAAATGTTATTTAAAGCTATGAGAAATTGTTTGTCTTTCAGCAAACCTTACAAAAATTTATTTTAGAAAAACAATAATGCCCACATATATTTAATTTTATAGTATTACAGTAATTGTTTAGCAGATGTTGTAAACTGAAAGGGCACTGACAGAAATATATGGAGATCAGTAGTTTAGATAAGTGCACAGGATAGCTTTAGTAATAATAGATAATGTATTTTTTTAAAGATTCTAACGTGGTGTATTATTCAAACATTACTTTTGCTATGTTTTATTTTTATAAGAGTTTATAGTTAACATTTATTAATAACTGCTTCCATCCACCAATTTCTAAACCTGCTAATTCAAATACTGTATATGGTTGCTGAAAGGAAAGAGATTCTGCTGTTAAATGTAGTTTTTTTTTGTATCTTTGATCATAATTATTAATTTAAGTTTTTCGGCTGCCGATAGCTTTGATGAGAGTTAATCAACAAAGGTGCTTTCACTTACTCTGCATTTAAAAGGATATTCTGTTATCAGTTGTATTGATTTCAAAGGATGTGATGATAAAGAGTTTAAACCAAGTCAGCATTTTTTTTTCTTTTTTTATAAATGATGAGAAATGAAAGGCCTTGATAGCCACTTTTTTATCAAACAATTTAAGGGTCTATTTCCTTGTACGATTTAGACATAAAGACTTTTGTTACAGTCTTTTGCTAAGAAATGCCAAATTCCTCTGCTCCCTAGAGAAACCGTAGCCTTTCCAACAAAGACAACCTCACTCTTTATTGCTGATAATCTTTCTGGCAACCCTGGGAAAATTCCAACTTTTTTTTCCATTTCATTCTAGGAAGTAAAGTATGAGCTAGCATATATAAACCTAACTGAAGTCTAAAATAATACCCATTACATGTTTTCATTAATTTGTAAATTTTCTTAGTGCTTGAAAGGAAATCAAATAAATAAAATAGGTCTTGGATGACAAATGATGACAATTTTTATTTGCTGCAATTGTGAGAAATGGTTAGCAGGCAGTAAGTGAGTTGTAGTGGTTAAGGATCTGGACTCCAAACCCTGAGGTTGTGGGTTCAAATCCTGCTACTGACATTTTGTGACTTGACCTGCCTGTGCTCCAACTGCTAAACCAAAAGAAAGGTAATCAGTTGTATCATAAATGCTGTAAGTCGCCTTGGATAAAGGCATCAGCCAAATAAGTAAATGTAAATGGTTTTTATAAACCAGTGACCTGCATGCTGAAACCATTGCGAGTTTTCCACAAAAACTTGGGTGGTGCAGTGGTTAGCTCTGCCACACCTGGGTTTCATTACTGACCAGGGCATATTTCCTTTTTGGAAATCAAATATTTGGACGGAGGAGGGCAAAATTATACTCTACAACATGTAGATAATAATCCAACAATATTAATAAAAGTAATAATCGTCAACTGGCCTAGAATAGGAGATACAAACATGGCAAAGTAAATAAAACAGGACTGCAACTGTAGCCTTTAAATACTCTAATAAAGACAAATTGAATTCAAAGTATAAGCATCTCTGAAGTGGGCTTACATTAAAACATGCATTAAAACTCATCCTCTGTCTTTCCATTTGATGATTATACTTTACACATTCACTCCTTCTATTGTCATATCAGAAAAGTTGTCCATAGCTAGAAAAACTAACTCTGTGCATTCATTAGATAATAATACTGCATGATTTATTTACATTAGCAATGATAGAGTAAAGAGGATCCATGGGTACATGTTAAAGATTATCATTATACTTTAGGCTAATATAATGAATAAAGTCAGCCAGTTTAGTTCAAGGGCTTAAATATAATTTACAAGGTTCATGGAGCCGCAAGGCTTTTAATATGTACAATGGTGCTGTCACCATTACTGTAAGCCACTTTGCAAGCTTGGGAGTTAAATACTAAGCTACCCAGTAATATTAACTTTGATGTTTGTCGTTTGTGATATAAACGTGATTCTCTTTACAAATTTGTGAAGGCAAATAAAAAAAAAAAATCAAATGTCAAACATGTCATTTTCAGAGAGACGCATTTGGCAGTGATAATTCCATTGACCAATTTGCAGATGTCTTAGGCTATAAAGAATCTGAAGCCAGCATGTAGCTGCTCTTCATGTTTATAAGGTCACATCTATCTGATGAATTCATTTTTTATTAATTTTGCAGATTCAGGGTAGATACCATAAAATTGAGAGGCAATACCATAGACTGGCATGTGACTTCAGAATAATGTGCATGCTCTGTTTTGTAATGTGTCATGTCACCCTGTCTATAGTTCTGCCTGAGTTGATCGCCTTGTTGCCTCACCCCATGTGCCAGCCATCCAGGCCATGTACAGTAGCCCCTGCTCTTCGGTTTAATATTATGTGTTAGTGTGATAAGAGATCTGTGGCAAATTGCAGTTTTAAAAAATAATTGAGTCCTTTGGTGTGCAGGCACTAGCTCTGGGGTTGATTGGGGCGCTTGGCTGATTGTGCAATCACTTGCAAATGTGAGCGGGTCATTCAGGTACCTCATACACACCTCAGAGTAGGCAGAGTACCACACCCACACCCAATCGGGAAAGGTAAAAGGAGCCTGCATGACAGAGAGGGAGGAATAAGAAACAACAAAGAAAGAAAGAGCACTGTGAGAGAACAATATCGGGTGGTTAAACAGAATGAGCCAGCTAGCAACAGACTTAGAAAATAGTTTGGTATTTAACAGGCCAATGAATAATAATTCTGGTACTCTTTTTAATATAATATTTCTATTACATTATTCTATTGCATTAATAACTGTTATACCTTGTAATTAGCCTATGCTTTAAGTGTGGCATCCCATGACATTCACTGGCCCTATCCATCTATGCCATTAAAAATCTTCTGGAGGTGCTTATGATTATGCTAAATAGAAATCCATACACAACAGAATGAATATTTGTAGAAGTGACAAAGAATGATCAATAGCATACTTGGGAAAATAGTCTGGCAATAAGGGGCTGATACATTAGAGGCAGAAACAGGCAACCAAAATCAAAGGCAGAAACAAACTAGTCTTAGGACAGAAAGATGATCAAAAATAATAATTAAACCTAAGAATATTAACACCTGAAGAACCTGTCTGTCTCTCACTGATAAGGTTTTCCATTAATCATAACACCACTGTAGATGGTAAACTCAGTGGAGCTCAGATTTACATGACCTTAGCACTTGACATCATGAAATACGCTACAGGAGCCTAAGTGACTTCGGAAACAAAAAGTGTTGTGGCAGCAGAACTGTGAAATGACCCTGGAGATGAGGTGAATGGTGAAAGCCATTAAAGGAATATTCCACCTGAAATGTTATTTTTATCAGTTATTTAACTTGTGTTGTTTGTAGTGATGAATGAGGGTAAAAAATAATGTCATGTTTTCGTGATTAACGGAACTAACGGGCAGGATCCCTCATATTGAGAACTTAATACTCTAATAGCATTAACAAGAAAAATTGCATGTTGCTATAAGCACTGTTATTGTTGACAAGACAAAATGTACACTGTAGCAAATGAGTATTCTCTGCTATAAACTATAAAGTACAAAACACGTTAAGTGTAAACATACTTTAATGGTGCACTTTTTCTGTTTGATTGTGTTCAATAAACTCAAATGTGCTGTGAAAGACGTCTTTACAGAAGATTTAAAGTATTCCATTTTTAATTAAGATCTTCTGTCGAGATCCAGCAGAGTGTTCATGAGAATGGGGAGTGAGCTCTGATAGGGTGTGCTTTGATTCAGATTCAAGTGTAAAAATGTCTCATGCACTGTCATGGGTGAGTTATTATATTCTTAATTGTTGAAGTATCACATTTTTATTTTTTATCCAGTGACTTTTTTACTCACTCTTGTGTCTTGGAGTTGGATTTTGAATTGTTATTTTGTACGTTATTATTATTATTAAATTATAATTAATCTTTGCTGCCTCTGACTTTCCCTTTGTAACACTCTAGTACTTGATTTATTAAATTAGTCTGGACTTTTTAAGGAACATTCTAAAACAACACAATTGCCTTTATACACTATATTGCCAAAAGTATTGGGGTGCCTGCCTTTACACACACATGAACTTTAAAGACACCCCATTCTTAATACAAGGTTTAGGAGTGTGTTTATGGGAATTTTTGATCATTCTTCCAGGAGAGCATTTATGAGGTCAGGCGTTGATGTTGGAGGAGAAGGCCTGGCTCGCTTGCAGTCTCCACTCTAACTCATCCCAAAGGTGTTGTTTTGGGTTGAGGTCAGGGATCTGTGCAGGCCAGTGAAGTTACTCCATACAAAAACTTGCTCATCCATTTCTTTATATACCTTGCTTTCCGCACTGGTGCACAGTCATGTTGGAGCAAGAAGGGGCCATCCCCAAACTGTTCCCACAAAGTTGGGAGAATGGAATTGTCCAAAATGGTTTCGTATGCTGAAGCATTACGAGTTCCTTTCACTAGAACTAAGGGGCCGAGCCCATTCCCTGAAAAACAACCCCACACCATAACCCCCCCTCTACCAAACTTTACACTTGACACAATGCAGTCAGGCAAGTACTGTTTTCCTGGCAACTGCCAAACCCAGACTCATCCATCAGATTGCATGATTTATCGCTCCAGAGGACACGTCTCTACTGCTCTAGAGTCTACTGGCGGTGGGCTTTACACCACTGCTTCTGACGCTTTATGTTGCACTTGGTGATCTAAGGCTTGGATGCGGCTGCTCGGCCATGAAAACCCATTCCATGAAGCTCTCTACACACTGTTCTTGAGCTTTTGGAGGTCTGTAGCTATTGACTCTGCAGAAAGTTGGTGACCTCTGTACACTGTGCACCTCAGCATGTGCTGTCTCCACTCCAAGGTTATTATAGTTTTGCCTTTTTATATTAGATTTTATTTCTATATTTTTTCTGACCTTACTTGGAAATTCACTTTAGTTTTAGTTTTCCTTCATTGTGTATCTTTAGTTTTAGTTTAGGTTTTATTTCACAAAGATATTTCTATTTTATTTTTATACTAGCAGAATACCCGCGCTTCGCAGCGGAGAAGTAGTGTGTTGAAGAAGGTATGAAAAAGAAAAGGAAAAATTTAAAAAATAACGTAACATGATTGTTAATGTAATTGTTTTGTCATTGATATGAGTGTTGTTCCCATATCTATATATATCTATATATCTCTATATCTATATATATATCTATATATCTATATATATATATATATATATATATATATCTATATATCTATATATATATACATATCTATATATACATATCTATATATACATATCTATATATATCTATATATATATCTATATATATATATATATCAAAATAAGCGCGCTTGGCAGCGGAGAAGTAGTGTGTTAAAGAAGGAAAGAGAAACAAAAGGAAACATTTTGAAAATAACGTAACATGATTGTCAATGTAATTGTTTTGTCACTGTTATGAGTGTCGCTGTGATATATATATATATAGCAAAATAACTGCACTTCGCAGCGATGTCGTGTGTTAAAGAAGTTATGAAAAAGAAAAGGAAACATTTGAAAAATAATGTAACATGATTGTGAAAGTAATTGTTTTGTGTATTTGGCGGCAGCGTCACGAAGTTGTTTTCGTCTAGCTGCATTAGAAAATGTACCATGACATCTGACACGCCTCCTTTTTACTGTTTTCTCACAGCTTGGATTGCTGCTGTCATAATGGTTTTGAGTCTATATATATATATATATATATATATCTTCATATCTATATAAATATATACATATGTATATACATTAGATATCTACATATACACATATATATATACATATCTATCTACATCATACATACACACACATACATACACACACACAAATTATTTATGTGTGTGTGTGTGTGTGTATATATATATATATATATATATATACACATACATACAAACATACACACAGGTATATAAATATGTATATATATGTATGTGTCTATATGTGTGTGTATAGCTTTGGTCACTGAGTGCAAGGGAAAAATAATAAAATATAGTCTATTAGTTATTAAACAGTAAAACATTAACGTTTTAAGAAGTACAGGTACATTAAGCACTACTCGAGTGGTTGCGGGTAAACTACATTTTAAAAGACGGTATAACAGAAGAGGTAAGTAGTACTAACAGCAGCTAAAATGTATATGGATCATCTCTCGGTAGTTGATCCCTTTTGAAAGGCGCTACACGACGGCTGTGGTATAGAAATTACATTTTCTATGTGAACGTTCAAATTTCTGCCTCTGGTAATGTGCCTTAACGGTATTACCAGTAATTAAAGAAAAATTGTTTTGTGTCCTCTGCAGTGTTAAGAGAGAAAGGCTTTGGTTTGGGATAAAATGAAAAAAGGTGTAAAGAAAGGAAAGTTGCCTTTTTCTTTTATATAGTATAGAGAGATGTGTTCGGTGACGTTATGATCGCCTTTTGGAGACAGTCGCGGTGGGTCTTGTGTAGACTGGTGAGACGTCTCTTCCATTAATCGGCTGTGATGGCACTGTCAGTCCTCCACTCGTGTGCGTGTCATAATAATCCGAGCTGAGGACCTCATAATCGTATACGTGCAAAAGAAAGTGTGAATCGCCTTAATATTATTTTGCCGTGGTGTAGAAAAGGGGTCCCGTGTTTGCACTTGTCTGGGCTATAGCTCAGGGGGAGGATGAAAAAAATTAAAAGTGCTCACTTTGATTTAAGGCAGAAGCGCGCCGGCTGCTCGAATTTTGCTGGGAAGGAGACCCCAGTTTTTGTACACACGTTCCACAAATGAGACACACGGGTTTACCGGCAATGTCAGTAAACATATACTCAGCCTCCCATCGGTTTTTAAAGGCTCTATTTTCAGAATCAACTTTTCTCTTCGGCATCGTGTGGGCTAGCTTCACAATAACTTGCAGCAACGCGGTAAGTGTTCGGTAAGGCAGCTGAAGCGCTGCATTATGGGATCTGTAGTTTATTGTGTTACCAGCGCTTCATATACCCGGGCCATTAATAACAATAATACAGTATATAAAATGATCTCGCGGGCCGGATATAATTACACGCCGGGCCGGATGTGGCCCGTGGGCCTTGAGTTTGACTCATATGGACTAAATAGAACTTGAAAAGAAATATTTTTTGGAATGTGATCGCGCAAGTCAGTACATCGAGCCCGAGTGCTATTGTGGTTTTGCTTGTGTGCTTCAGTAAGTTACCATCCCCTCGCTCTTACTTTTTTACCGTTCATCTAATGAATACACTGAGTATGGCTTTACCAAAACAATCATTGATCGCAAATAAAGTATCCATTATTCATGAAGCTTCAATAGGTGAATAGGTGATCTGTCTTTCTGCGTTAACCGCATGCGTTTTCATACGTCTCAAACTAATGTGATGCGAGGTTAAAATAAATCGAGAAGCGCGCGTA
>JANRMT010062790.1:67797357-67835691 GCA_026402145.1 Polypterus bichir lapradei | reverse complement strand
ACTTAAAACTTTCTCTCGCAGTTTCGCTGAGTTTGTGCCAAACACCACCCTGACCATCTCATCTTCCTCTGCATAAGCACAGTCCTTCACCAGTGAATATTTACCCGTGGCAGTGTTTCTATTGGATTGCCGCTGACGGACGGCCTTATATGGGCAGGCACTAAATTACAAACGCTAGCGGCAGCCTGTCTATGAACTTAATTTAAAGTTTAGGTTTACATCGTGCTTTGTTTCCGAAGTAGCAGAACTCATGAATATGGTTGTATAAGTCACTCGCTCGCTTCTTATTGTTTTGCTGCCTTCTCAATTATATAATGCATGTTTTCTTCAGCGCTTTTTGGGCCTCTTCCTGGTTTTCTACCTACTGCGTGATTACGTGGGAGGCGTGATGATGTCACACGAAACTCCGCCCCCACGGGTTTCACGCTCATCTCCATTACAGTAAATGGAGAAAAACAGCTTCCAGTTATGACCATTACGCGTAGAATTTCGAAATGAAACCTGCCCAACTTTTGTAAGGAAGCTGTAAGGAATAAGCCTGCCAAATTTCAGCCTTCTACCTACACGGGAAGTTGGAGAATTAGTGATGAGTCAGTCAGTCAGTCAGTGAGTGAGTGAGGGCTTTGCCGTTTATTAGTATAGATATATATATATATATACAGTATATGCCAAAAGTTTGGACACACCTCCTCATTCAATGTGTTTTCTTTATTTTCATGACCATTTACAGCACTCCATCACTCTCCTTCTTGGTCAAATAGCCCTTACACAGCCTGGAGGTGTGTTTGGGGTCATTGTCCTGTTGAAAAATAAATAATCGTCCAACTAACCTGACTTCTGCACAACACAACTGCTGGTCCCAACCCCATTGATAAAGCAAGAAATTCCACTAAATAACCCTGATAAGGCACACCTGTGAAGTGAAAACCATTTCAGGTGACTACCTGTTGAAGCTCATCGAGAGAATGCCAAGAGTGTGCAAAGCAGTAATCAGAGCAAAGGGTGGCTATTTTGAAGAAACTAGAATATAAAACATGTTTTCAGTTATTTCACCTTTTTTTGTTATGTACATAACTCCACATGTGTTTATTCATAGTTTTCATGCCTTCAGTCATGAAAATAAAGAAAACACATTGAATGAGGAGGTGATTACTGATAGTTTTTTGTGTGGTTGTGTCTTTTCATTTTCCTTATGTAAGACCGGGCATTCACTGCATGATTTTTAGAAGTCATGGTCAAGTGACTGCTCATAGTGCACAAGAGAGTTGCTAGTCGTATATGAGCTCACACAGTATAAGCATGTTTTGTTCGATTGACATGCCACAAGATGGGCGCTCAGACTATACTTGTACATGGCCCAGGTAGTTATCCACTGACATCTTGCAATAAAGTTTTAAATTGTTGCACTGTGATCTGAAACTACAAAGAAAAGAAAAAGGTGTAATCGGACACGTGAATAGTTAGGAGGGAGCGAACAATATGGCGTGTCTATTTTACAGAACGAATTGAAGGTTTTGTAATTTATGTCATTTACTTTTGTGCGTGCTTATTTTAAGTTCTTCCAGTAAAAATTTCATAAGATACATTTGTCATTCACCATTTAGTTGTATGTGTGGTACTATATGCTAGTTAGCATTTTGAAATCAAAAACTTGAAAACGAGCATGACAATGACAATGCACCATGTACAATGATAGACTCTATACCACAACATACCAAAATAAAAACACCAATTATCTGAAATTTGAATGTCTCATCAGAAAATCTGCTCGTGAGACTACTCACAGTACAAGTCAACCATCTGAAATTTCTGACATAACAGAAATTCTTCCGATTGAATGACTGACGAATCATAAGGTGCAACTGGGCATCACAGGCCCTTCTCATACTGCTCATGTAATGATACCGGATAAAGTCAAAGGCAAATTATAAAATCATGCCAGAATCGCACAGTGTATGACCGGCTTTAGACATAATTTTTTAATAAATTATTCTTCTTTCATGTAAGAAAATTAGGAATAAAAAGTAGAAAGCCTACAATTCCATACTTTTAATTTACAAAAATTAAACAGTTACATGTGAATTCATATCAGAAGAAGTATTAACATGTTACATGCTACATCATGTCAAACAAAAAACAAAATACTGTAACTGAAAGTCAAAATGTAGGCCAAGTCTGCTTCTAGGTTCTCCCTATTCCTGTATTTGTTTTTTAATGAAGGATGAAGAATCCTCTGAAACAAAAGCTTTCTGCTTTTGATTAGTGTTGCTAAACAATGTTACTTTTTTATTATTATTTAAAATATTACTTTTTCATTAATAATAATTGTTAACATTCATCTTTGTTCCTCATTATATGTTCTTCTAAATTAGCCAGACAGATCTTAGAACTGTTTTAAAAATGATAGTATACTAAAACCTTTCACCAAAACTAAAACTATGGCAGTGTTGTCAGATTAGACCTGAGATGCACACTCATTGTGCAGACTTCTCGTTGAGGCATGGAGAAGGTTAAAAAAACAGCACTTGCCTGTTAAAATGCTCTTTTTCCCAAAGGCCCCTTGGTTTTGGCACCTGGTTGCTGGGCACACTTGATTATAGCATCAAATCAAAGAGGTGGAGAGATAATTTAAAAACAATCTTTAAAACTGGTTTTCTTTTTTTAAGAACCTCATACTTGTTAGGGCTGCTATGGACCTCCAAGCGCAGCATGGCCACCTCAGTTTGAAAACCTCTGCCAAAATTCATTTAGCAAAGAGAAGAATTCAAGGAATAGCTTTTCTCAGTTGTTCCTTTATTTTTCAAGAAACAAAGCTTGGACAGATTTAACATGTTTATAGAATGGCCACTGTGGTAGCATCTGTCTCGTAATGCATATACCATGAGCCTAGCAACACAGTGCTATAAAGATTAAACTTTATGAAATGGTGACAAACGTGAAAAACAGATACAGAAAATAGTGGCAATCATGATGTCATTGAAAAATGTTAAAAATATAAAACAACTGTCACAATAAAAATCAGCTATTTGACAATGCAAGATTTCTTTGGATTTAGGGCAAACTGATATGATATAAGTGAGTGTGAGCATACTTTGTGATGAACTGGTGTCCCTTCAAGGGTTGGTTTGACTTTCTGTCTAACACTGCTGGGATGAGTTCTGGGTTGTAAGCAGAAATGCAGTAGAATTAGAATGACAAGATTCTAGGGACAAAATGAGGGAATAGTTTTATAACAAAGCCATAGGCAGAAACCCCAAAACAAACCTCACTACTAAGCTGCTGAAGAAAATCTTTCATTTTCCACTTGGAGATAATGTGCAATCACTGGCATATTTATACTGTCACCCACTGATGATATCATCAAAGGTGATAACTGTTTCCACATGAAAGGACATTGTGAAAATAAATAAAACAGTTTTGAAAATTAAGGTTATTAAAATAGCACAAGATTAAAAAACTGTCAGAAATGGATTATTTTTAACAAAAACCACACGTGGATAGAAAAATAAGCATAAAAGGAACTCAAAGACTAGAAAAAAATGAACAAGAAACCAGGATCATAACAGATCTGATGCATACATTGTCTCAGCTATTCAAACTTACTGCATTGCCAGAAGTATTTTGTGCCAAAATGATCATTTTCATCTCTATTATTTAATTTTTTCATTGCAGACTTAAAGTAACTATTTTCATGTTTTAAGATTGATATGGTTATAGTTATTTAGACTTACTTATGCGAAGCAATAAAAATCAATAACTGTGACATACAATAACTTAAAATGAGAGAAGTGTATGAGTTCTGCCACAAAGGAAATTTTATTAAGTGCAGACGTGATGAATTTAGATTGCAGGATTCCTAAAACTGTTAAGTATTTCCTTTAAAAGTATGTGAGGAAGCACATGTGTCGTCAGAGAAAAGAAAAATCTGTCTGAGTCTGGCTAACTAGATGTTTTCCTATACTCACAATTCTCTCTGCAAGAGCTGCTCTATGAGAAAGATTTTCAAAATGTGTTTAAATCTCTAGATGCTAGAAATTCGAAGACAGATTTTAAACAAAAGTGGAGCAATTGTGTGAAAGCTAACTGGAAACTGTCATTAATTATAATATGGTCACTTTCAAAGTACATGAATAGCCACCATCAAAAGTGTTAAATGAGGTTTGAACAAAATAATACGTGATTCATTCTTTTGTAGAATTAGATGCAATTTCATATTTTCTGAACTATGCATATTACATTCAAATTTTACTCACCCTTTTCTCTTAACATCTAAAAAATGAATGTTTGAAATTTTAAAGCCTTTCTTCTTTTTTCAGTATGTTTATTTAACTACTACTAAAACTTTCACCTTATATTTAAAATCTCAGAGTTCAGGGGTCAGATTTATAAAACCTGTGTATGCACATTTCAAGCCTTTTTTTGTGCGTATACATCTTTCAACGCAAAAGTTAGAATTAATAAAAGAAAACTTGACAGAAGAACATTTCTGAGAAACTAGGAAATGACAACAGCCTTGATCAAGTAGGAAAATGGAGCCAAACCAGCTTAATGACAATTTGCGTGTGTAATTTATATCACCTAGCCAGAGTGTGCATTGACATGGAAAACATATTAAACCTCAAAAGTGATGAATATGATGTACCGACTCTCTACTTTAGCTCCCTTTTATGAAGGCCAGTTCTATGCATCTCACTTCTCGGGGAACTCAGCCATGTTTCAGGAATATCTCAGGGAAGCTTCACTCCGTCAAGCCAACCAAAAAGGCACTACTGTATATTCAGTTTTTGTATGGTGTGGGTGTACAATATACATGTATTAAACACAACATGTTTTTTGAAAACATAAAAAGGCAATTTGCAGCAGTATTCAGTTTTCCTAACGTAATTTAGGCAATTTACTGCTCTCATATTGCAAGCAGCTTTTGTTACCCATATGTAATTACCTTCAATTAACGCAGTTGTCATCTCTGATACCAAGATGAGACTGACAAACATCCTGGCTTGGTGGCCTGAGTCATCTCACGATTTATTTATTTTAAAGCAAAGTAGCTTTTGCAGACATAATGGTACTGTATGTGATGCCTGGCTTCTTAGTAAGGTAACTGGCTGAACCCTCAGTTTTTCATATAACCTGTAATAGTCATTGTAACAGTCATTATCATATGCCAGAGAGTACCTGCCAAGATGCTGGACTCTTACACTTTTTGCTGAACCCCAGAACACAGAGGAGAGGTGCTGCAATATCCCGAACACTCTTGTATGCTTAGTTGTGGATTACAACATAGAACTCTGTGCGTCAAGACAGAAACTCTGCCAGCTAGCAAAGTTCTGCAGTATCGTGATTGCATATGTAAAGGTGGTGCAGCATATTCCAGATATGGTTGTTTCAGGATGGTAGCCGGCAACCAGGGGGTGTTCAAGTCACATTCACAGTTGCACATTTACAAGATGGTTATGATTAATAAACATACATTCCAAATTTAACATTCCAGCTACACATTTCTTTCACTATCTTCAAATCAGAAACTTTGTTAAACAAAACCTTCCAGATTTTCCTCATCTTGCACCCTCATCCATGCTGGAAAAAATATTGCTCAATCTCAAGGATTTAGACTCCATCTCTACAATATATAAAATCATTTTACAATCCCTCCCTTTTAAAGATCCAAGAGGACACTGGGAAAAAGATCTTTCAATTAATATATCAGAAAAGGAGTGGAAAGTAGCAATGCAGAGAATTCACTCGAGCTCCATATGCGCAAAGCATACAATTATACAACTCAAAATTATATATCGAGCACATCTGTCTCGACTAAAACTCTCCAAAATGTTCCCAGGGCATGATCCAACCTGCGAACGTTGCAACCAAGTCCCAGCCTCACTAGGTCACATGTTCTGGTCCTGCACCAAATTAACATTATTCTGGACAAACATTTTTAATTACCTTTCAGATAGCCTTGGACTTACAATCCCTCCAAACTCATTAACAGCTGTGTTTGGTATTCTTCCAGATGGGTTTAAAGAGGAGGAAGACAAACAAATTGTGATTGCATTCACTACACTTTTGGCACGTAGACTTATTCTCATAAACTGGAAGAACCCAAACTCTCCTCTTTTAAGTCAGTGGGAAACCGATGTGTTATATTATTTGAAGTTGGAAAAAATCAAATACTCAGTTAGAGGATCCGTACAGACTTTTTTCAAAACATGGCAGGATCTAATCAGTAATATTTTAAAATAAGTTCAAAAGGCACAGAGAATTTATTAACTTAGGTATGTCTCCAAGCCTTAAATTTAACGCCGTTTGGCTTGCTCTCTCTCTCAGGGGTGGGGATCGATCTGTTCTTAATTTTTCTCTTTGTAAAAACTTGATTGCTTTGTATGGATTGTAATAAAATTAATAAAAAATAAATAAATAAATAAATAAATAAACATACATTCAGTGAAATATGCATGCATGAGGTTTTATACATTTTTGGTATTGGAATTTTCCTGTTTTTCAATGTACATTTTCATTTGAATCCATGCACTGACCCCAGGTCTATAAAATTACTCCTATTGCTCTGTTTATGCATCGGAAAGAAGTCTGTCTAAGTGTGACTTATGCACATATCTCCAATTTCTGTAATAAAATTCCTCACAGTGTGTCAGGATGAAGCATTGTGTTGCCTTCCTTCCTCTACTGTGCTCTGGCTGAGACCATCTTTTCACAACCTTGGTCATTACAATGCATACAGTGACTGTCTGCAGCTATCCTCTCTTTAAATATCAGAAGTGGGAAGTGTGCCTATATATTACTATTTGGGCATGCTTCTGTTATAATAGAAAAATGGAATGAAATATATTATTTATTTATTTGTATTTGATTCTTTCTGTGATATAATCTTTATTTGACTAAAAAGTTATCCTTTGGTAAACTGAAGATCACAATGATTTTTCCAAACTATGTCAGAAAAGGACAATTTTAACATGTAGTTTAATATGTAATTCAACATGTAATGATATTTTAAAATATAATATGTTCTAAGAAACCATAATGATGGTTTATGAAAAAAAAGTGCTTCCTATAATAGTCATTCATTCATCTGATTTTTAGATGTACTTATTGTAATTCAGAGACATAGGGAAACAGTCAAAAGAGTGCCAAGTGCAAGGCTGTAGCCCACCTTCTGTAAAATGGCAGTCTAATACATAGTGCACTGAATCAAATGTCAATCAACCTATTACATACATCTGTGATAAATATGATAAAAACTAGGATTAAAAAAAAAATCCCGCATGGGCAAAGGAAGAAGGTACAAACTCCACACAGAAATTGACTGAGCTTAAATTTGAACTTGGCACTCTGTGCCACTGCACCACTCATAATGCATCATTGAAATGGAAATAAAATGGGCTGATTTTGTACAGCAAAAACTATAATCAACATCACTAAACATCTGTTTTGTAGGTTTAAAGATACAGACGGTATAAGTAATGGTCATCAGTAGAGTAAATGATCTGTACTTTTTATTTTCCTTATGAGCAGAAGGAAGGTTCTCATAGTTAGAAATTAGAATTTGTTGTTTTTATTTTATAATCTTATAAAACAGAAGATCCTCCTTTTGACATGCTTTGCCACCTAGGAACTTTTGAGGGTATGCAGAATAAACCTGTGGATTGCACATGCTTTTGTTGCACTATAGAGAGGCACTTCTTCCTCCTCGAGGGCTTTGGATTTCAATTGAAGCTACTTCTGTAATTTGAAGTCATTTTTTCTACCTAATTAAAATCTCCTTTAAATTGCAGGCTTGTTCCTGCGCTCCTTCTCCCTTGTTAGGATGTGAATGTTATTTCTTTCCATAAAAATAAATAACAGCTACAACAAAATGCTTAATATACACATGGGGATTAATACTCTTCAGTCCCTCTTGTTTTGAGGCAGTTACTTTATGGTTAACACATTATGTATCAGAACAGTTGACACACCACTTTTGGATATATAATCATTTCATTTTTATATGCCAGCTGCTTTCAAAAAAAGAACAAAATAATTTTATGAATTAAATGCTGTGCACAAAATGCTTATAGATAGATAGATAGATAGATAGATAGATAGATAGATAGATAGATAGATAGATAGATAGATAGATACTCATAACTGAAGTAAGCATCTTTCTCCACTACATACTGAAAAGAAGGTATTGATAAGTAAGCAGACAGACTGTAGTACCTGTGGAATGTGTGTTTGCCCTGTTTTATTGTTTACTTTTTTTCTAGTTAACAATATTTGTTTGTGTTCCAGCATCCAAAATGGCCACATATTTATTCTACTGGTGAAAATTATGGAGCTATAATTACCCTTTTTAACAATTGGCTTGAAAGAATGGCTGAACTGGATTTTTGAAAAACAGATTCAGTTGCGTGGCTCTTGTTTTGATAAGCTTTCTGGATTTAGTGACATTGATTTTTCACATTAGTTTTTCTGATATCAGAGATAAGTTTAAACAGGCAGGTGCTTACACTGAATATGCAGACTTAAGTAAATAAAGCAACTTCTTGCTGGCTCATCTTATGGCTAGTTTATTCTTTCAAGATAGTGTTATTACTTGTTTTTGTTTTCTTCCACATCAAATATAAATTTGTCTTTCATGTGTTGTTTTGGCCAGGGTTTTCCCCTTGGCTGTGGCTCAAATGCTATTTTTATTCTCTTTTATTCATTTTGGATATCCTTATGTTATATTTGTAGCTTATTTAGTTTTAGTGCATTGGTGTAACTACTCTTTAGTTACCATGTGTTTTGTGAGTGGTTCCCCAAGAGGTGTGGCCACCTGCCCATCACCAACAAGGGGCTGCCCTCAACCTTATAAAGACAGGGACAACCCACTGTCCCTTGCGGTTCATTGAATGTGCTTTTGTTGTGGTGAGGCTCTCTTGTTATTATTATGTGCTTGTGTGTATTACTGGGTGTTTTATATATAATGCTATTTATCTTGGCTGCTGGTCATGATGGGGCCGAGGCAGGTTATCTAAATCCCAGGAATATTAAGATTTGATTGAAATTAAGAATTTGGTCGAAATTCTAATTTGTAGCCCATGTTACCTTTAATTAACAGATACCAAGCACCCTGCTCAGTAAACCCAAATGCTTGTGCATCCTCTCATTTTTGTAGGTCTTTAGAGGGCATTATTGGGATAAATAAAGGCTTCATGAGGTATTATATGCATCTAACGCGAATCCTCTGTTTTCATCAACTATCTTGGCTTTATCTATGTAATTTCTGACCACCCTTCTTCCTACCAATAAGCTTGCTAATTTTCAACTAAACTTTGTCAGTACTCGGTCTGGGTTAACTACTTTGCTAATGAAACTGGAGATGTGTTAAAAAGTTAATCATGGAATCTAAAAATGTATTATCAACATTGCATCTTATCCTGTTGTTAAGTACAAGAAACCTATTCATCTGTCTTAATATTGTATGTGTCTGACTTGTCAAAAATCCCCTGCACCATAGGCTAAATTTTTTCTCCCTAATACAAATGTCAGTTAATTTTCAGAGATTAGTAATTGTTCACATACATCCTAAAATATTGCCATTCCATCATGTTCTAGTCTATGTTTGGGCATTCTCTTAGCGGGCCGTACTTAGTGCAGTGAGGGACACTCAGTGTGCATTCTCAAGACCACCTCATCTGACACTTACCAATTGGGAGCCCTGCTGCTGCACTCTGAAGCTCTCACACTGTTCCAAAGAGTAATCTCAATACAAATATACAGTATCTACTCCATAGTATCATTTGTATCACTTCTTTCATTTCTATCACTTGTAGTGTAGGTGAGGAATGGAATAGATTAAGACAGGACTATTTATTGTTGTTGACTCTCGTCTTGACCTCCTCATAAATGACAGTAAATCATGGAAGATGCTTTAGATCTTGTGAAGATCAGGCAGGAAGTAAAAATGTATCCCAGTACCATGGGAAACTGCGAAACTAGATGCAGCACAGATTCTCACTAACAGTCAGTCAGTCATTCTCCAACCCGCTATATCCTAACACAAGGTCACCGGGGTCTGCGGGAGCCAATCCCATCCAACACAGGGCGCAAGGCTGGAACAAATCCCGGGCAGGGCGCCAGCCCACCACAGGGCACACACACACCAAGCACAATTTTGGATCGCCAATGCACCTAACCTGCATGTCTTTGGACTGTGGGAGGAAACCCGGACACGGAGAGAACATGCAAACACCATGCAGGGAAGACCCAGGAAGTGAACCCAGGTCTCCTTACTGAGAGGCAGCAGTGCTACCACTGCGCCACCATGCCACCCATTCACTAACACATATTGTTAAAATAAAAAGTAGACAGGACGTAACCTTAGTAAATTCCAAATTCATGTTCAATGAACTTGATGAGCTTAATAATCAGACTGGGACTTTATTTAACTTTTGCAGCCTGATAAAAGTACTAAGCTAGATATATTTAAATGGCCATCTCTTCAACTTGCATTAGCTAGGAAGAATTATTATTACCAATATGAAATTTTTCCAAAGTCTTTATATGTGTTCAAGTGTATTCATATCGTATATGTTGTGATTATGTTTTTGTTTAATTGGTTTACTTACCTCCAGCAGATTATTGTTGTATTCAGATTTATTCATGTCTTTGCTGATATGGAGAATCATTTGTCATTAAAAAATGCTCTATCTATAATAATTAAATACCTGATTTATTTATGAATAGCCTCTACGAGCTAAATACAGTATATATTACTTGCTAGCTTTCTTGAGGTAGCACAACACTATATACAGTATAAATTATACATTAAAATGAAAAGATGCCACAGAATTCAATACTAAAAAGATATAAGGCAGAGGCAGGCCTGTCACTGTCTAACTACACTAGTGTCTTAAGTTACTATGTTAGTCTGTGAAGAGAAGCAGAATAAAGGACAAGGAAAAGAACCTTTCTGGTTAGCTATGGAAAGAATATCCTGTCCCAGCACCTCTTTGTATGATTTGCTCCATACAACACCTACTACTAATTATCATTAATTAGATAGGAATCTGGTGGTTCAACTCTTGCCCACAATATGGTACCAATGTAGAAGACAATTCAAGTCTAAGATGCTACTGTCAGCTATGTCTGTGCATGACGATCATCATTTCCAACCTTCCGCAACTTACAGAGTTGTCAATACATGAAAGACTCTCAGCACTGGGAACTTCTGAAATGTCCATATTGCAATTAAGATTGCATTCTTCAAACAATAATGTATCAAATTTAACATCCAACAACCATTTCTCTTATCAAATGCAAATCTGATTTTATATATATGTAACTTTTGTTCACTCTGCCACTCTCTTTAAAAAAAAAAACGTAACAAGTGGATGCCACTAAAGCATCTTCGGGAAAGGGACTTTCTAATCAGAAGATGAAATATATAATAAAACTTAGCTATTAACAATATTCATTCATTTTGCAGTCCGTTGGAAAATTTTATAACAAATGCATGTATATGAACTCAGCTTATCCAAAGTGCACCCAAGCCCAGACCCTAATTGTGACCCATGTGGTGGGTGAAGTGCCTGCCTCAGTCATTCATATGTTTTGGGATTGTTCCACACTTCGACCATACTGGGAAAAATAAATCTATGCCTACCTGTGAGATGGCACTGGAGCCACGATAGATCCTAATTCATGTACAGAGCAGCAATATTAGGAGTATTATCAGATAAATATTTTAAAATGCACCAAATCAGGATTACTGTAAATGTAATCAACTGCTAATTAATTAGCATCATGCAAAGAAGCTGCTGATGTTCCTAAATGAAAACGAGAGCCAATGATTGGAGCAGATGAGGTCCTGGATCATCTGAAATTCACCATTCTTCATTATTTGCCTGAGGAAATTAGAACAGAAATCAATATAACAATGAAAAGTCAAGCAGAGTTTTGCAAAATGTGTGAAAATCAATAGTCATTTAAAAAAAAAAAATCACAGTCACAAAGCATATAGAGATGAGTCTTCTATGAATCTTTAGTTTTTTGTAGTGAAATTTTGTGATATGGGCGGCACAGTTACGCAGTGAGTAGCGCTGCTGCCTCACAGTTAGGAGATCTGGGTTCACTTCCCGGGTCCTCCCTGCGTGGAGTTTGCATGTTCTCTCCGTGTCTGCGTGGGTTTCCTCCCACAGTCCAAAGACATGCAGGTTAGGTGCATTGGAGATTCTAAATTATCCCGTGTGTGTGTGTCTGTGCTGGCGCCCTGCCCGGGGTTTGTTTCCTGCCTTGCGCCCTGTTGTTGGCTGGGATTGGCTCCAGCAGACCCCCGTGAGCCTGTAGTTAGGATATAGTGGGCTGGATAATGGGTGGATGGATATTTAGAACTTTGAGTTAAAAATTTATATTGGATTATCTTTTATAAGTCTGTAGATAAGAATGTTGCTTAAGCTGAATTTAGTATGAAATATATTGGCTATTGTATTTTCTATTGTATCATATTTAGTATAATGTAATGTTATAAAACTAATTAAGGGAAAACAATAACAAACAAGAATACAGATCTCGCTCCACAAGTGACCAGATTTCCCATTCTGCACTGCCTGCACTGATGAGGTCCGAGGTATACACACACCAGTGAAGTATTTTACTATTGTAAATAAATACTGTAGTTTGGTTCTAATAGTAAGATTGTAGAACTCTGTCATGATATCTGGGCCACTTACTGTAGGTTCCCTTTGTTGTGAAAATGTACAGGCTGCCTGGTCCTGTAACAGTTCAAATTCCAAGGGGTGGTTGAAGTTAAACCCTTGGCAAGAGAACCATCGTATTTTCTTCCCCTTCTCATTCCCACAGCAGCAGTAAACTATAACACATAGAATAAATAAGACTATACAAATGATTATTCAAAATACAGCCCCAGTCCAACTTAACAGCCACGACCACAACAATAAGTCTCAACACACCCAACATTACAAAAATGATATCTAGTTAAATGATACACAGAACAAATGACACCATTTTCCACTGCCACGGAGTGCAGTGATTTCAAGGAAAATTGCTAGATACCATTACCGAGGCTTTTCTTACAAAGGGATTGGAAATTATTAGTTTGGCTGTTAAGATAATTGAGAGTAGGAAGGAGCATTTATTTGAGTTCTAAAATGTGGTAAACATGGCCATCTTTTAAAGACAGAACACTGTAAAATTGGATCAGTTTCTTTTAGCGAGTTGGCCTGAAAGGACCATATTTTTATTATTGTAGGAGCAGATAAGATCTAAATGAAGATACTTGAAGGATTTGAAGATGTGCTACAGCTGCTTAAGGATTAAGCATTTCATCCTCCACAAAATATTTTTATAGTGATTATTGAGGAGGAGAGGAAAATGAACTGTTAACACTCAAGAACAATAAAGATAATTTCCTGACCCACCACAAGTCATACCTTCCAATATACGATTTCCTTCCAGAAAAAGAACAACTGGCTGGTGGCCATTATGTATTGTACAAGGTTCAACAGCTGCTCTTTTTAAAACTCACTTTAGTCTCTGCCTGAGAACGAATTTTTGTCATGTTTCATAATGTAGTGAGTTTTTTTATTGTGGCCACAGCTGCTCTGTAATTTGCTATGTAATCAGTTTAGCAAACCTCAGATCTGCCTGTGCTTTTATAACCTGAAATAAAAATTAATTTGACTGTTGCCTTCCAAGATTTCCAAGTCAGTTGGACAATTCTTTTAGAATAGTAAGTTTAATTGTTGGCGTGTAAACTAAAAAGCGACAATGATAAAATAAATTAAAGGAAGAAGCACAACCTCAAACCTGGGATGTTACTCTCTGACCACTAACAGTGGCTATGACACAAATTCTGAGTGACTCCTATGGGTAAAATAGGGTAAAATGTTTCAGATCTGTACAGCTGCTGTTAAGCACAACAGTATTTTTCATTGAGCAATTGAAGTTTTAAACAGTTTTTCATACCTCTTTCTCAGTAGCCATTCATTCATTCTTTTTTTATAATAAACCAGGCTTACTCATCATAGAGTCAATTTGCAAATACTGTTGGCCATTATACAATACTACTAACAAATCTGTTCATAAATATCATATCCTCAAACTAACCTTTATCCTGCTATGGGTTGTGAAAGGCAGGAAATAAGATGGATGGGTCACCTTTCGAATTTAGGGTCCAGTCACACTCACACTTACCTTTCTAGTTGCCCATCTATCTAACACATTTAAGGAATGTAGGAGGGAAAATGAGTACCCAAAAAAAAACCCATACATACACAAGGAGAACATGCGAACTGAGCAAAGAAAATGCCAAGACCTGGCCCATTCATGAGTCTGCGTCTACTGTAAGAAACAACAGTAAGGCCGCTGTCCGAATACCAATGTGCCACCCCACATCTATTCAAGTACATTTTTCCATGTTACCATCAGCACAATTTAAACACACTTTAAGCACATAAGACATTTCAATAGGGTTAAGTCATTTAATCTACAATGCATTTTTATTAGCACTAATTAACAAAAAATCCTAAATGTGCCTCTCTTACATACCCATTTATACAAATTCCTTCTAGGTCAGATTTCCAAAGACTGAAAACCAATCCAAGGACTACTTACTGTATGTTTTATTAATTCAAGTTAATTCTGCTCAATTTATTTTAACAAGACTGCTTTTTCAGTCAGCCAGTTTGTAACACTGCATCATGCTGTCAGGGTAATAAACCACATCATTTAAAAAGATAAGACAGGAGGATGTACACTAGTGAACAAAATTACAGAATAATTTATGAAATTCCATCCATCCATCATACAACCTGCTATATCCTAACTACAGGGTCACGGGGGTCTGCTGGAGCCAACCCCAGCCAACACAGGGCGCAAGGCAGGAAACAAACCCCGGGCAGGGTGCCAGCCCACCACAGGGAATTTATTCTTTCAAATACTGGTGACTGTCATTGTTCAAAATTTGAAGTCACAGTAGCTGTAGGTATGATTACTGTTCTACTAGAATTTAAAAAAAATAATCAGAGTAGTGTTACCCCCTGCAGTTGCCACAAATCCAGGTGATTACCTTTCCCTTTCCAGATTGGGATGACAAGTCCCATTTTCCAGTCAGTTGGCATGATGCCAGTCTCTCAAATGAAAGCAAAGATTGCTTGCAATGCCAGGAGGATAGCCTTACCACCAGCCTGGAGAAGTTCACCCAGGATACCATAGATCCCTGCATCCTTCTGTACTCTCAGCTGGTTCACCACCTGTGCGATCTCAGCGAGATCAGCATCAGGAACCTTAGACCCAGAGATGTCCCACGTCCTAGCTGGAGGATCAGCTTTAAACAGCTGCTTAAAGTAGCCAGTCCAGAGGGTCGCAACTACAGTGTCATCCATAAGGACCGTTCCATCACCCCCTCTAACTGAGACTCTCCGAGGAAGAGATCTGGATGTGCATAATGTTTCCTTTCCTCTGTTAGCAGGACATGGGTCAGTAGACCATAGACAGTGTGTCACTGGCTTACTGATTCCTCTTACAAATGCCATGCACTGTGACTCCTCTCGATGATATCCAGGATTCTCTATGAAATGAAATACCTCCTTCTGGGAACACTGGCAATACCAACACATGAGAGAACTGCATTCCTCAATTGATTACTACAATTTTAAGTGCTTACTATTGGCTCTTTTTAACCTCTATATTTGTTGTTGTACAACTTGAAGTCCACTAAGCTTTCAATGTCAGATTCAACTCAACAAAGTGAGATGAAGTAATTTCTAAACTGCTGTTGTGTGTGGAACACTTGTAATCTTTTGAAAAGTGAAAGCTCTTTCACTGCTGTTGATGGTAAAAGAGATGGTCAATTAATGTGAATATAGTGAGAAAGGTCCATTGTAGTGTACTCAGGTTCAGAGAGGGTGCAGGGGTGCATAGTAGTGTGGCGGAGCAACTCTGGAGCTTAAAGGGGAGATCTCTCTTCGTGCATCCATGTGTTGTTCAGCTAATTGCCTTGTTAGAACTCTGGAGTCTGTTATTAGTGCACCTACGTCCCTATCTTCTTAAAAGGAATCTGTCGATAGGAGTAAGAGAGGAAATGCAGTATCTGACAGTGTCGGTCAATGATGTGATGAGAAGACAGAGTGGTCAGTGACCGTGTTCAGGAGCTCCAAAAGGTAAATCATTTCCTGATGAGCAACACTGAGGAGTGGGGAAAGATCATGTCGGTCTTCTAGGGATCCCACATACACTGAGGAGGGGCGTGAGTGGAAGATGGAGCACTCTTTGATAGAGGAGCTGGATGTGGGAAATTATCTGTGAGCTTTCATTCAGGTCAGTGACTCCAAGATTATGAAGAAAATAGACAAATGTACCTTATCCCTGACATCAGTTTCAAACCTTGTAATCTCACTAGCATTATGATTAGCCCCTGAAAAACTAGTCAAAACATATACATTTTTATTTAACGAGAAAAAAATTTATTATTTATAAAACAAAAATGTACTACATAAAAAAAATCACCAAAAATACATTAGGAAAGGTATGTCGAGTGTCAGCTGCTATACTCATACTCAGTGCATGATCTGGACAATTGACATTCCCCATATGTTATTGTAGGCTACCACAGAACAAGGCCTAGGACCTTCCACATTTCCCCTAACACAAATATTGAGAGTTGCTGAGTTTTGAACAGAGTTGGAGGTGGGGGGGTAATCTCTTTCTACTTGATTGCAATGATTTTGCCTTTTGCCATGCGCTGCTTCTTGTTTACACACTATTGTGTTGTGGGTGTGCTTAAAGGCTCCACCCACTCATGAATATTGAAGAATTGCCATAGAGTGGCAAAATGTATAGAAAAATATTTTTTTGGAGCATAATGTTATTTTATCCACTAAATGGCAGCAAAATACTGTCCTGATAATTATTTAGGCTTAACACTGTACAGTGGATCATTAAACATCCCCCTGAGTCTGACTCGGGCTTAACCATAATTACACAGAATTCCAAGTCTAAGTCAAGCGTGGGGTTAACGCCAATGAAGTTAATTTGGTCATCATAAGTTAACCTGTATGGACGGGTGCAAGTCTATAAAAAAGTTTTCTAGACATCAGCAAGTAAATGACATGTAGCACACAGGTTTACAACTGTATTGTAATTAGTGTTTGTGATCTGTAGGGGGATGATCTTGTGTTGTTGCTGACCCCAAGTTACAGGAAGGTGGCAGGAATTAGTGAAAGGAAGAAGTTTACAAAAACAAGAAATTAGCAAAAAAAAATTACATGATTATTTTACCTTCATGCTGCTGAAAACTAGTTTATTTCTAAATATTTTATTACCTTTTAAAGAGAGAACATTGTTTTCCATACATGCTCACATTTTAGTGAATTTTATTTGAAATGGAGGGTTTTGAGTTGCAGTTCTTATACTTAAGCTTTCAAAATATGGGCATGTCAACATCTGCTGGGATTTAGAAGGATTAGCAGCTTGTTTAGGTAAAGCCTCAATTCTAGATATGGGAAAATTCTAAACTCTAAGATGCCAGCCTTCCCCGGTCCCATTTGTGTATGCTATTAAGCACTGAAACACTGCCAAGGGACTGGAAAATGTGGTGGAGCAAAAGGGGCCTACAGTAACAGAAGGATTAA
Organism: Polypterus bichir lapradei; assembly: GCA_026402145.1. Classification (NCBI taxonomy): domain Eukaryota; kingdom Metazoa; phylum Chordata; class Cladistia; order Polypteriformes; family Polypteridae; genus Polypterus; species Polypterus bichir. The sequence goes on along the minus strand of JANRMT010062790.1, from coordinate 67,818,064 downwards.
ACAAGATTTTGTCTTTTTTTGACATGCTGAACTAATGCAGAGACGTTCATTTGAAAGCGTCCTCCAAGTTCCTTACCAATAGAAATGGCTGGAACAACAAGCTGAGCTCTCTTTGTAGATGGTTTAATATCAGGTTCATTTTAATATTATGCTAAAATATTGCTTTTTTGGTCAAAAACACACTTGGTTAAGTACTATAGTAGAGAAATTTTAATTCCAAACATACTAAGCAAAATGGTATCATATCTTATTAATCTAGGGAGCTTTTGATAGGAAAGCTAAAGGTTTGTGAAACAGGACTCTAAAGTAAAGCAATCACCCGACACTAACACAACTCCTAAAAATACTACTAGTCAATACTGGAGAGTATAAGGGGTCAGCAGGGGTATATACACGTAGACTAAAAAGTCCACACATGCAGATTGACAAAACTGTACATGTAGATTACAATGTCTACGCTTGCAGATGCAGACATGTAAATGTAATTGGGTGCTCCACATACAGCATACAGTATGTTTGACACTTAGAGGGATATGAAGAATGGTGAACCAGGTGAGAACTGAGCAGCAGGCCTGTAGAAGAAGTAACCCTGTGTTTGTTGTCTGTAGAGGACACACTCACTTTTCTAATATTCCTGTCAAGGGTGTGGGTACACAGTAAGAATTTAGTGTTTTTGTGGAGTTTTAGGGTGTTTCATGACATTGAATGTATTCATGACTTAACTCTGAAATAACCCCCCAGATACTGTTGATACAAATACCTAGTTTGAGCCAGTGACAAGAAAACCTGGGTACATGTCACTTTTCATATCACTGCATTGACTCCCTGTAGCAGCTAGTATTCAGTTCAAATCCATGATGCCTGTCTTCAATAAATTTTACTCTGGGGAGTATTTTCTTCAATCTTTTTTTGTAAAAATTTTCTATTTACTTTTCTGGTGAAGGCAGAAATCAAGTTTAATGTATAGTTTAGTTAAGGATTTTGTAAACACTTTGCCATAAAAGTCCTTCACCTAGAGTGTACAGTGGTCTCTGGTGTCTTATGGGGGACAAAAAAATGAAAGCAGAAGTACAGACTCAGTTTTGGAAGATAACCGTGAACTGTTGCCTTGAGCTCATTGCTGCCAGAATAGGCTCTGGACTTCCATAACTCTAAATTGGATTAGACTTAAGTTTAGATTAAGTTTGAAAATGTTATATTTTGCTTTATGTCGGGCCATTCCTCTCTCACATGCCATTTTGTTGTGTTTTTACAGGTCTAGATTTTACAGGTAAAGATTTCTAACCATGAGCTCAAAAAATGATACCCAAAAACTGTTCTGAACAGATAATAATTTGAGTTCTTTTGCAAAAATTCTGCCTTCCAGAATAAAAAACTTAAAAATAAAAATATATAACAGTCCACAATCAGCTATGTTTATAACTGGATAGTTTATCCCCATAAAAACAGCCATTAACTTACACCATTAGTAGTTGTAGATGGATAGAATTAAAAAACATTTGCACTTGTGCTTATGTTGTCATTTCTGTTATGCCACATTACATAGTGCTGAAGCAATTTTCAAAACACTCTGATGTAAGAACATAATGTATAGTAATAGGATATTTAGGAAGCAAGCATATTTTATGTTAGAAGTGACAAGAGAGAGAGGATTAAAGCTGGAATGGTAAATATATTAAATTAACATTACTAGAAGTAAACAGAAATAGTTTAGATAAAACTAAAGTATGCATATGCATGGAAAATGTCATGTGTTTAACATATAGGTTCTGTAAGCGTGGCACCAAAACATTGGGTTCAGTTCTTTGCCTGGGAACTTAAACCAACCTTGCCTAAGTGGAGTGAGTATGTATGATGTCCTTTCCTGCCACATCCTATCAACAGTGGTCTTTAAATGGTCTCAATGTCAATGAATGGAGATGTGTACATAAGTGTGCCCAATGATTGAACAGAGCCCACTATCCAGGGCTACTCCTGTTGCTCCTTGGGTACTGTTAGGCTCCATGTGCTCTTTAGATTAAAGAATTTTGTTAAATGGATAGAGAATTCAGGAAAAAACAGCATTAAGTCCCATATAGTAGGTCTACACGTAGCACTCTCAGTCAGATCTTCAGCATATTGCTCTTTCAACTATATTTCCTAGTCTGAGGCAGCAGTTCACATTGGAATTTTCTTTGGTTCTGAATGACTCGTGTGTTTTTACTTTTCCAGAGACCCAGGTGTCTTTCTGAGCCTTAAATGCTGATTTTCAAATCATTTTTCACTTTCCTGATATATGTGTTATTCAAAAGGGATGTTGTAATCCCACTAGAAATTTCCAAGCAATTCTTTACAAACAGGAAATATTAAAAATTATTAGTGCTGTATGTATGTGGCATATTTATGATCTGCTGCTTAACACACTTTAGTGCTTTTTGAATAGACACAGCAGTTCAGAGTTATAATTGCCCACCCGTGGAAACATCTGTAGACAAAGGAGACAGATATTTGCAGAAAAAAATCAGCAACACTGGCCCACCATTCATTAACTTGTATACATGTGCTGTAAAGGCATCCTCCTTTTAGTAATAAAACTGTTAGCCATTTTGTCTAAAGTGACTTGTGGCAAAATTCTACATTGTAGCATTGTTTTATTTGATTTTCATTTTTTTATGATTTTTTTTAATGTTTCAATGTAGTAATTCACAGCAACACTCGTTCTCAAAGTGGATTTGGAAGTGCAGGTTTGCAATGTGTCTCATTGTTGATTCATTATTGCTTTTAATTTAACTCCTTCTTTAATTTGTTGGACCTTTTTGCTGTCATCCTTTTATTTCTAACAACCCACAGAATATGATTTACATTGTGAGTAGAGGACAAACTTGCACAAATCGCTTTTAAATGTTTGGGCAACAACGTGGTGTCCCTTTTTAATAAAGTAAAATGAAACAAAACTGGGTGTGATCAATAGCTCCAACGAACCATGGCATTTCAGACCAATAAACAGAATCACATTAAGCGTTTGGAAGCTATAATACAGTGGAGTTTGTTGCATGTTGGTTTCAGTGTTCAATAGCAGGTGCCATTCTCTGGGGACTGGCTGATATTACAGAGACCTAACCAGAAGGGGCAGGGCCAACTCTGGGTGCTGTGGCTGCATCAGTTGTCCTCAGTCAGTGGCTTCTCAGGTCTGTGAGTGGAAAAGGGGAGACAAATAGTGTGAGCACCCCTCTAGTCCTGGAGTGGTATTGCTTACCTTGCTGAAAACAGGAAGGTGATTCCCAAGCACACAACATGATAGCGTATGTCCTGTAAGTAACTTAGAAAGATTTACTTGATTGGCTGTACAGTCGTTTTATAATTTTATTCTTTGAAATTCACTTTTCGGTAGAATGTGATGCCTTAATTTTATTTAAAGTTTCAGTTTGGGCAGTTTGGTAGCTAAGTGAGTAACACTGCTGCCTCATAGAACTAGCATTCTGGATTTCTGTTTGGAGATTGCATGTTTTTATGTGGTTATGGGGTTTTTCCTTCCACAGTGTGATTGTTAGGTTAATTTGCCAAATGGGAGTATAGGATATGGGTTAGTTAAGTAAGGTTAGGGTTATGAGTGAATACTGTAATACAGCATCTTCTTCAGTGTCATCCCCCTTCTTTGTGAATATTAGAAAAAAACACCTTAAATAAACCAAATTAAAGTGAAAAATCTTAAACAAAACAAAAGAAATTTACTCATCTATTTACAAAATACCCAAATATTTGTTAACTTTCAAAAAAAAGTCTTTAAATTCTATTAGGCATTTCTGCATTGATGTAATAAATGTATAAACCTATAGTTAATATAAATATAATATAAAAAATAAAGTAGAAAGAAATCCTAAAGCTACAGATGGCAGGAATGAGCCTATGAACCGCTATTGGTCCAAGAGATTATGATATGCTAACGCGCTCTTGAGAGAGTAACCACGATGCACACTGCCTTTTTTTTTCTTTATATTGTGCCTACGTGACCACACGGTAATACCCAAACTATTCCAAAGAGACATTTGCACGGTTTTGTGTTTTTTATATCTCACACCCCCATACACCTTTATCGTAAGAGCATCCCATATCTATGGTGGAGCATTCGATCAGAAGAAAATATGATGCTGGTTTTAAATTAAAAGTCGTTGAAGTGGCGATAGAAATTGGTGAAGGAGCTGCAGCAACAAAATTCGATGTGCCTGACAAACTGGTGAGAGATTGGAGGAAGGAAGAAGATGTACATACAGTAAATTTGATTGCATAACACTATGATTTTTAGTACACCATCAACATTCCCCTTCATGAATATTTTTATTCCTTTAAGGAAACACTTTTTGTAACACTTTTTCTCACAATGTAAAATTAGTAATTTAAAAAATGTCAAAAATGTACAAAGTTTCTTAAATAAGTAAACACCTTTCCAACTAAGTCAAGCAGGAAATTGCTGTTTCCAGATGTCACCAAACATGGTAATGCACTATCCACTTCATGGCTCTTATTTTTCTTCAGAAAAGGTAGCAATAAATTTAGTCAGAATTAAAGAACCTGGGACATGGAGAGCATGCAGACTTCTTTTGGTTGCAACTTATTGTTTTATTTTAGATAAGTGCAACTTTTTTGCATATTTCAGGATCTTCAGGAATCAAGAGTTAGTGTTAGCATTTTCTGCTGGATTTTAGACATGCTGGAAAAGCCAGGAAATAGCAGATTGTTAGCATCACTTTCTTCAGGCTCATCCTTAATATAGGCATCCCACCCGGTAGTCTGCTGAGCTCCCTGCTGTACTTGTTATTCACCTAATACTGTGTGGGAAGACAGAGATCTGTGCCCATCTTTAAACCGCTCATCCTACCAAAATTATTGGACTGGTTATAAAAACTGATGAGCGAGCTTACAGAGGAAACAGTAGTTTTCTGAGACAGTGGTGCTAGGATAACAATTACTCTTTTAATGTCAACAAAACCAAGGATCTAATAAAAGACTAAAGGAGGAATACCACACTGTCATCTAGATCAGAGAGGATGCTGTGGACAAGACTTAAACTTCTTAAAGTCACTTTTGCTGACGACCTGAATTTTATACAACACAACTCAACTGTCATCAGGAAGAATCACAAGTGTCCATACTTCCTAAGACATCTGAGGAAACCAAATCTCCCCATCTACAGTATGCAAGGTTATTATAGTTTTGCCTTTTTATATTCGTTTTTATTTGTATACTTTTTCTGACCTTACTTGGAAATTCAGTTTAGTTTTAGTTTTCCTTCATCATGTATTTTTAGTTTTAATTTAGTTTTTATTTCACAAAGACATTTCAATTAAATTTTTATATCTATTAGTTTCAGTTTTAGTTTTAATAATAAATACCTGTCCCCCGCGGCTCTTCCCATGTAGTAGTGAAATAGTACAGACTTTAAAAATCAATACATTTTTTTTTAAAATGTAATTTGTATTGAGAAGAATTTATATTAATAGCTTTCATATCTGAGGGCCTCTTCATATACAGTAGTTTTGGTTTTGCTATCAGGGGCAAGAATGTTGCTGTGATCTCTTTGCCAAAAATGTAAAAATTTGGCAACATATCTCTGGCCAAGTAGAAGGTAGGCACACTCCAACATCAACCGTTGCCACCTTATCTGATTGTATCTCTGATGGGAGAGTGTCCCCCGCATGGGGATAAGAGCACATGGCCGTGATATCTCTTGCTATGAACATGTGCCCTCTAAAACACACGTAGCTATGATCTCTCTCTCTCTCAAAAACGTCAAATGTTACTCCTTAACAATCTCTAAATGATAATGTCTCCTGAACAAACAGGTATCACTAGGTAAGCGGAGGCAAGGTACACTCCAACACGTGGCGAGTGGCAGACCGATTCGAACGGAGGTTGGCATATGAGTGAGGATGGCCCCACCTGGCCCCGTACTCCTGAGGTCCTGCCTCCCCCTCTCCTTGGCCTGCATCCTCTGTCTCGGAATTCACTGAAATAAATTGCTGCCGCAAGTGAACTATGATATGTAGAGAGAAGACACAAAACCCAGAAAATTATCAAAAAAAAAAAAACGATCTAAATCTGTTAAGTAGTTCTCTCATGAACAAACATACAGGCAGACAGACACACTTTTTATATATATATATGACTTAATAGATTTGGATATGTTAGTGGAAGCTTACAACAATACATGGTTTACTATCTGGTTTTGTTTTTGTCACATAAATACAAGCATAGTCAAAAACAAATGCTGAATATATACAATTTTATAACTTTTAAAATATTTGCTATGTCATTTGTGCTGAACAAATGTGCACTAATTGTTGGCACTTTTTAACTTTTCCTTTTGCTCAGGATGGGCCAATTTGTAATGAAATTTAGGTGAATTTTACCATAAATGTCTGTACCACACAACATATCTCACTCCAAGGCAATGTGCTTATAATGAATGCCTTCTATATTGCATTCAAAAATCTCTCATAGTGGGCTTTTTATTTTCTACCAGCCATATTGATCTCTGATTTCATCTCAGGCACATAAAATTTACAGACAGAATTTTGCCACTTGCAGGCCTGCAAAGATGTCAAAAATCAGAAAATAGATTCTACTGTGTTCTGACAGATGTGACTATGAAAATCATGGGGGCTTAGGAAGAAAAGGGCTCTTGGGCTTGTATCAGTGCATAGATCCTACCTAGCTGTATTGAGGGAAACAAAGAAAAACAAGCATTTAGTGTGAAGGTTATGGGCAGTGAGACTTGAATAGCCTATGCATAAGAACAGTAAACTCTTAATGAGCAGAGCAAGAGTAGGTAATAGGTGTATGGATGGGCACAAAATAACAGAAACAGAATTTGAGATTATTAATAATATATACATTATCTAAACCTGTTTATCCACAGCAGGATTGCAGGAAACCTGGAGCCTCCCCCAGCAAGTTTGGATGTAAGGCAGGAAAAATCCTTGGCATGCAATATGTATTATATGGCTGCTGTTAACAAAAAGAATATGAAATTTCAAGTATCTATTTTGAGAGAGAAAGGGAAAAATTATTAAAGGGGGACAAATATTTTAATTCTGCTACTGGAGTATTTTCACAAAATCAGGTATTTTGAGCTGTGACTATAAACTAAAAAAAGATAAATTAATAAATATAGAATAAATACAAAAACACATTAGTAGGTTTAGTGTTTCACCAGTTGGCAGGCTCTCTTCGCCTACCTACCTGTAGTTCAGTAGAGACATTGCCAACTCGGTGATTTTACAGAGTTTGTATCGCTTCATTGTTAAAGCAAAAGTGATTGGTCAGTAGCAATATGCTGATCTTGTATGATGACCTAGTCAGTCTCACGATCAGAGCCGTTTTATTTTCAGAAAGGATTTTTCCTGTGCGAAGTGGCAGGTGAATTATTGCCAATAAAATGCATGCACCTGAGAAATAAAATGAAACTCACTTGTGATTTTTCTGTCCATACGGTAAAAGTTTTGTTGACCAGCGCATTCCAATTTCAGATGTTTGAATTACATTTTGATATACAACAAGCACAAAGAAAAACGGCACAGTAAATTGTTTTCTATTTCATACGCTTTACGCGCCCATATTCAGCTTTCTGTGTTACCATAAATGCTGCATGAACAGCCGCCCTCCGTCACCAGCCTCCGTTCACTGGATGAATATATGCAGGCGGCTCATGGTGGATGACTTTCTGTTTTAGAGTTAAAAATTACAAGGGTTAAAGGCTAATGGCAGAAATATTAATTCAAACACGAAAAGTAAAAATATTTTTAGTATATTATTATTTTATTTCAGTTAGTCTTTCCAGCTACTTTAATAGTTTCGTTTAGTTCTAGTTTTTCATTTCGGCTTTGTTAATTATTTTATTTCAGTTTATGAAAATGTTCTTTAATAATAGTTTCAGTTTTGATTTTAGTTTTTGTTAACTATAATAACCTTGGATCTATGCTCACCAAGCTCTACAGATGTTCAGTAGTATTAATTTAGATTGGCAATGTGACATCTTGGTATTGCACCTGCTCAGCGCAAGGCTGTAAAGCAGTTCTGGGGTGGTGTAAGTCAGCATCGAATATTAATTGCACACAGCTCCCATCTGGCCCAAACAACATGCTTTATAACACTTGCTGCCTTAGAAAGAAAAACAGTATTATTATTAAGAATCTCAAACATCTAGCTCATTCACTTTTATTTCTCCTCCATTCCTGCAGATGATAAGGGGCCATCAGCATTCACATCAGATGTAATAATCAGGTCAGAAGGCTTCACAACAGCCACCTGTACTAACAACTGTGTTCTTGATGTTTGTGCTGTATTCACCGTTAGTGTTTGTATTGATTTTCTGTTGTTTGTATTGTACTACAATCTTGAAACAGTGAGTGAGGTGCAAATAATAATTTGCAGCATGTATGTGATCTTACCAGAAAATGACCAGGTTAAATGGTAGGAGTGAATGAGGAAACTCCAGTAATGATGAGCCATTTATGATATTCCAGGGCTTTAGTAAACCCTGCACTTTTGAATCCTAAAGAAAGCCACATTCCATTGTCTGATTCTATGTGCTTGCTTCTGACATCCTGTGGTGCTTCAGCACAGATAGAAAATGCTGAATTTATTCAAATGCCTCTCTTCACTTCTCACCTGTGAATATCTCTAAGCACCACCTTCATTCCCCCAGTCTCTTCCTTTAGAAGCACTGAAATTACAGCACCTACTGACAGTCCACTTGAGTCTGAGTGGCTTGGCGTAGGCACTGGCATGTTACTGAGGGATTCACTGTTCATGTGACATTGTTTGTCAACCAGGACCAAAGCTAAAAAGTTGTGATTAAGGGGTACATGCACTTGACTTGTGTGGGTAGTTTAAAAATAGAAAGAAAAAAAATGAACACGGTGATAACAGGCAATATTTAAATGGTCCCTTCAAGTCTTTGTTTGACTGTTAGTTGCATTTTTTCCTGTTTTAGTGTATTTTTATTTATTGTGACCACTCAACAACAGTCACAAGATGTATCGTATGATCCCTAATTAAAGCGTAGATATTAAAGTAAATAGAATAAAATTCTGGAGCTGTTTTAGCCTTGTGCCCGGTGACTGCTGGGATAGGTACCGGCTGACCCTCAACCCTGCCCTGAATGTGTTAGAATAGAGTATAGATGGATAAAATTGTTTTATTAACATTAATTTCAGCTTCAGTCATGTATTTATTTGAATTTATACTCCTTCCTCTTTTTTACAATATTGTAAAGTAGTGACTCCATTATTATATATGAGCTGGTGTGGTGGCTCAGATCCAAGCAGCTGAGTATACTTTTGTGCCAAGTCACAATCTGTATGATGTTTGAAAGACACCTCAGTACTCAAGGATATCTTATTTTGTCACTATGGTGTGCAGCTTGTAACTGGATCTTTATATTACCCTTGTGTGAGGAAGTGAGGCCTTGTGTGATAGTATGCGCTGTGACGGACTGCCATTCAGTAAATTACTGGTTCCTACACATATTGTATGGATGAGTTAACAACATCTATTAATGTATTTAGCGTGTTATTTATTTTCAAAAGTGAATGTTTCATAAAGAAAATTTTAAAAATTCAGTCTATTATTGAAAGGTCTTGCACTTTATTAGCTTCATTTCAAAAGTGTAAAGGTCATAGGGCAGGTCTTCTGTTTCTTTCATAAAATTTCCAGCTGACACATTAAAACTTATGACTAATTGCCCTTTTACATTGTTCTTTTTACTCTGCATGAAACAATCAGACCATTTAAAATTCCTCTTCACATGTTACCTCCCCTTTTGGGCAGTAGATGGCAGTGTCCATATATACATATAAACAGTATTTCCTTTTTTTTCTCTGTAAAATCTAAAACCTACAATTTTAAGAAAATCATCTCTCAAAATTGTTGTTTCTTTTTGAAATTCTGCAGATAGAGACCTAGGTTTTTTCACATGTATATTATTTCTATTAAACTACTTGATTTTTATTTCATTCATTTTGGTAAATCTATTTAATTTGTCCTGTATATACATGTAGAACACATAACTTTTAAAGTCAGTCTTCACAGTTTCTATTAACACTTGTCCAGTAAGAAACACTTTAGCTATAAATGATGATTACAAAAATTATAAAACAAATGGTCATTTTTATTTTTATTATATGATATTCATCCATTTCTATCAGATCTTTTTTTTCTTGACAGCAGTGTGTGCAGTTCAGCTCAGTTCATGTAATCTACATTGAAGGATACACATTTAATACTTTCAAACAGGGCTGTCAAACACCGTAACAGCTGCAGAGTTTCATACCAGCTGATTTCTGAAGCACAAGCTAATTAGTGCTTCTTTCTTCTGGTTCTGTCCCTTGGGAAGATCTCAAATTTTAATTGATTAATTTGCTGTTAAACAGATTTATTTAATTCTTTTTCTCGTGATCAGCTGTCAGTTAACTATCCACAAATCAGTTAACTGGGCTCCAGTCATCTTTACATATCTGCTTCAAGTACTAAGAAATAATGATGTGTTTCCTAAAACCAGAAAAGGAAAATCCACAATTTTAGAAATGTCTGATGTGGCAGAATAAGACCTCTAGCAAGATAAAGAATGACTTTGACAGCAAGGATGGGCTTCTAATTAAGAAAAGTGGTTGGAGTGAAAATGTGTTGCCACTGTAGCCATCCACGAGTTTGACACCCGTGTTTTAGAGCCTGTAGTTTGCAACACAGCTTTTCTTGATTTAATGCTTCCTATAACAAGAGTGACTATTAAAAAAAAAATAAAGTTACACTTTGTTTTTTGGTGAAAAGCTACAAAATAGAAGAAATTGCAAGTGATCATAAAGAACAAAAACGATAAACAGGTCTGAGGATGTGAAGATCACGTAGCTCTAACTACTCCACTAAGTTCATGGAGGACCGCAGTGGAAGAGGGTTTTTGTTGGAGCGCCTGTCTTCATTAAGTACTCTTACTTACTGAGTTATATGTTTATTGTGTCATTACACAATGGTTGACCTTTTTCTGTCTTCTGCGCCAGTTAGCACCCTTCTAGATCATTTGAGAACATTCAAAAAACCATGGACTCTTTTTAGGTGTTGTGCACAAGTTATGGTAAGCCCTCTGGGGTTGTTTCTTCATTGAGGAGTGAGCCGATAAAGCACTAGTTCTTCAACTAGTTGTCACAATGTCGTTTTGGTGCCAATTCTCAAATTTTTCCTTGTTACAAAAAACTCTTGGTAACAGTGGTTGCGAGTCCAATATACTTTAGATCTAAAAGCATTGTACTTATTAAACAAATCAAACAGAAACAAGTGAGGAATGAAAATGATCACATTAAACACAAATGACATTGTAAAGTCCTGTCTTCATGAGTTATTTCCTTTTCTTCACAGTGAGATGGCTTTAACTTTGCTGACACCCGAATGCCATGAGCACATCAGCCTTCACCCCCAGTCTCTCCCTCTTCTTCGGCCTCCCTCTAAATATGCTAATCTCTTAGATCCCTAGACACCCCTTTACTGGCAAACATCATTCTCTCTTCTAACCTCCTAAGTCTGAGATTGATGATTCCTAACAAGTACTGTACATGGTACCAATCATCTTCCCTAAATTAGCCATTAGCCTGCCCTTTGTCCCAGTGGTACATTACACAACTAACAACAAATGGAATTGTCCTCGGTCAAAATTTGGTAGTTTAATTTGAGATTAATCATCCCTCTGAGATTCGGCTACTTCTTTTCTATTTGCTCCATTTCATTAAAGCAATAACAGAATGGCTCCTCAGTTTTATATTATTTTTTATTTAAGTTAAGCAATTTATAAAACAGTTGTTTCCCATTTTTTTACAGTGCGACATTACATCTTTACTGTCGCAGAACTTTTAATTTTATTATGTACACATGTCATGCTGATAAAGTTTTTTTTTCTTTTTTTTATTTGTTTGAACAAACACCCTTGTCTAGCTCCTTATCTTCTGTGCCATACAGCCTCAGAGTATCCCACCTTGGTCTTGATCACTATGAAACCTGGAATTGTAGAATACTACGAGTCAAGCACTAGCTCTACTGTATTGTTATGTAGTAAGTTTAAACTCCCATGTTAACTAAAGTAGATTCTTACAGGGCTGTGGAGTCGGTAGATAAATGCTCCGACTCCGACTCCTCAGTTTCTAAATCTTCCGACTCCGACTCCCCGACTCCGACTCCTCTGTATGTATATACTATGCTAATGTATTTTCTACATCCATTGAAGGAAAGGAAGGCAACATACATGTCATTTCACCACAGAACTACTGGCTAGGAAGCCAACACTCTACTATAATGCCAGATTAAAGACAAACACAATGAAAACAAGGTTTTGTTTTGGCGGCGGCAGATTGCGGGTGTCCACATGGACGGGCAGATCCAGCTTGCCGAAAATCTCGACCACCGCCCCCATTCAAAGTAATGTGATGCCTTTGTCTGCTGCAGTGGCTGTCTCCTCTGTCAGCCAGCTGGAAGTTTAGTGCATTGTGTCACTCACCGGCCAGCTGATCAGCAGAACGAGCCTCTGCTGGAGACAGGTAGGGAGATCTGTGTTCTCGGCTCCTTCGGCCCCCTTCACTAGCGCATAGCGAAGGGGAGCCGACGGAGCTGAGAACACACCAGATGATTTTTCAGGCGTTTGACGCGTGATGACTTGTTGAACAGCCGAAAAATCGGCAGTGCATCTGTAAATGTATGGGGGGCTTTAGGCTAGGTTCACTGTTCCCTGTAACAGTGGAACACAACACAATGGAAAGCGGTGCCGCACCTTACCTGTGCATTACATCCCATATAGTGATGCATACAGTCAATGAAAAGCATGCTTCATGGTTACTTGACATGTTCGTTTTGTGGTAACATTATGCACTGCATGCATTGGGCTTTATTCTTACAGCAGAGAAGTAGTTCATTATGACTGTTTGTGAATTGGGACATTTCAACTTACTTTTTTAATTCCCATTTAAATTTAGTAGGAGTCGGAGTCGGTTAACTTTTTGCCGACTCCGACTCCAGGTACCCAAAATTGTCTCCGACTCCGACTCCGACTCCGACTCCACAGCCCTGGATTCTTAAATCTGTTTCCTCATACATTACCACACCCCTGCAGTTTACTTGATCTTTCGTCTATTCTTGTTTGCTTTGTAAAATACTTTATGACTAAATGTTTTTAATAATAGTCTTTTTGCTGTATCAGAGTTGTAATGCTATTTCTTACTATACTTTTCTGACATCTTTAACACTCTAAAAACTGACCATTCCTTACTGTTTGACAGCTTCTGTGGTTTCAGATGAGCTGTCTGTTTCCACAGCGTATTATTCTCCATTTTTTTAGTATGAGTTCCTTTCCAAGTTCTTTCATGGCTGATTTGACTTCTGTCTACTGTGGCAAAGGCGCAATATAGGCATCAACCCGACACAGACTAACCACGGAGGCACGTAAAAATGAAACAAAAAGATTTATTTTCTTCAGCTGGGGGCCACATCTTCCCTGTGTCCCTCAGCCCTAACACAGTTCCAAAACACCACCAAAGAAAACACCAAAACCACCCAAAAATCACTCCTCTTCCTTCACTCCTCCCAGGGAGCTTTGTCCTCCTCCTCCCGAACTCAGGAGCCAGGAGTGGTGACTGTCGGCTCCTTTTATAGCCCACCAGAAGTGCTGCAGGTGCTTGTTGACCTACTTCCGGCTGCATCTCCAGGTGTGGCTGAGTTCCTGCCCAGATGGGCTCTTTAGGCCATGCAGCTCCTCCTGGCAGTGGCCACGGAGCCCAAAAGGAATTAGCTCTGGTGTTCCCAAATATTGGCTTCAATGCAACCCTGGGGGCTGCCAACAAGTGTTCTGGGGGACGTAGTGTGCATCCCATGACTGCTCCCCTGGATCCAGTGTCAAAGGGGCGTCACAACCGGGCATTGGCCCTGGCCAGCTGCCACACTACTTTTAATTTTTTTAATCATTTATGTTGGTGTGTAGGTGATGGTAACTGCTGTGCAATCTACTATATAATAAAATGCTAGCGTTTTTTTATCTAGTTTTTTGTAATCTGATTGGTCATTTTGACTTTGGTGTGATTGGTCAGTTTGGCTTTTAGTGATGCGATGAAAGAGGAAGTGAGAGTGTGAGATGTCCGGGGAGGAGTAAAGGCATATGAGATACACAGAGAGAGACACCTTCAAAGATTGCAAATGTAAAACCAGACAGGAGGCGAGAAAGGTGCCTCGCAAATAATGAAAGAGTATGAGATGCCAGCTTTACAGGAACGCTCTCAAGAGATGGAGCACTGGTGAAGAGCTGTTCACACACACGCAAATATGGAGAAAAGGTGCTGAAGGTACACAAAGGGCAAGAGATAGCAAATATTTTTTAATTATTGAGTTACCTGTCTGCTAGTACTGAGAGTGACTGATTAAATGAACTACAAAGCAGGAAGACAACCCTGGACAGGGTGCCAATTCATTGCAAGGCCCATTTATACACAAGCACATGGACAGCCGCAGCCACAAGAGGCAATTTTAGAATCATCCATTGACTGGAGTATCTGGAAAATGCTGGAGATATGATGTGGCAATATTAATAACTGTATAAACTCAATCTGTCTAGTTGTTAAACCTTAAATATTAGTCTTGTCTTACAGCTTCTTCATTAGACACAACATAATCAATTAAATGGAGATACCCACCTTTACTTCTGGTTTAATTTGGGGTGTAATTCAAAGACCAGGAATACTGCTGCCTATAAAAACAGGTGGTAGAACTCTGGAGTATGATTTATTCAATTATCTTTTGGGTGTTTGCACCAATGGGCTCTACTTTATGACTGATGAAGAAGCAGCCCATTCTCTTTGTGTTGATCACATTGTGCCAGCACTTTTCTGTTAGTGTCACTTCCCAAGACTGTCTGTCAGCTCTTTCCTGCTGGGTGACAGATGCCATTTCCTGAAATGATGTGCATCCCAGAGTAACAGTGCTGCATGTATTGTCTTTTTTGGTTGTGTCAGAACTAACCTACACCTCAGTGTTATCATATTAATTGTGACATTTAGATTTTAAAAATCTATTTAAATAATTTATTGTATAACTGATATAATGTGGCAAGTGATGCTGCTGCTTTACAGTTTTTAGGACTTGGTTTGATAGCCAGTTGAAGTGCCTTCATTAAACCTTTCGTAGGACTCTGCTTTACTCCCATTGTATTAAAGACCCGTTTATTAGGGTAAGATGAATCTTTATGAGCAGAGGTCAGATGTATGTGAGACTCTCTCTTGCTATGTCTGGTCTTAACCATCCTTGGCTGCCTCCTACCTTGTATTGTTGTCAAGACTGACTCTTACAATCTTGACTGAAAAAAGAGGTATTGAAAATGAATGGATAAAATATTGGCACCTTGATTCAAACTGGCAGGTACATTGATGAATCCGGATTGTCTCTCATTGAGTGTATGATTGTTGTCTTGTTCCTGCCCTTTGCCTTCCCCTGTACCTGCATGCTCTCAACAGCTTTGTTCAGGACGTAGAAGGCAGAGAAACTGGGTAGATTACAGGATAACAATTAATTTTATTACACCTGGAATCAATTATTTATTCTTTTAATATAGTTTAATTTTGGGTTTAGTTTAGTAAAATTTTAATACTTTGTCTAAAAAGCGCAATACTATTGTATAACAGCTACTAGTATTAATTTCTTATTTTGTATTTTTGAAATAACAGAGTATGTAATGTACTCTCCTCCCTTCAGAATTATCTCTGAATGTTTCTGTTCATTGACAAAAGATCTTCAAGCATCACTGGTCACCAGCCTGAAATGCTGGAAGAAAAGCAGGTGTGATACTCAGACATACAGTACCACAGGGAACTTTCTTAGATGTTGTTTAGCTTATTAGCAGTTTAAATACTGAAGTTATTAGAATTGCTCAGGGGTAACATTATAATTGAAAAATGGTGGTGTGTTAAATAGTCTTAGCAGGTCTGAGTCACTTTCCTTCATTACACGCCCCCATAATGGCAGATAAATAATATTATTCATCCAAGTGTATAGAGGGTAATAAGGTAAAGAGGGAATTGCTCATAAAATTTGTATGTGCGTCGTGTAATAGACCAGACCTACTTAGTCAAAGACAAATTTAATGTTTATCTTAGGGATACAGTTTACTATTGCAACCAAGCATTACTATACCATGAAGCTATCTTCATTTGCAAATTCACTTCAGATGTACATTTTGCAATTGACTGCACTGATTCTTCAGGGATTAGTGAAATAGAATCTGTCTGTCTGTCTATCACTATACATTGCTCACCTCTGTATGTTTGTAATTATAACAGGAACATACAGCCTTGGTTCTCAAACTGAATTACAGACTGCAAGATTAACTGCAACAATCCCAAAGCTTCCTTAAGGGTTTGAGACTATAGTTTAAAGAAAAATGAGTTCTCAAGGCAGAAGGCATAGGCGATACATTTGAACATTTAAACGGGTTGATAGTCATATTTGATAAAACAAAAAAAAAAATTATCAAAGTTTACTTGTTGTGAATTTCCAAACTGGGGAAGGCCACAAGCTGCCAGAAACCTTGAACATAATATTTAATCTTATTGAGTAATTGTATTGAATAAAATAAAGAATTCAAACTAAGAAAATAGAAGAAATACACAGAAAAAAAGAAAATCCAAATGACACAACCCCAAATTCCAAAGCCTAAGCTGTAATCAGAAAAATGTAAAAAATCTAAATGGTCTGATCTTACAGAAAATGGAATAGACCAAAGGTAACCAAGGAAGAAGATGAAAAAAACATCCAAAATGGCCCAGTACAGTGGTTTAGGTGGCGTGTGACCTTAATAGCCCTCTCAACTAACTTCGGCACTAAGGACCACACCACCTGAGAGCTACAATTAAATAAGAGCACAAACAAACAATTCAATGAAGTGTAGAGAACTAGGGCAAAATATAAAGACTACAAATCAAGAAATAAGGCAAAAGTAAGAGAAATGGGGAAATAATAAACACAAAGAAAACATTAACAGAGGCAAGGCACTGCAAGAATCCTAGCATTACCTGTGTAAGATTATATTTCAAAGGTGAACTTTTAATTTGAATAATTTCTGCAGTTAAATGTAATATTTAAAATGTCATAACAAAATATGTTTATAGTCCCATGAATTTCGTTACAATGGGATTCCACCTGTATATGTAAACACACCATTTATATTTAGATGGTGAGCACTACAACTCCCATTAAGCTTGGCACAGGGAATGCTGGGACTGTTGAAGTTAGGCATTGTTAATGATATTGCTGTTCAATAAATATTCTTTACATCAAAGAACTCGATGAGACTGGACTTTACCAATCAAATAAAACCCAGATGGCATGACTTTATTCCTGTCTGTGTTCTCAAAACAGAATACCACAGCAGAGGCTGATAACTGATTGCATTTGGGACTGTTCCGAAAAGGAGACACAACAAACTGAAAGAGTTGGGGCACAACCTTGATGACCCCCATATAATTTGAAAGAATGTATGAAAAAGCAACACACAATAATTTGTGAAGACATCTTTCCAGATGCCAGTTCAGAACAGAAATGAGGACAAGATGGCCGGTTCCTGGGTTATATAGTCACTTGGTAGGATGAGGTGGATCCAGGAGGGAGGACAACAGAAGTGACATCAGCATTGGAAAGGCTGTCAGTCTTATGTTCTACAGAGGGAGGAAGAGAGAAGGCATCAGACCACATCGACAACCCCGGTTCGATGTGTATTTGCCATTACCAGAGCCCTTAAGCTGTGTCTCTCTTTATATGTATATATCAGTTTTCAAACCTGCTTATCCAGTTTAGGTTGGTGTAGAGCCAGTATTCATTGCAGTAGGATAGGGCGCAAGGCAATAAGAGGTATTATTTTGTTTTAGGCTTGGTATATTTTGTTCCATGTATTAATCCAGTTTTTGATTATGATTCATTCGTTCTACACCATGAATAATCTATAATTTCGTGGCCATTCTTTCTATGTCATTTAATGTTTGAAATTGTAGTCAGCCACTGAATTTAAATTGTCATTTCAATCATTTAGGGAAATGTGTTTATGGTGGAAAAATGCTCAAGGTATTAAATTGATGGATAAAGGAGCCTCTGCCTGAGTTCAGTTAGGTGGCAGCTATGCAGACAGTGATAGAGTTGGGCAAATGCAGAAAATGCAAATATATTCAGTGGAGTACCCAAGGTTTGAATAGCAGACTCACTGAGAGTGTTTACCTGCACACCAAAAACTGGGATAAGGTGAGTAAACCAGTGAAGGCAGAAACCTGATTTCTTAAAAACCCCCATTTACATACACAGATCCACTTCTGACAAAATGTTTTGATGTCATAAAATGCACTAAAAAAGATTATCCATCATCAAAGGTCTCTGTGAATCTGAAAACAAGCATGGGGCAAGATTGTGCTGTAGAGAGACAGTCTGGAGAACGAATAATGTGACCAGCCAAGCGTTTGCCTCAGGTAATCTATCTCTGTGCACACTCTGTTTTCCAACTTTGGTGGCTAGATATCTGTGTGAAGCCAAGGCATGCACAGCCTATCAAATCCTTAACTGCAACCCATGGTCACTTAACTGGGTTACTCATGTAGAAATCGATGTTTGTTAGCCAGGTTTTTCGGAGACCAATATCATTGTTTCTTTAACCAGAATAAGAGGATGCATGACATAACCTGTGAATCTCTCATATTAACAAGTAATTTTACCGTTGTGTCAATATGACACACTGCCCATGGATAAGTTGCCCATCTACTAATGTTTTATAAGTATTATGAAGGCCAAAGAAGCCTTTGTTAAGGTTTTGTTACATTAGAGTAATGTAATGAATGTATTTTTGCAGTACTTAAACTAAAATGGAACCAAACCTTGTATAATACATGACACAGTAAATTTGTTATACACTCATTTAGTCATAACCTAAGTGCCCACTATTAATAATGTCATGTAATGATGACACCAATTTAGTTAATGTCTTCGTGTGCTTGTGGGTAACCTTATAACAAACACTGTAATTATTTTCTTGTGGTACACCAAATATAACTCATCATTTTTTTATGCTGCCTGTGTAGCATTGGATGTTTTAATTTGTTGTAATGTGTTTTTCAAAATGATTAAATTGTTACAAGACAACAACTTTTAGATCTGGAGATGATCCTTAAATATGACAAGCATGTAAATATAGTAGATGATTTGATTTATTTTTTTCTACAATGTTTGTTTACTTTGTTTAAGATGAGGTGCATCAATCTCTTGTACACTTCAATGAAACTGAACAGCTTTACAGTGCCGTTGGTAGCTTTTCTTTATTTTTTGACTCAGCAATATTGTTCAGACTTCTCCTTGAGATATTAGTGGACAAAGGTGAGCTGGGGTTATAATTATAAAAACTCTTCATTAATTTAATAAAGGTTATGTATCCCGATAAGAACTGCCTCAAAGCATACACCACACACGCAAAGAGATGTTCTGCACTAATTAATTGAAACTCTTTGAAAAATGTTTAAATACTCGCCTTACAACGATCAGCTAGGGACAACAAACACCAATCAACTGCTGCAGTCTGGAAACCAGGAAGACTCTTAATTTTCATTATAAAATATGCCATAAAATTAGATTTATTATTACATACCCCGACAGGTTTGTAATCTTTATAGGGCAGTTAAATACTAATCATTGCCTTCCACTGCTGCTTTATTTCCTCTGACTTAATTTGGTTTTGCAGATATCCTCCATTGCAGCTGCAGTGTATTTCTGGCAGTAATCTAGAGAGTTTGCCTTCATCCAGTATTTCAAAGATTTTCATTATAGAACTGGTTAATTTCTTAGAATTACAGCATGACTTTAGTAATGCAACTGCTTTGTAATTCATATGCAGTATGTGTTTAGGCATATACTGTGCTGTGTATATGTTAAACTAGCAAAATACCCGCGCTTCGCAGCGGAGAAGTACAGTAGTGTGTTAAAGAAGTAATGAAAAAGAAAATGAAACATTTTGAAAATAACGTAACATGATTGTCAATGTAATTGTTTTGTCACTGTTGTGAGTGATGAGTGTTGCTGTCACATATATATATATATATATATATATATATAAAAATATATATATATATATATATATACACACACACATATATACATACATATATATCTACATACACACATACATACACATATATACACACACACACATATATACACACAAATACATATATATATATACACACACACACACACACATATATATATATATATATATATATATATATATATACATACACTCTTTGGGGTGCAAGCAACTGTTGCTGGGGGTGGCAGAATCCATCAAGAAAGAAAAATAAAAAACATTATTTGTACAAAATCTTAATTTATTTATCCATTCCTAAATAATTAAATGGGCAGGCTATTTCGTATCAGTGCAATACGCTGTTTGTTAAAACGGATGACTCCCGCTCTTACGTGCAAGTCTGCGTGGATATTATGAACTATCGTATCTGTTCAAGTTCTATTTAAATTTTAAATAGAAGGAATTTTTATTTAGTCGACAGAAATATCTTTGGTAGGAATGGTAAAAACAGACAGGAATATTATTCCTGAATAAATCAACTCAAACCTTAAATAACTTATAATATTTTGCTCTCCATAAAAATATATCCTGTCTAAATTA
>JANRMT010062790.1:67746787-67796957 GCA_026402145.1 Polypterus bichir lapradei | reverse complement strand
TGTGTAATTCGGTTTTTGTTCAGCGCTCTTTGGAACTGTTGCTTTTTGTCTGTGCACTGCGTCAGTTCACGTGAGCCGCTCGGTGTACATGCATGGAAGTTTCCCAGCTGTGCTGGTGCCATGTCGTGCTATGTCCATGGCTGTATTTAATGTTACCGAAGTCCCGGCACTTAAAAGTTTCTCTCGCAGTTTCGCTGAGTTTGTGCCAAACACCACCCTGACCATCTCATCTTCCTCTGCATAAGCACAGTCCTTCACCCGTGAATATTTAGTGGCAGTGTTTCTATTGGATTGCCGCTGACGGACGGCCTTATATGGGCAGGCACTAAATTACAATCGGCAGCGGCAGCCTGTCTATGAACTTAATTTAAAGTTTAGGTTTACACCGTGCTTTGTTTCCGTAGTAGCATCACTCATGAATATAGTTGTATGACACTCGCTCGCTTCTTATTGTTTCGCTGCCTTCTCAATTATATAATGCATGTTTTCTTCAGCGCTTTTTGGAGGTCTTCCTGGTTTTCTACGTACTGCGTGATTACGTGGAAGGCGTGATGATGTCACACGAAACTCCGCCCCCACGGCTTTCGCTCTCATCTCCATTACAGTAAATGGAGAAAAACAGCTTCCAGTTATGACCGTTACGCATAGAATTTCGAAATGAAACCTGCTTGACTTTTGTAAGTGAGCTGTAAGGAATGAGCCTGCCAAATTTCAGCCTTCTACCTACACGGGAAGTTGGAGAATTAGTGATGAGTGAGTGAGTGAGTGAGTGAGTGAGTGAGTGAGTGAGTGAGTGAGTCAGTCAGTCAGTCAGTCAGTCAGTCAGTCAGTCAGTCAGTCAGTGAGGGCTTTGCCTTTTATTAGTATAGATAAGGAACTTAAATTTGCTTGCTTTTATACTGCAAACTTGTCAGTGGCAAAATTAATGAAAAATATTGTAACACCTCTGTGTCTGGACCTCAAAGGGACACGGTCCTTAGGTCAAAACAGGAAAACCAGGAAAAGCCAGCTATAAAGCAGTCCCATGAAGGGGATGCAGTTACAGCACTCAAAGAGCACATCAGACGCACATCGACTCAGATGCTTGACTAAAAGTGAGCCTCAGATTGGACCCTGGGCTTGGGTCAGCTTACACAGACAGACCTGGGGGAGCTGTGTGGCATATGGATTGTCTCTCACCCCAGGTAAGGTGTATGAGCCCCAGAATGAACAAAACAGAGGGTGTCGCCACTGAACATCTGAGCGGTGGGAGGAAAAACTGACAAAGAAGCCAAAGGTCTTTTTATGGGCCACTTACCAGCAATCTCCATTAAGCAGCTAATTATATTAGCTGTGTCTCCTGCACCCTTTGCGTGGCTGGCCCTCAATTAAGACTTTCCTGCCTCACTAATTCAGCCTACATTACCTTCCTCTTTTTAATGTGTTTTAAACTTCCCTGGTATATCTACTACAAAATAAGCGACTCCTTAAATATGCATTTTGTCCTGTCAGATATATATTTTTTTGTTTTCATTGTTCTATATTTGTGGTCCTTCTTATCACTTTACATTTCTTTTCAGCTCATGTGCTGCTAACCACACTCCTTAACTCAACTCTATTACTTAGAGGGATGTGCACGTCTAGGGGCTCATGCATTATGCTGCTGTACTTCTACAAAAGCCCTTTGTGTTTTATTTGCTTTGAATGAAACTGTTTTTGGATTTTTCTGGATCTCAGAATACTCAGCATCTTTGACCTATTGAAGATGGTCCAAAGGAGCATTCATATAAATACTATTGATACTGTTAAATAAACTACAGACACACTGGTCAAAAGACTACCAACAGAAAAATGAAAACATCCTGCTTATGGCAGAATTAGTTTATGAAATGATTAGTTGTGCCAGGCAGAGACACTATTGACATGTAGTGGTAGTATGAGGATTTGGCAAATATTTAATGTTACAGTTTTGGCTGTTTCTTGCTTCAGTTAGGATTTGTCATTGATGATGTTTGTCATTTTCCACACTCCCTTATCTTGGTTCTCTTCAGATTTTGTTTTGTTCCTTTCACTCCCTTACCCTTGTTAAGTTTCTTGCTTGCTGGAGTGGGGCCTCAATTACCGTATGTACTCGCGGATACTGTAAGTTCTCCCGCGGATAAGTCAGGACTTGATTTTACCATATAATTTCTGGTATTTTATAATGTCGGTCATATAAGTCGAATGCGGAAAACTCACACTATTGGTCCAAGAGATTATGATATGCTAACACCCACCTGAGAGAGTAACCACAGAGCACACTGCCTTTTTTTTTATGTATTGTGCCTACGTAATCACACGGTAATACCCAAACTATTCCGAAGCAACGTTTGCACTGTTTTGAGTTTTTTATATCTCACATCCTCATACACTTTTTAGAGCATCCTTATCTACAATGGCACGTTCGATCAGAAGAAAATATGAAGCTGGTTTTAAATTAAACATCGATGTGTCTGAGAAACTGATGTGAGATTGGAGGAGGCAAGAAGATGTAAAAAAACAAAATTTAAGTGGCGCATTTTTGAACGGGCGTATAAGTTGGGGTCTGACTTTTATGAATGATTTTTCAGGATTCAATACCCGACTTGTATGTGAGTATATTTGGTAGATTAATGGCCTCAAATACCTTTATCTGTGGACTATATAAAAACACCTGTGACCATAGTCACTTTGCTGTGGCATTGGTTTGTTTTTCGCAGCTGTGTTCTTTAGATCACATTTGCTGCTTCGCTTTTATATTTTCATTTTTTGTAAGTTTTGCTGTTGTCGGAACATTTAAATTTTTGTCTTTTTCAGTGACCACTGGCTTTGTTATTAGGCTTATTGAATTTAAAGTTTTTGTAATTTTTGCAAAAATATTTGTGTTATTTGTAATTTTTTTTGTGTAATATATGCTGAAGTGCATATGCAGTTTTTGGTTTGTGAATTTACTTAATATCCACTCCTAAGTTCATTCCTTTCCAATTATTTTAGGATTTAGGCATTTTTCTGTCAATTCTGCAATTATTATTAATTAATCATTTGTAACTCTTTATTTACTTTAATAAAATTATATGTTTTGTATAGGAGTGGTGATTTGGAGGTTTTGCCCTTCTTGTTAGGGAATGAAATACAATGGATAATTGTTCAAGGCTAGGTCATCTAATGTAGCTGATGCAGTGTCTCAGTGCCACAACATTTCTGAATGTGTTGCTGACTATTTTCACAATTTTACTTCTGGGTAAGAAAGTCTTAGAACCCATTTGTAAAAAGAGAAATAATAGAAAATTTTAGAAAAATGAGCAGGAGATGAGAAGGGATAAATCTTTAGTCTGTAAGGAACAGAGATTTGGGTTAGAATGTCATTATAATCCAAAGTAAAACACTGCATGCACAAGCCCAAACTTTTAGTCACTTAACAGTCCATACATTGAAATTTGAATAGCTACAGATGCAACATGGTTTTTCCCGCAATATCCAAAATCGTAGACACTAACAGTAGTATGTCACCATCTTAAATAAGACCTAAGTGATGACTACACGTGATGTAACCCGTAGTCACATAAAGGCAATAGAACACCATTGTCAGCAACAATGTTCATTACCATGAAATAAACTCCCAAAACAGCAATGTGTGAATAAAAATGAATAATTTGTACAAAATAAACAAATAACCACAAAGCAATGATAAACATAAATTCTTTTCAGTCTAAAACCAGAGATCCATGAAAATAACACTTCATAAATGTAATCTTTACTATCTTTTCATAAATTAATTTATATGTTTCTGATGCTATATTTTCATTATTGAACTGGTTTTATCCAGCACAGAGTCCCAGGAACATTTTTTTTCATGTAAACAAAATAAAATTAAAAGTAAGTGCCTTAATTGATAAGACTACTGTTGTTGGTGATATGCTGACATTTCAGAGCACATATGTTTAATTTGATGTTTTCAATTCTATCTGTCTATTATATAAAAAAATCCTGGGATGAGAAGAGACTTTAGCCTGGGGCGAGACGTGACTTTTTCAGGGAGATACTTTCAAGTCCCGTGAGATGAGACTTTGTGCAAAGAGATTTAAACACTCCCAGGCCGGAAATAAAAGTCAAAGAGTAGATGACAAAGTAGAACATTGTAAAGAATTCAAAAACTTGCAGAGCAGGTTAGAGATGATGAAAGTCCCACTTCAGTCTCATTACAGGAACCTGCGTAAGTCACTCGATCAAAATCAACTCCAGAAGTATGCATCACTTAATACAAATTTAGCTTTCTTACAAAGGAGTCTAGGATTTATTTATAATTTTGATTTTATATTAAGAAAGAAAACAAAGAGAAGATGCTGAATTACAATTGTCAGGGATGCCAGGGGCAACGACCCGGCCGGGACGCCGTGAGGGACCGGATGTGGGTCTGCGCCCACCCTGGATCACATGTGGGCCGCCTTCCTGGTTGCTTTGGGGGCCACGGGTTGAGGGCATGGAAGCCCCACCCTGTAGGGGCCCGTGGTCACCGCCAGGAGGTGCCCCATTGCCTTGGGGACCTGTTACCTCAGCACTTCCGCCACACCAGGAAGTGCTGGGGGGAAGATTTAAGAGGACACCCGGAGAGCTGCCAGGAGAACAGCCGGCACTTCCGCCACGCTGGGACGTGGTCAACAGGGGAGTGTCAGGAAGCACCTGGAGCTCATCCGGGAGTATATAAAAGGGGCCGTCTCCCTTCATTCACGGCTAGAGTCGGGTGGAAGAAGGACAAGGCACGAGAGAGGTGTGGAGGCGGCCCGAGAAGAAGGCATTTGTGGCCAGGACTGTGTGTGTTGGGGTTTGTGCACAAGACTGGGTCTTAGTGACCATTTATTGTAAATAATTATTGTAAATAAAACGTGTGGTGGTGAGTAACAACATGTCCACCTGTCTGTGTCCGGGTCAAGTCCACACCATTCACAATAATCAATGCTTCTTATGTAGGAAAATTAAGAAACGTTGAGGATGAGATTATCCTTGATAGAAAAACTACACAGTCACTGCCGCTGGGTGAGAGAGTTCCATTATGGAACATGTAGATTTGGGTGATTGAGGAGACTTAAAGCTTTGAAAATATGACCATGGCTTGCATTGGGGGAGTCTAAATCTGTTATTTGTTCAATACAAAAAATAAGCCATGAAGATATATGGAAGGTGTTACCTTGTGTAACTTTGGGTTGAGGTGTACTGAGGCTTAAGCCTTTAGGT
The DNA here is from genome assembly GCA_026402145.1 of Polypterus bichir lapradei. Taxonomy (NCBI): domain Eukaryota; kingdom Metazoa; phylum Chordata; class Cladistia; order Polypteriformes; family Polypteridae; genus Polypterus; species Polypterus bichir. The sequence continues at coordinate 67,791,728 of JANRMT010062790.1, read as the reverse complement.
AGCTTCTAAATAGATCACCGTTGTAAACAAACGAGAGAGAAAGATAACTTCATGTTTTTACTAAAGTGCTGGTGGAAATTAAAAATGTTCTGTAACTTTTCCAGACTGCGGTGGGCTGGCGCACTGCCAGGGGTTTGTTTCCTGCCTTGCGTCTTGTGTTGGCTGGGATTGGCTGCAGCAGACCCCCGTGATCCTGTAGTTAGGATGTAGCAGGTTGGATAATGGATGGATGGTTGAATTTTTCCAGATTATTATTCTTAATATATTGTTGAGAAATGCCTGCAAGTACTGTATTAGTTGCAAATTTATGTAGCAGCGGCAGGTGCTGTGAGGTATCAGAGTATCGTAATAACAACATTTATAATTTTATATCCCAAAGAGAAATTTTGGGAATAATAGATCTCCATCTCCAGGGTAGCTTTAAACCAGAAAGTAAAAGGTCACTGGAATCCAGAGTGGCAAATATGAGTCATGAAGAGAAAGTTATTACGGTGTGCTTTGCCAAAGTTTATTAAGATGCCAAGCATTCAACACAACAACCTAACTCCTCACCATGCCATTTAATACAGTGGCAATCTAAATTTTCATTTAAGAATGTTAGAAGGATTTTAGGGGTAGAAGTGGGAAATATACTGTTTAATCTGGTATACTGAATTAATTTTTTCTTCCAGTAATGGTTTTTGAGGAAACTGTTAAAGTAGTATGCTAAAAATTAGTGGAAATATGAGCTTTCATTTAACATAAAACATAAAATACGTAAATCTGTTCATGCAAAATGAAATGGGAAACATGATTTTCTGTCTTTGTGTGTCTTAATTAATGCGTTTGTGTGTGAACTCATATGTGAACTGTGTGTTATAAGTAAGCCTGCCTTTTTAATAATATTACCCATGAGCTGACTGATGTGTTGATACATGCAGGGCAGAAAAACTTGCATCTTATGCTGTGTTTGGCAAGAGTGAGTGAGCGAATGAGTGAGAGAGAAAGAAGCTGCTTTTTTATTGGTTCAAGAGAGCTGAATACCTGCTATGGAATCTAATTGAGTAGCAGAATATTAACAAACATTTTGATGGATAAGAGGTGCACTTACGTACACATGTAATAATTAGTACACTTATAACTGCAGTTTAGTTTGAAATGAACTGCATATAGAAATATGTTATACCAGTATTTAATGAAACTTCTCGGAATTTTTAATTCCACTGTGATATGGGTTTTTGGTCACCCACTCCTGCTTTGGGGTGTAACATTTTAAATCAACCAGGAGGATCCATAATATTGGAAGATTGAATTTTTATTCCGCTATGTTTTCTTTACCTTCTGTTTCACAAGTTTTGTGAGTTTTTTTGAAACCAAACCTGTAAAAATAATTTTAACTAAACATATAAAAAAGCATATTTTAGAGTTAAAGGTACTGTATGTTTTTCAGCTATCCTAAACAATTATTATGATTGTATCTGCAAAAACAATAGAGTACAAATGATGAAGTCTTTGTATTGTGCAAAATAAGCCAGACTGTTCATTTACAACTGCTAGTACAGTATTTGGGGACAGCATTACATGATTCAGAGCTTTAAAGAGGCTTAGCTGCAGGTTTTCAGACTTTTAATGTTGGCATTGTGAATAGAATAAGCCATTCCATCTTTGCCTGAGAAAATGTAAAGTATCATGGTGTGTGTTACTATTTTTTGGCCGTTCTTGTTTAAAACTAGCACTAGGTGGAAAAAAAAAAATGCCTAAAGATTACTTTATTTACTTCACTTTTCTCTGTTGTAGGAGGTGGTCTCCAGCCATTAGACATTTATTAATGTAACTTAAGCTCAATTGTTTTAAGAAACAGGATGACACAATTTATTAATAAACACAAGTATTATAGAAGTATGATAATTGCATATATAAATTGACATACTGTATAAGACAGGATGCAAAAAGATTAGACAGACAAATTTAACATATCGGCTGTCGAGTTTACTAGTATTTAGAGTTCTACTTTATCTTCATACTGATGAATAGTTACCAAATATTTATGGAAGATGTCTGATGTTGTAGGGAATTGTTGCTTTGTTGTTGCTCCAGGTTCAAGTGTAAGATTTTTCTTGTGTTGGAGTGCACTCTTTCTCTTTGCTGCATTATCCTTTATTTGCAGGGTTCTGTGACAGTGCTTTATCGGCTTGCTTTCTGCTGTTAGGTCCTGTTTAGCTTGACAAACTGGAACTGAACTCTCTGGATCACAAATAGAAGAGTTTGTCAGACTTGGCTATCCAAGGTAGAGTGGCTAGTAACTTTTTCAGAGAGGTCATTTTGCAAATTTCTCCCCCTCTGAAAGCATGCCAGAGAGTGTGCCCAAGAGAATCTTCAGCAAATATCACAGAGCACCTTTTCAGGATGCCGCAGAGAGTTTTAAGGGGTTGCATAAATTCTCCAACTTGGATTAAAGTCACTTTCGATTACAAAATCAGTGTCTTTTTATAGGTGAGTTCTTCTGTACATCCTAGTTGTCATCCCTTGAATTATAGCTTTATTCTTGCTTGAGTCCATCTCCACTTTGTGGTAAGAGGTCTGCAGAGGGCCCTCTGGAGAGATGTCAGTGCAACTCTGATTTGCACCTTTGTTATCAAATGAACTCCAGGCAGGTCCTGGTACAAGCTGGAGTTCAGTCACTTACATTGGCATGCAAGTGAGAGGTTTGTGCAGCTGGCTGCCTGTATCCTTATTAAATCTACTTTCTTAAAAGGCCTGGTGTGCCACTAAAGCCTAGCAGAATGTGCTGTGCCCACTTTGCCCTACAACATCTGCAGTATTGGCAAGGTTCAAAGAGAAATTCCAAAGACCCGTAAATCTAAAGAAAAAGGACAATGTGGTCAGAAAAGGAAACAGCCTTCTCTGTGTGATGATTGTAAAGTGCAAAACTGCAAAGCACAAGGTGAAGGTTTGTGTGGTCCAGGATAACCTAAGAGATACTAAGAGTGGAAAAAGAACAGACTGTGCAACTACCATTTAAATTTGTTAATGAAAGAGAGCACATGATCCATGACTTTGATAAGTTTGATATAACAACATTAGTAATTTTAGTGTTATGTTCTATGATTTTCTATATTCCTAACTTTCTTTCTTGAACCTATTTTAGCGTCAGGTTAACGCCTGCAGTATTTCCACCAAGTAATTTAATTTATGCTTTTCTATGTTTTAAGACACATATTCATCTCTTATCCAATGAAGCAATTGAACAAATATTGAGTGTCTTCTGCATGCAAATGAAACAGAGTATTAAGTTAAAGTGACAACAAAAATAGCCTCAGTATTAAGAACTAATGGACACCAAACCATAACTTCACGATAGAGTATTGTCATTACTACAGATATACTGTAAAGTGAACTAAACCACATTAGAGCAGTGCTTGCCAACTCAATATAATTTGGAAGTCTGTGTAATTATGAAGGTATTTTCTAATTTGTGTTTTTTTTATTTAAATGTTTCTTTTTTGTTTTCTGTCATATTAGAGATGGCCTCAACCATGATACCACCATGTTTATTATCTATGGACACTTTCCTATTGCAGCATTGTGGTTATGTATACATCACTTCCTGAATGTATTGGTCTCTGCTATTAGTGATTGAGATGATGTAGATGGTCCCTGTCTGAATTTTATAACAAATAAAGTAGTAATAGTACAGAAAACCCTTTACAGTTTCTAAAGAGCAGGCTCCATAATCCAGTGTAACATTGAATAAATTAACTGAATTTGAGAAAGTTATGTTTGTTATAATAACATTTAGTGATTTCTGTTTTTGACTTTACCAGTTTCTAACTTTGAGTCCTGTTCTTTGCCACTCAGCTATGAAGACAGCACAAACCGTTTAAGAAAAATTAATGGGGTGATCAACTGAATCAAAAGCTGTGCTTTAAATTTAAAAACTTTGTATGTGACACATTGACTGCTGGACCACTTATTACCCGGATCCTGCTATATAGGTCTATACATATATAGTGAGTAATGAACTCAATCAAAACTCATACAAAATGTAAAGAAATATATTAAAAAGCAACAGTTTTATTATAAACAGTACCCCTATCAAAGATGCAAAGAAACTGTTAAATGCTTTATTTTGACCAGCAACATGACTAAAAGTCCAGATTGGAATCCCCGAAGCATAGTATCACACAGAGTGCAGGCTCTGATGAATATGTGCCATAAAGATAACACATTTCTTTGTGCTGTCCACATTCGTTGCACACAGCACATTTGGTAGTTGGTGACTGTTTGCAGTCAGTGGGTGGCAGAATGCCCATGTAGTGCTGTAGTGATGAAATATAATCAAGTAACAATAACAACACTATTTAAATAGCACATTTTCTTACAACAGTGTAGCTCAAAGTGCTTTACATGATGACAAAGTGAATGTTACAAGAAAAGAAATACAATTAAGATTAGGCAATAATATTAAAGAATAAGTAACAACAAAACAAGTGTGAACGGGACCCGGTCACAGACAGACGGACATCGTTTCTTCCACCACACACATATTTATTTACAATTATGTACAAAAGTCAGTGCACAAACCCAGTGCCTCCAGCACCGATTCCCCAAAGTCCAGGCCTCAGTCACCAAATGCCTCTCTGGCCACCTCCAGTCCTCTCTCCAGCTCCGTCCTTCTTCCACCCGACTTCCGCTCTCGAATGAAGGGAGGCGGCCCCTTTTATCACACCCCGGATGGGCTCCAGCTGCTTCCCAGCATTCCTCCGCAGACACGCCCCAGTGTGGCGGAAGTGCCGGCTGCGCACCCGGAAGCCCTCCGGGTGTCCCCTGTCTTCTTCCCCCCAGCACTTCCTGGTGTGGCGGAAGTGCTGGGCTCCAGGTTTCTTCAGACACTGGGGCGCCGCCTGGCGGTAGCCACGGGCCCCTACAGGGTTGGGCTTCCCAGCCCCTTACCCAAGGCCACCAACAAAACCAAGGCAGTCGCCCCCTCATGGTCGGGAGGAGGCACCAGCCCTCCTCCGATCCGCTCGGGCGTCCCGGCTGGGCTCCACCTCCAGCCGCCTGTGGCAGTGCCCCACTGCCAGCGAAGACCCATCCGACGGAGCAATACATCCTGAGAGGGCAGCACGTCCCCGGAGTGGGTCCTACTCCGTACCCAGGGCCCACAATGGCACCCTGGGATGCACCACTTCGGCACCCCTTCCGAGGCCTTCTCGCCCCTCTGGTCTGCACCGCTCTCACTTTTCCAGTCCCCGCCAGCCGGGGCACCATCCGGTCACCGGTGGAGAACCCTCCCACGGAGCAGCCTGTTCTGGGAGGGCAGGTTCCCAACGGGGCAGGTCCAATGGCTTGTCGGGGCTTCGGACCTGTGAATAAACAAAAGGGAGGGTCAGAAGCACTGCCTGGACACCCGCACCAGGCGTCCCTTTGATTCCTATGCCCGCAGCGCTCTCCCCCCCTATCGGTAGCCCCCGACTTGCCTGTTCGGTGCCTCCGCCGTGGGTTCCATGCCCGTCCATTCTTCATTGCCGGGACTGCTCTCGCAGGCGGCTCCTCCACCCGCCCAGGATTCTCCCTTTGCCTCCGTAGAGGACGGCCCTTCACCGGACGTGCGCACCCAGCGACACGTCCGTTCCTGTCGGAGGAACCGGCATATACCCCTCGGCTCCTCCTTCCTCTCTTGGACACTCTGACGGTCTGGGTTTGAGCACAGCGAAAGCTCAAATCCAGCCCCATCTGCATCCATGCAGACCGACGGGAGACAGCCGCAGGCTTGAAGCACAGGGCGCTAGGACCCGGGGCACTCATCAACCCTTGTCCTGCCAGCCCCTGCGATCTAAATTTCCTCGCTCTGCAGGCAGCCTGTTGGAGAATCGCGTACTTGTTGCCGGTCATTATTATCACGGCCGTTTTCGGCGACTTCTCACTTATGCTGTACAGGAAGGCAATACTCACCTTCCCCGGCGTACTCCCCCGGCCAAAGGCTCCAGCGTCGCGCCGTCCCCCTCAGCTTCTCCAATTCCACGGAGAGAGCACGTAGCACCTGTAATAAAGGTGATGCTGCGGGCCGAAGGGATTCCTCCGGCTCGCGCAGAGCCACAGGCAAGAACAGGGAGACAGACGCAGGTGGACTTACCTGTCCGTCAGCCTCACACGTCGTCTGCCTCCTGTGGGCCACTCCCTCTGGCCCAGTCGGGTCTCTCTCAGGCACGAGACTGACATTCCTTGGTTCCGCCTCTATCCAGTCATTGGCGGGCACACAAGACACACCGGCCAATCCCGTGCCTGTCAGCGGGTGGGACTTCCGGTCCGCGGCCATTTTGGCTCTTTTCTTCCCAGTGCGGCGGCATGCTGGCTCTTTGGGTTGCAGCCTCTCCCTCTCAGCAGCTCTCCCACCAACAAAACCGAGGCGGTCGCCCCCTCGTGTTCGGGAGGAGGCACCAGCCCTCCTCCGATCCGCTCGGGCGTCCCGGCTGGGCTCCACCCCCAGCCGCCTGTGACACAAGGTATGGTCAGGTGGCCAGGAGGATAGAAAAAAACAAATGAAAAAAAACTAAATCTACAGGGGTTTGAAGGCTGAAAGACTGTCTAGCCCCACTGGGCATTCTACCCAACATAAAAGTTTTTAAATCAGTCCTCTTTGTTTTCATGCTTTACCAGATGAAGTTGGTCAAGTGGACATTTGAGACACTTGCCTTCATTCCATCATTTCAGAGGGCTTCATGGTGCCTTCATCAGGTGGTGGTAATGCAGGTTGCCACCAAAGAAGAAACAGAAAAGACAGTAGAGAACAGTAGAGATTAGTACAGATGTGGATACCTGAAGAATATGATCATTCTATACCTAAATAGTCTATAAGGAATACAACTGAAATATAGCTACGAAAAAGCCAAATTAAAACAACGGGTTTTTAGCAGATTTTTAAAATGTTCCCAAGTATTAGCCTGGCAAATATTTATTGTTAAAGTATTTCAGATTTTAGGTGCATAACAGCAAAAGGCTGCAACACAATTTTTTTGTTTTTTTAATTATCCAAGTTTGGCTCTTGGAGTTATAAGAACAACTTCATTTGAAGATCTAAAGTTATGACTTGGAGTTTAGGGGATAGGCATTCCACAATATAGGATGGATGAAGATTATTTAAGACTTTATCAACCATTAGTAATATTTAAAGTCAATTCTGAATGACACAGGCAATCAATGTAACAAAAGTAAAACTGGTGAGATGTGCTCAGATTTTCTGGCTGCTGCATTCTGCACTAATTGCCACTGATTTATGTCTGAATTAGAAAGTGCTGTTAGGAGTTCATTACAGTAATCTAATTGACTAAAAAAAAAAGTGGGAACTAATTTTTCAGCATCTTGTAAAGTTATAAAATTTCTAACTTTTGCTATATTCCTCATTTGAAAAAATGTAGTCTTCATAATCCGCAATATGTTTGGGTCAGAGTTGATTACCCCAAAATTCTTTACCCTTAAACCTAATGGATCAAGTTTATTTCTAATGCCCTTGCTATATCCATGTTTGCCAATAAATAAGATTTCTAATTTTTAATTATTTAATTGGCTAAGACATTGGATCAGAGAATAGATCCTTGTGGTACACCATATTCAATATCATGGGTCTCTGAAGTACAATCACCACAACTCACAAAGAATTGTCTACCTGTTAAGTAAGACTGAAACCAATTTAAGACACTGCCAGTGAGGCCACCCACTGTCTAAGACAATTTGTAAGAATACCTTGGTCTATGGTGTCAAATGCTACACTCAAGTCTAAGAGAACAAGAACAGATATACAGCCTCTGTCTGCATTAACCCACAAATCAATTACTACTTTAACCAGTGCAGTTTCTGTACTGTGGTTTGTTGTAAAACCTAACTAAAATTTGTCAATAATAGAATGTTGAATCAAGTATTCATTTAGCTGCTTAACAACTGCCTTTTCTAGAATTTACTTAAGAAAGGTAGTTTGAAACTTGGCCCAAAATTATCAAAGACAGAGGAATCAAGATTATTTTTCTTGAACAGTGGTTTAACAACCACAGTCTTTAGACCGTCAGGGAAGATTCCCGTATCTAATGATGAGTTCACTACATCAGGTATACTATCAATAAGGACATCAGAGACTTCTTTAAATATATATAAAAAAAAGCCTGTTGGTTCTGGGTCAAGGATGCAGGTAGAGAGTTTCAGCTGAGAAATAATTCTGCATAGTTTAGGTTGATCTATTCTATTGAAATAATTTAACTTTCCTAAAAGAATATGCTGGAATTCCCTTGGATTAACTTTGGGGAGATGTACTGTATTATTTCTAATATCATTTAGTTTGTCTTTAAAAAAATATATAACAAAAGCCTCAAGTTTCACTAGTAGTTTTAAGGGGACATTCCTTTGAGTGAGCTGGGTTTAAAAGACAATCAATAGTTGAAAAAAAACTCTTGGATTCCCAGTATTATCATTTATAATTTTAGAAAAATAGTATTACCTCTCAAGGTGGACTGCATTGTTATATTCAGTTATTTTTGCCTACAGTATTTCATACTAGGCTATCAGTTTAGTTTTTCTCCATTTACTCTTATCTCTCTGGCATGTTCTCTTTAAATCAGACAATCTTTGCATCATCTAAGGTGAACAGGGGTGGAGGATTTCGGAACTCTTTTCAGGTACCACTATGTCAGCTGTATCTGCTACATTAGTGTTAAAATGTTCCACCTTTCTGTTTACACTATTAGCGTTATTAACGTTACATGTAAGGTTACAGTCAGATTGATTGTTTAGAATATTAGCAAACTTTGAAGCTGTAGATATATCAAAATAAGCGTTTTTAACAATACATTTCTCATTAGTTGTAGTTATCAGTATTTCTGCATTAAATAATGCACAAAAATGGTCCGATATACTGATACCCATGACCTACCTCATGCCAACTTTTAATTCTTTTGAATTGACTAAATCTAGTGTGTGCCCTCCCTTGTGTTGGTTGGCTAACATGCTGGTTAAGATCAAAGGTTTGCAGTAAATTCACAAATTCTATTCTTTTGGGTCACACTGGTTATCCATAAGAACATTAAAATCACCTACAATTAGAAACCTGTCATAGTTAGTTATTATTATATATACTGATATATATACTATATAAGTCTGAGAATTCTTCAGTAAAGCATGCATTATATTTAGCAGGTCTATAAACGGTCAAAACGAGAGACTGGGAGATTCTTTGAGTAACAACAGCAATATACTAAAAAGATTTGAATGTACCAAAACCTGCTTTTTTAACATTTAATCACTGTGAGTAAATACTCGCTAAACCGCCGTCTTTTTTTCCTTGGCAAACCAAATGAGCAAAGCTATAATTTGGAAGTGCTGTTTCAATTAATACAGGTGCACCATCTGAGCTGAGCCACATTTCACTTAGCGAGAGAAAGTGGATTTTTCTGTCACTGATAAGATTTTTACTGTAAAAAAACTGGTGTGACAGTTAGGGGGCGCTATCGCTCCCTTGGACCCCTGTCCAAGACTCCAGACACCAGGTAAAAGTCTAATAAGTTGACTTTATTATTAATAACAGTGCACAAAGCACCCTCCTCTCCACAATACTCATAAATAATAATCAATAGACTATAATAAACCAATCCACCACTCCCAATCGCGTTGCCACCCTTTGACCCAGCTCAGCTCGCCATCTGGGAGCTGCCACAGTCCTTTTATAGTCCGTGACCCGGAAGTGCTTCTGAACCCTAAGTCCATGTGACTTCTTAGCACTTCCGTGTCAGATCAAAACTCTTCTTTTTCTTCACCCCGGAAGCATGTCATTCCCCATTTCCATGTGACTCGGACGTACTTCCGGGGCGTAAGGCAAATGATATTCATTGCGACTCCCTGCAGCTCCATCTAGCGGCCCCTGAGATATCCAGCAGGGCTGTGTATGAAATCTCGATTGTCCAGGATTCCCTGCTGGTCTTCGGGGTACCTCCATGCTGCAGGGAGGGCTCCATCTGGCGGCCTGGGGGTATTGGCTGGGATGACAAACTGGCCATAGACCACACTGTTTAGCAAGCTAAAGAGTACTTTGCTAAATATTAAGGTCTCAGAAGAGCAGAACTGAATCAGAGTGTTACAACAGCTTGAAATAGTAAGTAAGTTATTCATGTTAATGCTGCTTTCTTCTGATTTTTTACTTTAATCAATAATCTGTTCTTATAGTTCTAATACTATAGTTCTGTAGTCAAGAGTTGCTTTTTCCAGCTTCGTCTATTAGGTAAGATCAAGCCTTTTTTATCTTCTATGGATCTTGAGAAAGCTCCTCATGCTTTTATTTTTTTTCGTCTTGATTACTGCAACTCGCTGTATTCTGGGATTAGCAAATCCTTGGTACACAATCTACAGTTGGTCCACAATGCTACTGCTCGCTTTTCGGTTGGGGCAAGAAAGTGTGACTCTGTTTCTCCAATTTTAGCATCTTTACACTGGCTGCCTGTCAGTTTTCGAATTGATGTTAAAAATCTTGTTGCTAATTTTTAAATCTTTACGTGGGCTTGGTCTTGCCTACTTATCCAAATTGTGTGTTTTACACCAGCCATCCAGAGTGCTTAGATCTTCTGGTCAGTTGTCTCTTGTTGTCCCTCGTACCAAGTGTAAAACTAAGAGGGACAGAGCTTTTGCAGCTGCTGCTCCTCGCCTGTGGAACTTTTTACCTCATCATATAAAGGAATCATCTACAACTGAACTGTTCCAAACAAGATTAAAGACTCATTTCTATTCACTTGCATTCCGTGACCTTCAGTAATACTGATGGTTTCCTTATTGTGATTATATAACATTACTTCTATTTATTATTTATTTTATTTATGTTCATATATTTTATTTCTATTTTTGTTATTTATGTTATTTGTTTGTTTTCTTTTATTCTATTATTGTAAAGCACTTTGGCCACAGCATTCCTATATTGTTTTAAATGTGCTATATAAATACATTGACATTGACACTAATACAGTACACTTCAATAGGTGAAATGATAAATAAATTATTCTAATTTATATTACTTTGTCTGGATTTTTTGTTAAACTATGTTTGGTTATTCTAATGCTAATACAATGTAATCTTAGAAGTAAACTCACTACAGAATTATCACATAATAACACAACATTTATAGAGAACATTAGAACAAAAATTTCATATTCCAGGAAGACAGATTACTTTTGAAATGTTATCAGAGAGGATCCGACCGCTAAATCTATTAGGATGCATAAACCCAATGTTTTGTCTCTTACAGAAGGCTTGATCCTACCTTCTAACTAATGGCAGAAGACCTGAAAAGATAATTTTAGCAGCCAGGGTGCTCCCTTTTATGGCTTGTATTAAAGGTGTGAAGTCTGTCTTTAGGACATCCGACTGTCGACATCGCATGTCGTTTACTCCCTCATGGAGGACTATGGTTCCCACGGCACTGTTCTTGTGCTTTTTTAGGATTGTTGCCGCTCTTCTTGTAATGTCTTGAACTCATTCACCAGGAAAACAAGAAACGAGCTATTTTTGTTTACGGCATGAAATATTTAGGTTATGTACAATTGAATGCCCATAGAATATCACCAAAAGCTGCCTGCCCATTAAAGTGAAGAGGGTCAAAACAGTTGTGTACTTCGATGTTTGCCTGAGCTGATGGAGGTGATCTAGCCTTGAGCCCCTGCCTGCAAGAGCTTTATGTTGACGCATTGAGACAAGTTGCAGTAACCTTGGCTGCTAAGGGGGTCTCTTTTCGTAGGTGAGCTTTCAGATCCCTGAGGTGTGTCTGTCTGGCAAGGAATTGTTGAATCTGAATCTCAAGGGGCTGGAGTTCTTTGTCAACATGCTGCAGCTCATAGTCAGCTATTTTTGACTTCCACTTCACATCCTAGGAGAGAGAGAGAGTTAGTAGTAATTTGAAATTGTTAGCTTTAAAGTAGTGATACTTTGAATATCAACACCCTGGGTAGTAATTGTAAGAGTGTGCTTGATATTTTAAAATCTGGAAAAATACACTTCCAAAGTTCAGCATGTATCCAATATGTTTCCTAAGCAGCAGTCAACAAGGACATTCCCTACCATCCAGCATTTAATCCCCAAGTTGTCCTTAGAGAGGTAAAAATCCTTGTATACTTACATGATCTGACATCCGTCTGTTTCAGGAGGCACCAAAAGGTGGTGCTGTTGAACTGTGTAGCCAACAAATAGAACCAAAAACAGGAGTAAGTAATTATTCTGATCTGACTGTTTGGCTTTTAATAAGCAGAAGACTTGATAAGTGGATTGATAAGGTATAATCGGAAAATCACATGAAAAATAGAAATTCACATGACTAGTACATCAATGTCCTGCATATGTTATTTGTAAAAGCAAAAACAATAATGGAGAAAAAAATTCTGTTGTAAATTCCTTCTGCAGTGCCATGAAATGCTGCAGTGTTTCCATCATCTGGAGACTGATGTGTAGTCACTGTGCTTGGCCTCAAGGATGCCGTTTTCCAGCATTTGGCTAGCATAGCTGATTGAATGTGTAATGCAAACGTAGGGTCTGCTGTTGAACAAATTCAATTAAGTTTACATCGTGAGGACCCAGCAGTTTAACAGAGGTATGTAGGCAAGATTTAGTGGCATAGTGTTATCATAGCTCACAAGCAACTTCTAAAATAACTATGGAATAATACAACAATTAAAGATGGGAGCTTATTTTATTTTTGTCAAGCATACCTTTATACAAAAGTCATTCTCTATAAACATATGTGCAAGGCATATTAAATAATTCAGCAGTTTTTTGACTTTTATATTTTCCTCCCACAATTCAAAATTATGTCCACTTTTTCACTGTATGTGGGGCTATTACAATGCCTTTTGTGAATTACTGAAACAAATATACAGTATATAACCATAAATGTGTAAATGTGTGTGTGCGTGTGTGTGTGTGTGTGTGTATACATAAACAGTATATCCCCCTTTAGAATGACAGAAACCAGTCTTCCCTTTGTTCATGGAAATTTCAGACAAATGACACACATGCTTAAAATCAAAAGAACTAATTAAAAGTTAATTTGTTGTTGCTTCTCTAACCACATGAGATATAAAGCACAAAATAAATTTTATAATTGTCAAGCATTATAAATAATGAAAATATTATGAAATAGATGTTAAACACCATCATATCCTAACTGTTGGTACTGTAGGTAGGTGGTCTGTAAACCTCAGCTTCATGTCTTAGGCTTTTTACGTGGGCTTCTCACAGGAACCGCCACCCAAAGTAGAAAATAAACCTGGCTGGCAATGATAAATAGCCAACCTGTACCTCTGTAAAGGACAGAAGTGAGGCCGCTGACTGGATGTCCAAACTGGGCGACGACTAATCTTATTTCACAAAGTGATGTGGTTAAGTTTAAGAAGGAGATAGATGGACAATTCCCCATTTTTAGGTTGCAAAGTTTTGTTTTGGTTTTTTTTTCTTCATAATACTGGAGCAATTTTCAGCTTTCTGGTTTTACATTTGGTATGGAATGATAAAATATGTCACTTGAAAGCAATTTAAGTTCTAATTACATAAGAAATCTAAAACAGTCCATGGTGAACATCATCGTGTTTTTATAGTGTGATCAATGACTAAGAACTGTAAAAGGTGACATGAGCTCACATATTAATAAAAGAATAACACTAATACATTGTATTTTCTTTACTGAGAGAAAGATGTATCACATCTAGCTTATCAGGGTTTAAGAATAGTCATTTTAAGCCTAAAACGTTATTCAAACCATTGAATAATTTGATTGCTACTGATAACAATATTATTAAAATTGCTTTCAACTCCTTTCATAATTATCCCTTTATTTTAGCAGTTTTTTTTTCTGTTTTAACATGCTAGTGATTACATATGCTGATAAGACTTCTTTTTAAATGATTCTTTTATCATATTTTGGAAATATTCCAGTATATGTTATAAGAAGCAGCAAGATTAAAAACCAGGCAATTTTCACTGTGTCAGTCAAACAAAATCACAAATCTATGCAGTTGGGCTTCATTTTAAAAGCTTTATTGCTTGCAAAATTAGTTTTTTTTTCCTGAATATGTATGCTTTTAAACCATATGTAGCCAAACTTGTCATCCTTTCTGTGAAGTACTCCTACGCTTGTAATGAAATTCTGTTTTAAGAGATATACAGTAGTAATAATGCATAAATGCATTCCATAGTCTTTTGTTTTTTTCTAGAAAACAGTTAACACCTGAAATAGTTACTATTGTTTATTTCTCTCCATTACTTATCCATTTTCATTATTTGCTTTCTCTCAGTTAGGGTATTAAAGAGAACTGAAGCCTATTCCAGCAGCAGCAGAGGCAATAACACGGAGCCAACACACTGAAATAAGCCAGTCAGTCCTGAAGGTCTTTGTGTGGCTGTAGGACACCACAATTTCAAACCTAAGCACATGTGGAGAAAACGTGTAGACTCCACACTGACGTCACTCCAACAGGGGAATTAAGCAGGGTTCGTGTGCTGTGTGGGCCAAAGTACAAATGGAAGCTCCTATCTATCCATTACTTAGTGTCAGTGTTGTCACATTTGAAGTGAAATTCTTACGTGTACGTTTAACACTCTTGCAACATATTATTAATCTCTGGCGCCATGATAAATAGAAATGCATATAAAATACAAAAAGGAACTTCATTTTATTTCATTGAAAACATAACTCCACTTACAATGTTTCCATACCATTTGTTCATTCATCATATCCTATTTGTTTCTGTGTAATGGTGATAGTATAAATGAAATAAATTCCTGCTTTTCCATCAAAAGCAGTGTCACACACGTGCGCATGGGAGGCAGCTAAAGGGCTTGAGTGAAGGCAGTTCTGAGGCATGCCGGGGTGTGGCAGAGTGCACTGACTCTTTTTCTCCCTTGCCTGTAGACCATTCCCGGGGGATTCCACCTGGCTCTCCTGACATCACTTCCGGGACCGAGCCAATGGAAGTCGGCCACACCACCTCCAGTCCCCCTGATGTCACGTCCGGCTATGATCCAATGGTGGAAGACCACGTGCTTGATCCATATGACCTCACTTCCTGTCTTCCCCTTTAAAACCTGCCCCTTTTCCCTTTTTCCTCAGTCTTGTTTTAGACTCAGTTGTATGCACTTCAGTGCTGTTTACTTTGCTGGAACGACTTTTGCAGCCAGGATACCACATTACACGTGTGGCTGCCCCAAACCTTTATCTGTCCATGTCTCGTTCTTGTGACAGCAGGATAAAGTATATTTATTTCTCAAGTAGGGCTCAAGCCTGCCTGTAATAGTACTGAATAGCCAAATGCTAGTTTGCATTCTGCCTTCTTTTCTGATTTGCACAAGTGTAATGCAGAGTATTGTTGTTGGTCAAGGGTATGAAGTCAAGAAGAAATTTTGGGGTACCACGGAAGTGTAAGACAAGCAAATTTTATTAGCAGAGATTTTAAAGACTATCAGGAGTGGTCAGGCTTCAGGTTAGGGGTTCAGTAGCACAGGTCACTCATTTCTAAAATTAGACGCCATCTTCTGGGAGCACCTTGCTTTTGTAGTCCTGGACTGGAAAGATGCAGGGTCAGTTGCCTTCAGTGGGCATCTTCTCTGAGTTGTGGGTGACAAAAGAGACAGGGGAGTCTGTGATTGCCCATGGTGTCCTGGAGTGGTTGTGCTTACCACTGACGGGCCCTGAGGATGAAGCGCATGCGTAAAAGTATGTGTTCTGTCCGACCTTCTCTGGAATTCAGGTGTCATTCAGCCACTGAATTAAAAATTGGATATTTAGTTTTTGGCTTGTGCATGAAATAGTCTTTGGCCAACAAGCATCCATTTCTTCATATGACTTTTATCTGCCTTAGTGATGTATACAGTAGATGACATTGAAGAGTGAATATAAGCCTTGACTAGCATATGACCAGTCATCTAACACATTCAACTGGGAACTCTTAGTCTAAAGGACTAATAATCCTAATGATTTTTTTTTTGTTTTGTGGACCAGATCACTGTTAGTCTCTTATATCCTTAGTGTGGCTTCAGCCTGTTGTGGAACCTACAGCTAAGCCAAAAGGATGATCACCCAATGGCAATAAACACATTAATGATAAAGATGTCACCAGAAAAGAATATTGTTGCTTGTAGTCTTGCATGTGCTTGGTAAATTGAAGTTAAAAGGCAGTTTTCTTTCATGTTCAGATTTTAGGTTCATATTCAAACTTCTGAGAGCAGCTATAATGACAGTATTTGCATGCACTTCATGTAACACTGAGAATATGGCTCTTACTTAAAAATATTAGTCATGGAAGAATGTGAAAAACAGAGCTGCAAGTACTTCTAGCATGAAATTAATATTGTATATGGCAAGTTGCATAATCCTCCTTTGAAGAGGAGTGTGTTGACAACGTTGAGAAGTGGAATAAATGCAGCGGAACTACCCTTAAATTGCCATATGTTTAATAAATAATCTGCATGCATCATAATTTATAATAGCTTAATGTGATTTAGTTTTGTTTGTTTCATTACCCGTAGAGTATATGTAGTATTTTCACATTTTATGGGGTTACAATATGAAAGCCTTTTTTTTTTTTTTTTTTTTTTGTAATTTGAATTTTTATTATTCGTTCCATGAATGCAACCTACTAGAGGTGCATCTAATTTAATTATATTTAAAATAAAAATAAATAAATAAACAGAAAAACTGATTCTTTAAACATTCATCATTTACCTGTCATGTCTGAAGCTCTGCTGCAACCAATTGCTTTTAGAATTACCTGAACGGAGCCTGCCTTAGTACAGTTATGGTGTTGCAGTTGAGTCCACTCTAACCTCCTTACTATTACATTTTTTTTCTCAAAAACAAATGTAAAAAATGTTGCATTTTTTTGGCTTGAAAAATTACATTATTATTAAATCTCATCTTTCTACTGTAAAACGTGCAAAACACTAAAACTACAATGTCAGAAGTGTATAAAGTATAATGATGATAATAATAATAATATGAAATTAATAATAATAATAATGATGAAGATATTGCTGATACCAGATATCCTCATCACCTACTGGTTCCCATCTGTTTCAACGCCAAAACTGCTTAGGTGTACGGTCATTTACTTAACACTGTCCAGCCTAATGGTTCATCTCAACAATAATTCTTTTGATCACATCATCATCAAGAAATAACTTCATGTAAGTATGTGTATCTTGGCTGTCAATGTTCACTTTTACTCCTGGCTGCTTCACAGAATCAAAACGAGGTGGTGCCGGTTTATTTGAATCAGGGTCTCCGACTCTGACCCAAGAATTGCGTTCAACTCCAATTCCGACCCCATACTTTAAAAGTATTGACAGAGTATGAGGCTTACCTGTTTAGTGTGCAGTGTGTGCTAATTTGTTGTTTGCTGTCGTTATTGCAGATATATCTAACCTTTTTTATAGTTTTGCTGTCCATTTTATATTACAGTGCTTGTTTTTATAGCACATTACTAGTAGCCATGTTCTATGACAGTGACATTTCATTTATTTAGCAAAGCAAGCAAACATGTAAAACTACTAGCTTGTTCTGGAAAGTGGTGTGGACAAATGTTCGTACATTGATTTCTTGAAATTTCCTCAGAAATTTTTTGGGTTGTAGCAACCTAGGCATATCTTGTTCACATTTCTCTCAAGGCTTGAAGTGTCACTGGACATGCTGTGTGTAAAGATATAAGCACTTCATTCACATTGTGATGGCTTGCGTAGAACTGCAAAACATAATGCAGAAACATCTACTGCCTCTGCCACCTGAAATAGGCCAAGATATGCGTACGGATGACACAGACCCTTTCCCTCAGGACATCAGCACAATGAGATTTGAATGTTGTATATCAAATATAAAGCGACTAGTATGTATTGCAAATTTTAGCTAGTAAAATTATTTTATTTTTATAGATTACTGGCATGATGATGCCCAACCTTTTACTGCATCCAAACGGTGCCATCTTTCGCCTTTACACCTGGTATAGCTGCGTTGTTCTTATGTGACTTTCTTGCACAGAGGGCTTTTGTTCTCTTTCTTCAATGTTGAACTCTCATTCTCATCTGAGTTCACCTCTGTTATTGCACATTTTCATTTGGAATTAGCAGTATCAGGTCGCGGGGAATGTGAACACAACTAAGAGGTTAAAAGTGAATAATAAAACAAAACAATAACTTTTACAAGTACCTTAAATATACACCGGCTGTTACAGACTCAAATAAATCAAATGTATGTTTTATTCTATAATAGTAATAATAATAGCCACTCACTACTCAAAATGGTAAATGTATGAAGGACTTGGGATCGAACCTGCAACCTGTCAACTTAGAGATAGCAATTCTTACCTCTGCACCAGCCAAGCAGACGTGTGTGTGTTGTACCCTATCCCAATTTCTTTTACCTTGGTTAAATTTTAGAAAAAAAGTGCACTTGTTTTGTTATATCTGTGTCTTTTGTGAAAGTGTCTGTTTGATATTTGGATTTCAGTCTTCACACATTATACACTTCACATCAGCATTTTGCCAATTATTTGTAGAACATACAAAAAGTTTCTGTATGTGTTCCAAATAACGATATATTTTCTGCCCTATACAATTCCAGGCACCTCACACCCAGATAAAGAGGCTTGAGCTAGGAGAGCTTCGTGTATTGGGATGGGATAGCAGGCTGCCTGCTGCCGGTGCTGATCGACACATTTTTAAAACAAAAGATGCTGATGAGGAGGCATGAGGGAATTTAAGGTGGTCCTGCATTACGAGTTTTTTTTTTTTTTTGTAGGCTTCAGGAATTTTAGTGTTAATGAATTTAAGATCCAAAGGAAAATTTGTAAGGTAAGGGCTCAATAACACGGATACAGTGTGGCCAGAGTGTGAAAGTTAGGCAGTTTATTTACATAAATGTAAAATTGCATTGCTCACAAGTAGGAAAACTGCCTACCTGAAAGACAGAGCCTGATTTATTTTGTCTGGTTCATATGTACTAGATACAGTAGACGTAGTTTCCACACGTTTGTTTTTGTTACTTCCACACATTTCAATAGAAAATAAAAGACAACACAAAATGTTGTGTAAAAGGGCAATTTACTCCAAACATGGGGCAGGGGGAGCAGCCAGTCAAAGACTGCAATCTCATAATTAGATGGTATAAGTTTCTGTTTGTTTTTTCTTCTTTTGGTTAAACTGATTCACAGTCGCATGTACAGAGGTACAACTGCTAATACTTTTAAAAATACAGAACATAAACTGCAGCGGTGTGCTTGTCAGAAAGTTAAGCCAAATGCTGCTTTCCCATGTCAACACCAAGAAGTGGATGGACTGAGGCAGCTGTGTACTCTTGAGGATATGGCAGCTTATTATGAGCTGTGATGCTTCAGTGTGTTGCTTCTCAAAACTGATGCAAACACACATTTGTCAGAACACTCTGTTGCCAGTCAGGTGCAACCAATAAATGTAGCTGATTGCCTCATCCTTCTAGAGATGAAGGGTCATATTTTGTTCTCAGATTATTGGCCTAACATACATTAAATACCTAGTTCCAGGTCATGTTGTATCATGATTTGTATGATTTCATTTACATTTTTATTGTGTTTGCAAATTTTGTTCAGTGGGGAATCTGCTTATGCAATTTCTTTAAATTGATCCCAACATCTGCAATCTTTTCAGTTGATGTTATTGCTCTGTTTGTTTTCTTGAGCCATGGAACATTGCTATTCCATGTTTATATATTGTTTTTGTATCACCAGCTGAGAAATGACCGTCTTGTTTCAGAGCTCCAGAATTTGTTTGAGCTCTTACTGGATCAACTACAATTCAACAGTTCAATTGAAAAGAAATAAAACATTTCTCCCTATTTTGAAATTAAAACATAAAAGAATCAATTTCTTCACTATTTGGATAATTCTATAGTTCCAGTTTCCCAGAAAGTTTGGCTACATAACTCTTTTAATCACCATGGCAACATTTTCTGGGATCCAATGTACACCCTAAATCAATCCTCTGCCTACAGAAACATGCCACAGAGGCCAAATACGGAAGCTGGATGGCTGATGGCTTCAAAAACAGTGTTTTTTATTATCATTATTATTATTGTACTTTTCTGTACCCTTAAATTACCTCTTGATGGTGTACATCCAGTCATGTGAAAATGTAAGTACACCCTCTGTCAATTTTATTTTATACATCAGAACATAAATAATAATCATCTAGTCCTAACCAAGTCTTAAAATTAGATAAATCTGACAGGAAATCACACAAAATTTGATTTTCCTTTGCCATCATTCTCAATAAAGTATAAACTACAGAGATTCCAAACGTAACTACAAAGCGTGATTCAGCTGCTTGTAGAAACACCTCTAAGTACAGAAATCTGAAGTACTCGTTGTCAACGTGAGTCTATCACATTGTATTGGGGGAATTTTGGTCCAATTCCACTACAGCTCATTCATTTATGCATAGCACACTTAAAATCTTAACCCGTCGTCACAAAGAAGTTGAGGTCTGAAGTTTTACTTTGAAATTGTAAAAATGTAGATGTTTATTCCAGCCTTTCAATTGTAAAATATTGTAGTAAGGATTAATGTCCTGTTCAAGTCAATTCAGTTTATTTTTGTATAGTGCTCTTCACTAATTTCTCAGTTCAACTACAAATACAAACTTCAGAAATTACAATTACCTGGTGAGTATGCATAAAGACACATTTATTTAAACAGACAGAAAAACAATTAAATTAATACAAATGGAGCCTTGCACTATCTGTCCATTTAAATAAATTTTGAACTATGGCTAGGTGACAGCAGAGGAGAGAAAAACAAAAATTCCACTCAGCAGCATTCCTGGAGAAAATAAACCTCCGGAAGGTCCATAATCAATTACAGTAGACAAAGTCAGAGCCGTTTTTGGCCAGGTCTTAGTTGTTGGATGTAGGGCCTCATAATCTCCTCTGGAATACCATGGTATAAAAAGCAGCTCATGGTGAAATCGACTATTGATGGGTAGCTGGGTGAAGTGACATCAAAATCACATACCTCACCTTCATGCTTGATGGCATCGATGAGCTTTTGTCAAGTATAACATTTTGCATAGTGGCTAAGCAACTTCATGTTGGTCTCACTGGTGATTGTTCCTTAAGTTTCGTTTACACACAACTTTTCAAATTTAAGCCACGCTGCTATATTCTTTCTGATGAAAATTGGTTTTCTCATGGCTACCCTTTAATGGAAACCATACTTGATAAGTCTTTTTCTTATTTCTAGAGTCTTTAACTACAATTGTAAATGTACTGGCAAAGTCATGTATGTTCTTGGATATAGCTTTTGAGTTCTTTGCCGTTTCTCTGATCTTTGTGTGGAATTACTGGGAAAACTACCATCTGTATTGAAAGTTCTCTACTTGTAAATAATGATTTTCGCTGTTGGATCTCAGATTGTTTAGAATTGTCCTTATTACCCTTCCCAGATGTGCATTAATAGTTTCTTTAAAACCACTGCAGATGTCTGCTGTTAACAAAAACCTAAATATTCTAGCTGAAACTGCCAAACATTCTTCTTTTTATATTAATGTGGTAGCACTTCCTGATCATCAGCTAGTCAAGTTCACTTAATCAGTAGCACGTTGCTCAAACTGCCACCTTAACTGATGGTGAAGTACTTCTGCATGTTGACTTATTTTACATAAACTGTAGGTAGATCACTACCTGCATCATCCTTAGGGCACATATGCTGATATATGGTAAACATCAGAGTCAGAATTTTGACATATCTCGAGCATCCTTGAATATAATCTGACCACTTTCTGTGTGTGTCTGTATTTTAGCATGTGTGTCTGTGGACATGAGAACCAAGCATGAATAACTCAGTCAGATTGAGACAATAACCAGTTATTAGCATTGGAAAAAATGCTGGATGCCTATTGATTTTGAGTAAAACTGGTCAAGTCGGTAATGATGCTATGTATTTTGTTTGTGCTAATCAGCTGCACAGGTGAGGATGGAGCTGATACATTTTTTTTTCAACACATGCCCTTACATTACATTCTAGGTAATAGCCTACAAAACTTTAATGATGAAGTTACAGCTTTATAGAGAAAGTCTGGACGCGTCCATTTTTTAAAATAAAAAATTTGGGTGTGAGTGTCAATAGGCTTTGTGCCCTAGGAAGCAACAATTTCAATAATTATTTACTGCTGTGATGCTGATCTTTCAGATCATAAAATAGGTAATCATGGTAGCAATTGACAAGAAGAATTCATAATTAATTGCAGAATTACAGTATTTGAAGGTTCCTCAAGAGTGCCTCTTTCTCTTGCATGATTTCTCTCAAAAACTACTCAGCACATCATTATCTCATAACAGGCTTAAGTTTCGAGTTTGGTTTGGTATTTTTCCATCCAGCCATTTTAGCTCTAGACCATCCTCAAAAAACTATGACACACAGACACACACACACAGAAAGACACACACCCATCATTGAGATATCAATGTTTTCGGTATCAGGTGACCCTAAAGCATCGAGATCCATTGAAAACTGAAGATTGAAATTATTGACAAATCTAAAGCTTTTGCTCCTTTTCCATTATTAACGCAAAGCAAAAATGTCAAAGAGAAATCTGTTATGTGCAGTTTGTCAGCTAATCTTTGGATTTGTTGAGAATGAGAGGGCATTCTGTATCTTGATAATGAAATTGTAGAATTCAGATGGGGTTTACATCCCTTTTTGCATTTGTATGTTTATATGAAGGGGGCAGTACGGTGACACAGTGGTAGTGCAGCTACCTCTCAGTAAGGACCCTGGGGTCCTTCCTGCATGGAACTGGCATTTCCTGCACATTTCTGCATGGTTTTCCTCAGGGTGTGCCATTTCCTCCCACTGTCCAAAGACATGCAGGTTAGGTGAACTGGCGACACTAAATTGGCCCTAGTATGTTTGGTGTGTGTATGTGTTTCTCTGCCCTGTAATGGACTGGCCAATGTCCAGGGTTTCTTCCTACCTTGGGCCCCATGCTATCCAACCCCTCCATGACTCTGGTCTGGATTAAGTAGATTGTAAAATGAGAAAAGAAACCTCCACAAAAGATGCTGCTACTGTTTAATGGAATTGTCATTGTGAGCTAATATATGTTTTGGTAGCCAAATCTTGCTTAACACAGGGTTATGTTAGCTTTTGAAAGTGAACTGATGAAAGTAAAGTGAGAAGTTTCAAATGCATTTGCCTGCTCAAATGCTTTTTTGCCTTCTGATGCTTTCGTATCATGTTTAAATAACTGTTCACTAATTAAAAAGGTACATTCAATATATAGAAAAATGGTCAAATATGTAAGTAATGAAACCTGAAAGAAACAAAACACAGCTCATGCAGTTCAAAGAATTTAACAGCAGCTCTCCGTCACTGCAGGAGACAGAAGTCAATTGATTTTACATTCTTTTATTGCTGCACTCCATGTGAATTCTTCACAGTATTGTCTTTATAGTATTCAGAAATTATGTTTTTGGTTAAACTTTCAGACATCTCAGAGTCTATAAAACATATGCCACAATTCGGGCTTGGTCAGACTGAGCAATATGTGAAAGATTATGTTAAGTGCAGAAGTGGGAGACCAATGATGACAGACTTTAGGTATTCACATAAATATTTTGTATGCTTAGTATTTTCAGCAAAATAACCAAAAGAAATACAGGGTCATGGAAAGACAGAACCTACAATTGTATTACTAAGTGTGCCCAGTAGTGGTTCATGCTTTGTGCCCGATGCTGCTGGGATAGACTCCAGATCTTTATAACTCTATAGTAGTAATCAGTGGATAAATAATTACTGAAAATTGCATGGCTGTGTGAAAAAAAAGTACAGTTTTAAGGATGAACCCTTGAGGTCAAAATTACAGCTGGAAACTCTCTTTAGTCAGAGACAGCTAATTAAACCATTTTAGAAATCAACACAGAGTACAGGAATCTCCAAATTTATGTAAGCACATCAAGATGAGGCCCATAAAACAGCAAAGTGCTTGTTTAGGCCTGAAAGAAATGTAATGATCATTGTCATCTTCCAATTTTTGTTCTATGGAGTAAACATGAATGAAAAATAAACCTGATTTCTCACTAACGGTAATGTGCCAGAGCAGTGTCAGCTTCTGGCCTCATACACTAACTAGAATAGGAATGAATTATAGTATATTTATATATAAAAAAAAAAAATTATGAGTGACTTGTGCCTAAAACTGGGTGGGAACAATTAGATGTGTGTCACATTTCTAAACCAATTCAGCGCCTCACAAAGGCAGCACTCAAAGTTTGGGTGGTCTCATTAACCTGGTCCGACAGTCAGCAAGCTTTACGATGAAGTCGAAGTCACCTAAAAAAACCCCTGTTAAGACATATTAATGTTTGTTGCGTATGCAGAGATCAAATTGCATGTTTTAAAACTAAAAATATACTATTTTCAAAATAAACATAACCTGATGCAAGGCAAAAACCTTTCTGTAGTATCAGATTAGGCATTGCCATTTGGAGACATCAGTGGATGAATGGTCAGCATGACTCCTATGCGGTCTCGGGTGCTGTGTATGTACACTGTTGCTCAGCATTAGGCCTGAGTAAAAATATTGATTTTCTGATTAATGATTTGATATCAATTCTTAATGTCTCAAGATCGATCTTGTGAATCTTTATCCTGCTTAATTACTATATGTAGATTTTTGCTTATCTTTGTTTTTGGCGTCCGATCCAATAGATGTCACTAATGCACCTCTTAAGGCTTTCTGCATAAAAAAAACACTTTACTGCCTTGCATAAAATGGTGTGTTCTCTTTAAAATCAGCATCTTTGACACTAAAATCAGATTTGTGGTCAGCTGAACATCCAGGTATCAGATTCTTATGTGACAAATACACACTAAAAATGCCTGTGGTGGATGTGTTGCAGACGAGCGTGCTGCATGCCAGTCACATCAGGAGCAACTTCAATGCCTATTTGCGGAGCCGCTGGGATGATCCGCTATTGTTCCAAAAATATTTCTATAATTTCCAAAGCGCTGTTCCATCACATGACCCATCAATCACAAGTTTGTGTGTTGGTAAGTCCAATAAATGTTGCTTCTCATTAGGCATGTGGCTAGCTGTACTGCTACTGTGGACAAAGTTTGCAACGTGACTCACCTGGCAAAATAAGATGGTAATTGGAATTTTCAGAGCAGCCTGTGATACAAAAGTGAGCGTGTGCCCATAGCAGCCGCAGTAACTCCATAATAGCGACAGTATCAGTCACAATGGCCGGTTCTTTTTCTTTTATGTTCCATTCATTCAATGCAGCTGTCAACAAGCATCATCTCTAGATCCTCCTTTTAAAATGCTTGCTTTTTGTCTGAGGTCTGTCAGGATGCATTTTCAATACTGAAGAACATGACTGTTACAAGTGAGCAACTGAAGAATTATAGAAAGACACGAGTCTTCCCACTATATGTTTAATTTCGACTAATTCAAGATTATTTAAAATGTCCAACAGGAGAATAAATATGGCTAACAGTTTAGTTGAAGGGTGTCTACATGGAGATAACATTCCTCATAACAGATGAATAGGTTATTAAATAACCTTTGTTATTTAAGAAGCAATATTTGATTCGTTTATTAAAATATTATTTGCAAGATGATATTGATTTTTATGAAGTAGATACCTTTGCATTGAATTAAAACAAGCAGCCCCCCCATAATATCTGTGGACTCTGATGTGGTGATATATGTGTTAGTTAAATTATGGTGAATTTTGAATTAATGCAGTACTATGAAAAAAGTTTTTGTCTTTTTTTTTTAAGAAAAAGCAATGCTATTTTGCTCCACATCTTCTATAAACTGATGTTAACTTGATGTTTCTTCATAAATGTTATTCCATGCTTATGCATATGTTATGAAGTCACTATGTAGACACCCTTCAAATAAAGTGTTATTTGTCACACTATTTCTCTATGCATGGTTAAGTCATTTATTAATAAATAAATAAATAAATAAATAAATAAACACCATTTCAAATATCAGTGATTCAAATATCAGTGCATGCTAATTCAGTCAAGATAAAATCGAATCAATGCATTGTGAATCGGAATTTAATCAAATCGGCACATCAGTGCTGATGCCCATTCCTATTCAGCATTACTGCAATAATATAGACGTTGATATAAACTTGAAAAAAAATTGACAGCGATGTTCTTGAAAATATGAACTGCAAAATATGCATTGGAAGTAAATAATGTGGCACACTATGTCAGAAGGACTGCCATCAAAAGAGCTAATAACAAAAAGCCACAGCAGATTCAGATTTCAGTACGAAAAACACCCAAATCAACAAATCTGCTTATCGACACCAGTAAAATCAGGGAGAATGTTACACAGCATCCTCCTTCTGACTGTACATCTAAACGAATAGCTAAAGAAATTTAACATTACTGTCTTATTGGAAATTCAAAAATGACACGACAAAATAGCTGCAACATTTTAACACTTAAAATATCCCTAGACCACAATGCTTATCTAAACTCTTTGTTAAAATGGCAGAAAGAGGCACTTCTGAAGTGTGTGGATCTCAGTAGTCAGCGTGGTCTACGTGTGTGTCTGCCTGTCTCCACTGTTGTGGCACGTGTTACAATGTAGAAATTATTTTTTAAGCTTCAGTTACCTTGTGCTACTGAGCTCCTGAATGGATAACGGTAGTTTGAGCTTTTTATTTTCTCTCAGCATCAAGTCTTCTGTTCAGTATCTTTGGCTGTATCCTTCAAAATCCCAGCGGTGGTTTAAAGCACACGGACTGAAGAAATTAGGGGTGGGTGTTTTAGGAATAAGCCCTCTGAATGTAGCCTTTGTGGCGCAGGACTTCACAGCTGTTCAATAAACACTTTTTAATGGGCTGTCCCCAGACGTGTATTCTCATTTGGAGAAACACGTTTTTCACTGCGTACGGTACAATTTAAGATGTGATAAAATATAATTCAAACCTATGGAAGTAAGAAATAAATAATGTAAATACACAAAAATAAAAATGTATAAAGTAAATAAAGAGAATAAAGAAATAAGGGTTTGGGTCCTAAAGGATGCCCCCATGGCAATGTTTAAAGACAAAAAGAGGGTGAAATTATGCAAAAAAAAAATTGGCAATTGCCATTTTTAATGAAATAATATTTAATGGTGTGAGACTCTGTTCTCATCAGAAGATGGTCTAAGAATGAACAGTGACTTCCAGTGCACCTTCGAGTTAAGGGTTAAAAGTACTGCTGAGTCAGGAAGGGGTGGCGCTTCACGAAACGGATGTAATCTCAGTGGTCTTCTAGAATTTTTTGTACCTCCACTCTAAGGAAACATGAAACAATAGTTAGTGGTGGCGTCACACTTAATTCCTTCCCTGTGTTTGCCAAGCAGAAACTTGTAAAACGGTTCTGATTGCAATGTGTCTAACAAAATACGAGAGGATGGTAAGAGTTCAAGGGATTTAATGTTTTCAGGACATATAAGTCTGATATTAAAATATACAGAGGTAAGCGTGCAAGTTAGATGGGTTGGGTTTTAAGGGACAATTTAATGAGGTTACACAAGCAGACCTAGAAAGACTGGGAGTTCCAAAGGCGAAAGTGTCTTCACTGAGAGTTACATAAAATGACATGGCAATGTAGTATAACAATTAGGCCAACACCAAGAGATTTGGTTGATCTTGATTGATCGAAGGCAGCACATTATCCCAATCAGCAGAATCTTGGCCTTGTTGGCTTTTTAAAAGTAAGGCCTGGCAGAAGCTGTTTATAAATTTCAAACCAAGAGGTGACCCCATCATCCTCCACTGAAAGCATTTGGATCATGTTATCTTTTTTTAACAGGATGTCTGCAGGACTTTGTGTGTTAAGAAAAATTGGAGGCTACCTGTAATGCCACCCAAGTCCCAGACGTGATTCTAGACTTTATCTTAAGTGACCCAGGAGGAAGTTTAGAGTCTCCTCAAAACAAGAATTGCTATGAGTCTGGATTCAGGTGGAGAGTTTGTAATGAACACTCTACCTGTATATAGCAGCCCAGGTTTAGTGACAAAGAGATTCGGAGAGACAAGGATGGTGGAAAAGGAGTGCTTTAAACGTTTAAGATATAGGAGAGTGGATGAGGTATCAAGATCGATCGGGTAGGCCCAGAAGGGAAGGATTATTTTGTTGACCTTTGCTTTGGTGTTTTATTTTTTTCCCATGTTTGTCTGTTACTTAAGAATTTTTGTTGCTTGAGTTTTATTGTTGGCCTCTTTGGAGTTATTTTGGGTGTGGAGGGCTGCCACCTCTCTGTCCATCCATTTACAAATTAATTTCAAGGTCCCAGACATGAAAGCAGCATTGTGTTGAAACAAACCTTTGTTGTGGTGCCACTCATGAATTAATAACATTGTATCTAATATATATGCTATCATTTAAGATGCTCAAAACCATAGGCCATTTAGGGCTATAGCCCTTTCTGTCAGTACAGGGGGCATGGCAGGATACATTCCTAGTCAGGGTGGCAGCCTATGGCAAAACCCATCACTGTTCACACCTTCAGAGGGCCAATTTAGAGTTGCCAGTTATACTAACCAGCCGTAGACCCCTGAATGACATCACAATGTCCAGTGCTGGAGGAGCCACAAAGGGGTCTGCTACTGAAACTCTTCAGCCAGCCCCTTCTCTAACTAGTGCATCTTTGGGGATGAAGGAGGAAAACCCATGCTGACACAAGGGGAATGTGAAATCTTGTATGCAATCTCGATTACATTAACAAACAACTTAATAAAACTGATCAGTGTGTTTTGCTTAACACTGTTTTAGTGCCCACAGGGCTTTTTAGCTCAGTTTAAGGCTTCTAACCAGAAATGTCCTCCATATAGCAGACATACAGTATAGTAGGACATAAACTAGCCTGGACTGAAGAAAGCAGACTCTAAAATGTTATGATTATTTAGATTTTGATGGAAGCTGGGGCCCTTGAAAGACTCCAAACATTGTGGGTGGTCATGAAATTATGAGTAGGTGGGCAAATTGCTCCCAGCGAGTGAGTGGTGTCCATTAGAGACACTTTGTCGGTATGTTTCTTTTTTTGTTACAAAACAGTTTCTGTATAATAAACCATAAAATAATCTTGTTTTGCCACAGCCAAGTCTTTATGAGGTTGAAGTGCTTGTTCTCTGTCAGAAGGGTCTAAATTTGTAATCATCCAGATAAAGACATAAATATGCATAAGGTTCAAACTTGAGAAGTTTTGGGAGAAGATATCTAAGGATTCATCATATATAGATATACACATATCTTTTCTGAACTGACATCTCTGAGCTGGAGAACCACAGTATGGTGTGAGTAAAGATTCATATACATGTAAATTAGATTTGATAGACTTTCTCCAAAACCAAACTGACAGACCATTAAATGTGTACAGATACTAAAGCTGTTTACTTTGCTCAGTACAAGGCTATATGGCTAGGGACACTAAAACAGAATCTGGCTCACAAAGTAAAATTTAAGTTCTTAAAGAGGGTGAGGAAAACATGGTATCCATCAGATAATCAGTGTTTGTGACAGCCGCCACTGCTCAAACCTGCTTTACTAGGCAAGTGCCTTTAAAAGTTAAATCAAGCGTGCAGTAGCTGTGCATTTAAAGAAGGGATCATTCAAGTCAGAAAATTAAGTGTTACACCTCATACGTACCATAAAAGAAGCAGAAGGGGGAAGGTGACTGATGAATTTCTGCATAAAATGCAACTATTCAATGAATATTTCACAGCTGTCACATTTTGCGACCTATGAAATTTATCTTATGGTATGGAGATGAGAAAATTTGAATACATTTCTGTTTCTTCCTGCGGTCCATGCATTTGATAATCTGATAAGAGAACACCAGTGCTTTGTGGTCGATGGTGAAGGTCCCCGAAGTTGCACTGCAATATTTTCAAAGTTATAACGTTCTGATTTATACTCGAAGATGTATTGTGACATATAGAACAGTATCAGTGTCATCAATATTCCCGCTGCTGTCCAAGAAGATGTTAACGCTCCAGACAAGTAAAAACATTGTCTCTCTGTGATTTCACAGAGTATATGAGCATTTATCATTCGGCCCAAACACACACACTGGGTTAATACAAAGCTAAATGGTGGGCAGGTTGTGTGAATTTTGAAGAATACTTGTAACAAAATTAACACGTGTAGAACACACAGTTTAACCTTAACCATGCAACTGATTTCTAAAAGTAACTAATTATAATTAGACGCCTTTAGAAATCACCTACAGGATATTTACAATTTTCTTTCACAATGAGAAAGAACATATAAACTCTGCAGAGAAAGTGTGTTTGTCCTTGTATGAACTTTTAGCTGCAGATTTACCCAGCTATCCCTTAGAAATGAGTTGCTTACCCGAAGGGTTAAGTTCTGTTTTCTCTTTTTCAATATCTGACCTTCATTACAACACAGCCAATTCCTGTATATAGACACAGCTGTACATGATGTAATATTGTGATTATTAGTATTTAAATATGATGTAATCACCCCCTCCCTTCTCACTTTTTGAATTACCTGCCTTGATAACATTGTTTCAGGGTAATTATTGAAGACTCCTTTCAAATAAAAAGTCATATACTGTATATCAGTGTAGTGCACTGCTGCTATTAAGACACCGTTTTTGGATTTTTGTCAAAAGTTAGCGTATTTAACCAATGTATGACATGAGAAAAAGGCACATAAAAGGCTTAGTTAATTAAGTGAGCAGTCCAATTACAGGTATTCATGAGTGTGACTAGAATTTCATCTAGCAGCTGAATCTATTGTGTTCATAAGAATTACCACTTCTTTTCTTTATCTGACACCTCTTGACTCAGCAGTACAAGAAAACCCCCATATATGATGTACCATTTAACTTGCTCTGATGTCTAATTATACAAGATGTTGGACCATATTTCATGCAGGAAATTACACCCTTATGTTAAAAGAGTCAACTAATAGCTCATGTCATTTTCTAACCCACTAAATCCAGACCAGGGTCGCTTGGGAAGCTGGAGCCCATCCAAGTCAGCATAGGGCGCAAAGCAAAAACAAACACTGGCCGGAGCATCAGTCTGTCTCAGGATGAACACACACTCACACACCATACACACACTAAGGTCAGTTTAGCATCGCCAATTCACCAAACCTGCATGTCTTTGGACAGTGGGAGGAAACTCAAACAGACATGGGTTTAACATGCAAACTCCACACAAGGAGGTCCCTGGATGTGAATAAATCAATCAGTGTCTAAGTAAAAATCATCAGAAATACCTGAAGCTGTGCATGCCTCATCAATCAACCCCAGGGGTTCACCCCCTAATAGGATATGAGGGAGGTGTCAAAGTTAGAACTTTTCATAAAACTTCAGAAAACTGGTGATTAATTATATAGGATTGTGGATTGTTGTTTTATACTATTTTGAGGTTGCTGATCACGAATATGATAATATTTTTAAAATTACGTGTTCCTAGCCCTGTAACAGCTACTCCCAGAAGGTTAAAAGTGACAATTTTCAAACATAAGCATGTGGGGTATCATTTTAGACTATTTTGTGGTCAGTGATTACAAATGTGATGTTGTTTTTGATTTTTCTAGATATCTATGGACTTCTTTTAGAGAGTGAAAATGACAGCTTTATATTACGATTGAGAACATTTAGACTTTAAACATTTAAATTGAAGCACACGTTTTAATACCTCAAATATCTGACACAACCATTTTAGATTATGTACTTCTACCTGTTGAATTAAATCAGTACATTTCTTATGAACACCCTGAACTGGAATAACTTGCATTAACATTAAGTAGGCGAATTTGACACTGTGTTGTAAGCCATAACTTTGAGTTTGGAACAGGAGCGACAAACCCAGTTACAAAAGGATTTTAATTTGAAGAGAGAATTCGTATACCCTGGGCTATAACGAAATACAGCGGCTCCTCACTCAGCTGGAGTATAAAAAGTAAGATGCAGGAGAACATGCTAGAGGACAGATGCATCACCCAGTTTACAGCTCAGGCGTATGCTGCTAATACACAGTTTACACCATTGAGAAATTTAATATTTGTAGCTTATATATTTCACAAATAGTCGTATTTTTAGGAGCTCTTCTAAATCGTTTACCTTACCATTCAGTTCATGGCTTGTAGTCATGATTGTAGGGGCCGCTGCACTTTTGGAAAACAGATTTCCTAATGACTGTGTTTGTTCTTTTCTGACCATGAGTAACAAAAAATGTTTATGCACTGTCAACTATAAAATTGACTAACTTTTGCATTTTGATGTGTTTGTTGTCTTTTAGAGTCTACTCCTGGATAAGAAAAGTCTTCACATTTTTAAGGTCTCAGATTGGCTGCTCCTAATGAAACAAACTCTGATGTCAGCTAAGGTAAGAGAGAAATAAGTGCAGTGGAAATTTCTGTTTGTGAAAAACGCCCTTCGATGTTTCAAGTCTTTTGACTCTTGTATTGAACTGCTGAGGAGAGCCTTAGGCTATTGTCATCAATTATTGCATTGCTTGATTTATTTATTAAATTCTTTATATGACTTGAACTTTTAGAATTGTTTTACCAGTGTGGTAGTTGCCCGAGGCGTGACTTTTACTTGAATGCATAAAGCAGCCAAAAGCTTGTTGGCCTAGGGATGGATACCCAACGAAAAGTAAAGTAAGATATGACTTTGCTTAAAAACATGAAAACTTTGCCAGCACTGATGCAATGATCCAGCAAAACCTTCCAACAAGGGCTATGTGCAGATATGGTGTAACAAACTTGTGCTAGCCTTTTCCTGTTAGTTTTATAACTAACAGACTGGATAAATGACTAGCCACAAGGAACACTACAGAATCTCTGTTTAAAACATTATATCCAGCCCTTTCATAAATATGTTCCCTCTGACACAGGATATCATGGACAATTTATTTTAGAAGTAAAAATGTTACCACATGCAATTCAGAGCAGATAATTCACTTGAAGCCAAGCATTTTTGGACCTGGCCAGTTCTTAGATTTAGGGCCATCTAGAGAAAGGTTGGATTGTTGCTGGAGAGGTTTTAATGAAGCCAACAGGAGATGCTTACCCTGTGGTCTGTTTGTAAATCCCAATGCCCCAGTGCAGTGCCGGAGACACTCTGCTGTAAAAATGGCTCCATCCTTTGGATGAGAGGTAAAACAGAGGTGCTGACTCTATCTTTGTGGTCATTCACTATTCCTGAGCATCAGGTGTTTCCCGATGTCATGACTAATTTGCCCTCCATGGTTTGGTCATTCTGAGCCCCTAACCATTTCCTGACCCTTATTAACTAACTACTGCTGTCAGCTCCTAATAACTAATGTGTCGTGGGCACACTGGCACAGGAATGGCTATCGTCGCATCATCCACGTAGATGCTGCACTTCAGTGGTGACTGAAGTGGTTCCCCGCTGTCTATGTAATGTGCTTTAAGTAGGTTAGAAAAATGCTCTATAAATGTAATTAACTATTATTACTATTTGAGCAAAGTGACACGTTTTTACAGTACTGCTCAGACTGACATTCTAAAGCAGCTAATCCCTGAAGTCAGACTCTTTCATACATAAAACCTCAGAAGATTTGTGGTTGATTGTCCCAGGAGTTTTTTGTTGTTCACTTATTTGCCTTTTACAGGCTCGGTAAGAAGATGGGATTGTGTTGTCTAAAATGTCCAAAATTACGCAGAAATTGTTTTTGTTTTTGTCTGGCTGAACAGCAGCAGTGGTTATGTCCTGCATTTGTCGGATTGCTATGATTTTCTAGACAAATATAAATATTTTTACAAATTGTCATTGAATCAGTAAAGATGAAGTCAAGACAAAAACATGACTATTGATGGGAATCTTTGCATGGCTGAATAAAAAAAGCAAGGAGGATGCGTAATAACGTATTTATGAATTGTTCTCAGGCTTTACCTAAGCCCAGTTTCCACCAGACTGCCATACATTTTTAGGCTGTTTGTCTGCTACTATTTGTGTGCATCGTGTTGCATCAAAAGATGTTGACATTTTCAAACACAGAAAAAAAATGCATAACAGAGTGCACAAGGTTAGGATTACTAATTTTATCCTCAGCTCGGATAGAGAAGGGCTTTTTATTTATATACAAGTGTGTCTAATTTCCAGACCTTTAGCAAATAGAGAAACTTGTAAACAAATTTAACAACTGCACTTTCAAGCTTTCTCACATTTAAATATTTTACTGTCGAGACATTTATATTGGGTCACTCATATTAAAGCAGGTGTGTTTTTATAAGCTATGGTTATATGCATGAACGATCACTTTTAAATGTTTATTCATCATAGACAGAGATTTTCAGTTTCTGTGAATCATAATAGCTCTTACCCTGAGAAGTGAGTTATGTTTTTCTGGGTCATTTATTTTGTTCATCATGTCCTTGGTTCAAAAATGTATCATAGTCTGCTTGTGTGAAGAGAGCTATGGTGGATGGAAAAGAGTATAATGGACAATATAAACTTTTCTGTTTTGTGATGGGTACGCAACTTACACAGAGTTCATGGAAAAACAGTTCAAATAATCAGTGTACTCTAAGCCTTAGAGTTGCTTTTGTCATCCATAAGTATACCATATTTACTTGATTTGAAGATGAATGTTTTCCACATTTCTCTGAAAATGGGGGAGCATGCTATAAATTCAATGGTGTCTTACAATCAATGTGAACAGAATGCTGATAATTTGCAAGTGACGCAGAAGTACATGATGCAGGACTCATCATCTGCAGAATGGCCTGTTTTGTGCTGGAGCTGGGGAATTTGCCAGAACTGCACGCTATTAGGATGTTATTTTTTTCCCCACAGAGATGCACCTCTAAAACTATCGTGTTTCTAAGAATTTATGGCATCTTAGAATCGACTATAATTAGTGTAGATATTTTATGTAAGATAAGAAGTTGGCATTGAAATAATAGGTAGTGTTGCTGCCTTGAAGAAAATTGTCATATCAATGGACTTTCCATATTCTTCATGTTTTCTATTGATTTTCTCCAGGACAATGGTTTCCACTCTCATGATGACAGGTCATAACTCTTGATTATCCTGTGAATTGATCCAGTTTAAGTGCATATAAGGATTTTACGTGTGTGTGTTTGGGTTCATGCAGACTAACAAAAAACAAGACAGATTTGTCTCAAACTGTCATTAACACATTTTCTGCAAGCATCCATGCAAACCTCAAGGAACAAAATAATGAGTTGAAAAAAAGACAAAGAGCTCTAATCTAATTTTTTACTATGACTTATGCAGCCATTGTGCCTAATACTGCATATAATTTTGCTTTTATAATTGTATATTTTATGCCTATTAGCTTTTTTCTTTTCAAGAAACATTTCTTAGGAAACTATGGAATATGATTATTTTTTCTTTTGTCTGATATATTACTCTATGAGAGCTTTCTTTTAATTTAAGGATTCTCTAAGAAGCAAGGTTCAAATGGCCAATTGGAATGCCAGACACAGTCCATTCACACCTTCCCAGCACCTCACAGAGTTACATGGTACAACTCAGTGCTGAAAAAGGTCAAAACCAAGTAGTTTTATGGTTTAAAATGGAAATGTTGTTTTGTAGATTTTGTGCATCTATAATCATTCTTTGCCACTGTTTTTATAAGAAATTAGAAGGCACAATTATGTCTTCTGCCAACATGAATACTGTTTGTAAGACTCTGACATTTTCCCCCTTTCACATTTTGAGTTTTGTTTGACACTTGAAAACCCATTGGTTTCTTTTATAAGCCGAGATAACACCTCACTCTGACTAGGACTGCCAATTCAGGCATTTTCTTTCTTTTTATTTTACCTTATTCAGACCAAAATATGTGTGTATGTTTATTTATTTACTTATAAATACATATTTGTGTATTTATTTATTTAAAGAGCTTTTGTAAAATGCCAAATGTCCTCCTTTGGAGCAAATAAAGTTCTGTCTATCTATATTTCTGATGATATCCTTTTCCATTAGGATCTACATAAATGTGTAAGTTTTTATTCAGGAACCCCTGTTTCCAGAGACACACATCACTTTTCCTAGAATATTCCTCCAATTTTGTAACAGTACTCCTGTTT
This sequence comes from Polypterus bichir lapradei, assembly GCA_026402145.1. NCBI lineage: Eukaryota > Metazoa > Chordata > Cladistia > Polypteriformes > Polypteridae > Polypterus > Polypterus bichir. The sequence continues at coordinate 67,755,627 of JANRMT010062790.1, read as the reverse complement.
GTTTAGGTGTAGTTATGTTAACATTTATTTGAATTAATGAACTAATCAGTAAAGAAAAGAAGAAATAGGTACAGTATATACAGTAAAAATGCAGTATATAATTAGCCATTTTCAGTATTATTTTGTCCACCAGCCTAAAGAGAATCTTAGATGTTAATGTTCCATTTGTGGACACTTTTACACCCCAAAATAATAATTTTTTGACATTTCCACAGACTGTGTACAGACACAGTATTTGAAACAAAATCTCAAATTCTTACAAATTTAATTTTTGCATTATTTTCTGAATCTAAGACAAAAACATGCCTGAATGACATTGCAGTTCTTGGTAAGATATTCACACCCGTTGACTGTCTTATCTGCTGTACCTCATACCAGGCTATTTTATAAACACAAATCATCATATCTTTTCGGATGCAGGAAGAACTGAACTAGCTGAAAAAAAAAAACCAAGCAAACACCTGTGTGATATACCAAGAGGACTTTCACCTGTATTTATCGCTAGCTATTTTTACTACTTGTGTACCTAAGAAATCATTACCTACATGTAATTAATTTGTAAAATTCTTCAGTAGTTCTTTGCTACATGAATGTAACAAATCTATATACTTCTGTAAAGCAGTCATCCCTTATTTATTCTGTTATATTAAAAGAGAAGAAATAATATTTTCAGCCCATTGTCTGAACCCAGTTTATTCATAAGGGACTACAGGGAAGTCAATCTGAGAAGCACATAATGCATCTAGACATGTCACAAGTCCATCAAAGTCAAAACTTACACGCACATTCCTACCCACTCAAACCAGACTGCTTTATACCTAATATGCTCATTTTGGATGGGAAGGGAAACTGTAATAGGAGGACAATAACTACACAGGGTTCATGTAAAAACTACACTGAAGAAACTGAGCTTTAGTCTCTGGACCAATAAGGGCACAACTTTTCTCAAAGCATCTCCATGTCACCCATTAACAATACATAACAATCCTAAATAATGAGTTGGAAAATATATTATGACATTGGTTTTACTTAACAGATGTGTTTGTGTTTTTAGCTAATGTCACTTCAGATGAAGCTGCTAAGGTGATAAATTTCTACAGAATATATTAGTGAGTAGTTAGTTGTACTTCCTGAGGAAGGAAAGGTGTTTTCTGGGAATACATACTGATTTAGAAACATGGAAAGCAGCCCTCATTGAGGGCAAGAGCTAGTGACACAATGGAATACGGTTTATATCAAACATATTCAAGTTAAAAAAATTAAATTAATCGTGGGGTCTGACCCTTTCTTAGATGGCTTGCATTTGTTTCTGTTGACTTATTAACAAGAAAGATGACAAACTCATGAAGTGGGTATTGTGTGCTTGCCAGCTTTGCCTTGAGTGCTACATCTTTCTTTTCAGGTTCCAACCTTATTATTCTGAAGACAAGTAGTAGCTATAGCTATATAAATTCATAATGATAAACAAGACAATAAAAACTTTATTATAGGGTATCATTTAGCTGTGGAGGAAGAAGACCAATTTCTGAAATCAGTAGTGCTTCATTCTCAAATTATGGCTATGGTTGTAAGACTTGAGGAATATAATTAGTAATTACTCAAATCACTAACATTTTGCTAAATTTTTTGTAGCTGATCTTATGCATGAAATAAAGTTGTATATTAATGTCAAAAATTAATACAGTAATAATGAAATAGATAGCTTTTTGTTGCTTTTAAAACTTGCATTAGTATTAGTTAAAAATCAGACTACAATAAATGCAACACAATTTAATCAATTATACCATTAATACTACACTCTTACTCAGGGTTTATATAATAACTGAGTCGTAACCCAATAGCTGCTGTTGTTTATGAAGGTAGTGGATTACAGCAAGTTGCAGCTCCAGAGATTGAGCTCACCAATGGGGGCCTGCTTCATCTCTAAAAACACTGCTCTAAATATTAGTGTCTCATAGTATTTAAACTCATTTTACTGTTCACTCAAATTAATACTGAACCTGGGAATCCTATTGAACTTCTATAAGTAGTGTATTAAAGCAAATGGTCTTGATGACTGTGCATCAGTAATGTAGAGCACCATATCATTAGCATTGTCGGTTCTTTTAGTCCCTGAAAAATTTCTTTGTAGTTTGTGGATTCCTATCTATAGCAAATAGCATCTGTGAAAACAAGTACCAATGCCTGGTTCTGCTTTCCATAGTAAAATGTCAGGAGCTCACCGATGGACGACGTATATCATATCATTTTATGTAAGCATTATCAAAATTTCATTAGAGTAGCTCTGATGTTCTTTATTTAATTTCTGGAATTATTTCTGTTTTTTGCTGTTTTTAATATGATTACATTTATTTAGAGAACATTCTGATTCATTTTGTGTATATTTTACAATTATTGCTGTGGCTATTTTTGTTGACATAAATTTTTATCATTATTTTTCACTGAAGGCGCCATGTCATTGATGGCAGTGATACATGTTAAAAGCAGTGAGATCCAACAGTTGTGTGAAGTATGAAAGATGGCGGTAAACACATAGTGGCATTTGAACTGAGGTTCACAACAAAAAGAAACCTATAGTAGCTAAGCAGAAAATAAACCAAAGAAAATACACAGGTAAAAGCTTAGCAAAGGCTAGTGCAGCAAGTTAATCTTAGTAAAAGATTAGGAAAAGCAAAAGAATTAAGATTTATTTTTGTGCCATATGCTAAGGCTTTGGATATTACTTTTGACTAATGCTGGTACCTTACACCAAAAAGTATTACCACTTTCAAAAAAACAAAAGGTCTGTTAAGTAAAATAACTATAATCTAAAATAGTCTGAATTTAGTTTGATTTATTCACTATAATACAAAGGAGCACTTTCTTTATGTTTTTTGTAAATACATTCACTAGGACCGTGCAGTCATTGTTTAGTAAGGAGACTGGTCTTTAGGACGCACACACTAATAGGATTTTATCCATCTTTTGTAAGGAATATGCCTGTTGTAATAATTTTGGCAGTATACTATCTATACTACTATACTATACCTAATAAGCTAATTTAGTAAATAGTGTTAACATTTCTTCTGTATAGCCATCTGGACCAGTGGCTTTCTTGTTTTGTCAGGAAATTAAATTAATTGTTATATAGTGGTTTGTCCAAATCCCCTTTATACATTTCTATTAATGAAACCTTTGGCATGAGCTCCCTTTCATTAAACCCTAATGGAAATGAAACCTTCTAATATAACATTCATTAGATATAGCAGTTGATTGTTTTGTTTAATAACTTTAGTACCAACTGCAGTGTTGAATTCTGCAACTGCATTCTGAGTTTCCTTCTTATATTTTTATTGACCTATGATTTTATTGAGCCTTTTCTCTGTGTTCATAATGAGAACTGCACGGTACAAAAATAAGCTGCTCTGTTTCCACTGTGGTCAAAGATGGATTTTTATTTGTATTAATAACTTTTTTTATATAGCTCATCAATGTGTGATCTTGCATATTCCTAATAAATTTTAGATCATTAATTAATTATTAATAATTGTTGCCTTCTTGCCATTCAAAGTTACAATATATATCATGAGCTAGGAGTTCATAAGCTCAAAAATCCCAAAAAGTATAGCAAAATCCCCACAAGTGGAAGGATCCCTCAACTTTTGGCTTGCAAAACATAAAGAGCAGACCAGAAATCTCTGCTCTTAAACAAGAGGGTCCGAAGTGCACAAAAGGCCCAGAAGGAATTTCCTTAAACAACAACGGCAATTCAAGTCAAATAAGTCCAAAAAACAAAAATCCAGAAAGAAAAGTCAAAAACAGAGCACAGAGATCAAAAAATCCAATTATTACACAAACGCACAGTACTTGTCAGAAGATAAACTCGCCAACTCCAGCATATTCAATGAACTGCAAGGGACTGTGTGTTTTTTCTGTACCTTTTTAGGATTAAGGGCAGTCCCTTGACGGTGACGGACAGGTTAACCAACTTCTTGGAAAACCACTCTGATAAACCTTTGGACCATGATAAAGCAAACATAGACACACAGAAATTAAACAATACACACAACTAATAAAAACACAAAAATATATACCAAAAGTAAAAATATTAACATAGGCTAAAGAATCAAAAATAAACAAAAAAAGACATTAAACAATATTCTAAGCTAAACAATATATTTTTGTACAAAGCATAGGAAATTTTTTTGTCTCCATAAATACTGTGTTTCTCAAAGTGTTTCTGTATATACCTTGGGAAGCATGCTAGTTGTGAACATATCAATTTGTGTTAAGGTACATTTAATAAAATCTACATCAACTAATATAAGAGGCTGTGTAACCAATTGCAAGATACAATATAATAGCACTTCTTAACATTTTGAGTTCTAAAATAATAGTGGTATGATCAGAAATAACAATTGCATAATTATATGATTTGACAGAGGATACTACAATACAATATAATACAGTTTATTTTTGTATAGCCCAAAATCACACAAGAAGTGCTGAAATGGGCTTTAACAGGCCCTGCCTATTGACAGCCCACCAGCCTTAACTCTCTAAGAAGATAAGGAAAAACTCCCTTGTAGGAAAAAAATGAAAGAAACCTTGGGAAAGGCAGTTCAACGAGAGACTCCTTTCCAGGTAGGTTGGGCGTGCAGTGGGTGTCAAAAAGAAGGGGGTCAATAAAATACAATACAATACACAGAACAGAACAAATCCTTAATACAGAAGTAAAAAATGTAAGTATGGAGCAGAATTTAACAGTAGATGATATCACATAATATGATTTGGATTTGTTTAGATACTAGGATACTAGGTTATTTGCAATTGAAAAAATAGTCAGTTTGAGAGTAACTGCATAGTACTGGCAAGAAAAAGGAGTATTTTCTCAAGATAGGGTGAAGAAACCTCTATGGGACTGTCAGACTAATCACTGGTACAACCTGAAATTGTTCATGTAAGCTACTGAATGTATTCCACTAGCAGTTGCAGAAAACTTAGAATAGGGTTTAATACACAATTAATTGTTCTACTATTATAAATTTATAAATAAGTGGTCCAAACAGACATAAATGGTTGCAATAACTCGTATACTCACGTATAAGTTGGGTCTTGAAACCCGAAAAATCAATAAAATAAGACCCCAACTTATACGGCCATTCAAAAATGCAACATTTTTTTTTTTTTTTAACTAGGGGCTCCCCCCCCTTGCTCGCTTCGCTCACCCACCCCCGTGTTTGGTTTACCGGATATACAATTTAAAAAGATTGTTATTTTCATGGGAATTGTTACATATGCATTATTTTCACTTTTACTTTAAAAACTTTTGTAAAAACAATAATTGTCCTTTATTTCCAGCCTTGTGCGTGGTTACATCTCTCTCACCAGATGTATAATGCTGCTCGTGTTGTGTTGTGCAGCTGAATGCACGCTAAAGATATGCCGTCGGATCATCTGCTGTCTTTCTGCTACTTGTGAGCTGCCTGGTCTGCTTGTCGCATATCGCCGTTTTAATAGCTGGAGCACATGATGCTTGTCTGCCAAAAGCAATCCAACAACTGCTAGGTTAGATGTCTGACTTGTTTTAAATGATGGCTCACTGCCTTGTCTCGTGTGACATTGTAAAAGCAATAATTGTCCTTTATTTCCGGCCCCGGGCATGGTTAAATTTCTTTCTTGCAGAACGTATACGCTGCTCGTGTTGTGGGGGGGGGGGGGGGCAGCTGCTGTTGCGCTGCCCTTCGATCATTTTAAAGCCTGTACAGCTGCTGTCCTTTATGCTACTTCGTGTCTCTGCTGCTTGCGTTGTGATCGCTTCTCCGTGATCATAAATATACACCTGACCGAATTGTGTTTTCTTTTAAATTAAAATTGTCATTGTTTTAACTGTTGCGGGACCACAGATTCTCATAGAGTATAGTCCATTATTGTGTAAATCTACATTTTGTACATTGAATGATGCAAATGCGAAAAGACTTTGTTTCTGCTCTTTACCTTTTATTTCTGATCTTGCTTTGTCCTGCTATTTTTTCAATTAAACCTGGTCCTGATGGATTAATTTCCTTTTGTTTCCGCTAATGCGATCTTTTAGTCGTCGACGTTTCATTTATAATGTATTGTCCTTTATACACTTTATATGCACTGAGACCACTGTATCTGTGTGTGCTGCGTGCCTTTCCACTACCGATTTTTTTTGCTGGCCGTGCTCTGATATTGCTTGTAAGTAGGGCATGTCTTGCAAGAATCTCATGTTCAATATCTCCGCGAGACGCTCCATGGCCATTCCCTTTCATCTTGCCAGTGTTTTATTTGTCTTCCGTGATCTTAACATGAAGATCATGTATCGTCTCCTAGTCATTCCCTCCCACAGGATTTTTTTTTATAATAGAGAGACATCTTCTTGCTTCCTCCAATCTCACACCAGTTTCTCAGACACATCGAATTTTGTTGCAGCAGTGCAGTTACCAATTTCTTTCGTCACTTCAATGCTCCATCGTTAAAGGTGTATGAGGATGTGAGATACAAAAAACACAATACAGTGCAAACGTTGCTTCGAAATAGTTTGGGTATTGCCATGTGGTCACATAGGTACAATACATAGAAAAAAATGGCAGTGTGCTCCGTGGTTACTCTCTCAGGTTGGCGTTAGCATATCATAATCTCTTGGACCAATAGCGTGAGTTTTCTGCATTCGACTTATATGACCGAGATTATAAAATACCAAAAATAATATGGTAAAATCAAGCCCCGACTTATCCACGGGAGAACTTAAATGTGATTCTATACAGTAGTTAGAGCAAAATAGTGTACATTTTAGGGATAAGGCAGAAAAATGGTCAAATAGACTGCTATGGTCAAAGCTTGGAAGTCAAGCAGATCATTCCTTCAAAACAAAACAAGAAACCAGATATTGTCAAAATCTACATAGTGTATTATTTTGTTTGATTTTTCTAGGGCTGGACTATCAGGGGTCATTCTTTGGAGGATCCAAAGCATGGATGAGAGTTCATGTCACTTTTTGCATTGTCACTCGCCCTCATGACTAGTAATGGGTGTCAATAACATCAAAACATGGCAGCTCCCACAAAATAAATACATAGAATTGTGGTTCTCATAGAAAAATATTACACTAAATAGTGGTGTGATGATACCACAAAAATAAAGATAAAAAATAACAATAACAAAATTAAAAACCATAATACAGTGGAACCACAGGTCATGACCGTAATTCGTTCCAAAACTCTGGTCGCAACCCGATTTGGTCGTGACCCAAAGTAATTTCCCCCATAGGATTGTATGTAAATACAATTACTCCGTTCCGGACCGTACAAGCTGTATGTAAATATATATTTTTTAGAGATTTTTAAGCACAACAATAGTTAATTATACCATAGAATGCACAGTGTAATCTTCTATACTAATAAAAGGCAAAGCCCTCACTGACTCACTCACTCACTCACTCACTCATCACTAATTCTACAACTTCCCGTGTAGGTAGAAGGCTGAAATTTGGCAGGCTCATTTCTTACAGCTTACTTACAAAAGTTAGGCAGGTTTCATTTCGAAATTCTACCTGTAACGGTCATAACTGGAACGTACTTATGTACATATATACCAGCCATAGCCTGCAGCTCGGTCGCCGTGTGAGGCGGAGTTCTGTCCCTCATCGTCAGGCCTCCCACGTAATTGAGTGCCTGCCCATATAAGGCCGTCCGTCAGCGGCAATCCAATAGAAACACTCTGCCGCTAAATATTCAGACGAAGATGAGATGGTCAGGGTGGTGTTTGACACAAACTCAGCGAAACTGCGAGAGAAACTTTAAAGTGCCGGGTCTTAGCTAACATTAAATGAAGCCATGTACATCGCGAGATTGCACGAGATAGCACAAGCACAGCTGAGAAGCTTCGATGCATGTACTCAGAGCGGCTCACATGAACTGACTATGAACGCAGTACGCAGAGAACAAGCAAGACCTCCAAAGAGCACGGAGACTTTTGATCACGTGAACATGTCTGCAAAAAGTGGCGTCTCCTGCCCTGCAAAAATACTATAAAAGTCGAGCAGCCGGCGCGTAGCTGTGCCAGCCTTTGAGACGCTGACTGCGCTTCTGCCTTAAGTGAAAGTAAACACTTTTAATTTTTTCCTCCTTCCCCTAAACTATAGCCCAGACAACTGCAAACACGGAATACCATTTCTAGACCGCGGCAAACTAATGTTAAGGCGCTTCGCACTTTCTTTTGCACATATACGATTATGAGGTCGTCAGGTCGGATTATGAAGACACGCACAGGAGTGGAGGACCGACAGTGCCATCCCAGCCGGTAAATGGCAGGGCCGTCTCTCCAGTCTACACGAGACCCACCGCGACACTCCCCAAAAGGCGCTCATATCGTCAGCGAAGACGTCTCTCTACACTATATAAAACAAAAAGGCAAGTTTCCTTTCTTTACAACTTTTTTCCTTTTATCCCAAACCAAAGCCTTTCTCTCTTAACACTGCAGAGGACACAAAACTAATTTTCTTTTAATTGCTGGTAATGCCGGTAAGGCATATTACCAAAGGCAGAAATTTGGACGTTCACATAGAAAATGTAATTTCTGTACCACAGCCGTCGTGTAGCGCCTTTCAAAAGGGATCTACTACCGAGAGATGATCCATATACATTTTAGCTGCTGTAAGTACTACTTACCTGTTGTGTTATACAGTCTTTAAAATGTAGTTTACCCGAAACCACTCCAGTAGTGCTCAATGTATCTTTACTTCTTAAAACGTTAATGTTTTACTGTTTAATAACTGTTTAATAACTAATAGTATAGACTATATAGCCAATGGGTAATCAGATAGATTATATATATAT
>JANRMT010062790.1:67692317-67726787 GCA_026402145.1 Polypterus bichir lapradei | reverse complement strand
AGTTCTAAGCAATGGCTCACTCTTAAAGTGGAAAGCAATCTCCTAATAACTGGTCTCCATGACACCCAGCACTGCTTAATACACATATTAAATCTGAAAAAAAGGATTAAAAAAAATCTCAAATTTGCATTGTCTAAACAACTAATGAAGGTTTATGTTCGCCTACTGACATTCAGTTTCGCTGAAAGTAATATTATGAAAATCATAATGGAAAATGCAAAATAATTTAAGCTTTGGTTTCAGTGGCGACAGATCTCAATGGTATATCTGGTGACTTTCCCCTGTCCACAGTGACACTGGTTCCCTCTTTGCCTAGTCACCCGTACCTCAGATGCCAGAGCCCCACTGTATGCTGGCTGTGTGCGCTATCACAGTTTTTTTTTTCCTTACCACTGTATCATGGCTGTGGTGTCTGATCATCTCGTTAAATGTTCTGGAAAGGAGAGTAAAGAATTGCATACAGTCACTAGGAATTATCACGTTCTTTTCTAGTGGACTGTTTAAAATGCACGTCAAGCCTGTCTGATTAAGTGCTTCGTACATCCATGTAAAATTGCATAACTTCTCTGTAATTTTACCGAAAAGACTCTGTACCTCAGACAGCAAGGTTTTCACGTGGCAGCAATATAATTAGAAGTGTCCAAAGCCAGGCAGTTCCACTCAATCAAAAGATGAAATGTTTGCCTTAATACTTCATGCCTGTTCTGTGGAGCCACAGATGTGTCAGAGACCGGTTGTATGCAGTAATGACTACAGAAATGTGTCATCTGCCAGGCAAATATTAGCCTTGCATGTTAAAGCTATATATAGCTAGGAAACAGATGAAAAATTCACTGCTGATTGTGTCTTAAAAAAAAAGAGGTGATTGTGATGGCTTTTACTGTATGCCTACACATATTGAGAACATTGGGTAGAGTGTAAGATAATATAAAAAGTTACACAATGCTATTGTTCATCTGCTTAATGCACGAGTATTTACCTAGATATCCTCGTCCTCTTTTGTTGTGTGAATTTTGTAATGTGTTGTACGTCACATTTTCACTGAATTATAAATCTGACACTCGAGAAACATTTATTCTCATCTACTCTGAGAGTGGATGAGCATTTTAGACAAATTCATTCATAAGCATAAATTCATTATGAGGAGGCTTATTTTATTGTGCTGCCCTTTGTTGTTGAAAAATTCTTGAGACAAAATAGGATGTTATGAATATTGCAGCTATTCCTTGCTCCGTTTGTTGTTATACACATCCACTTTTGTGACCTTTCATCATTCAGTTTTCTGTATGGCAATATCAATATTCATCTCCTAATTGTGCTGTTGTTTTTTCCATTATGGGACCTGAAAATATCCGGAAGGAGATTTGGGTGGAATTGGTTCTTGGATGGGGGGCTGAAAATAAATCATAAGTGTAATTAAAATTTGTTAGTGCTTTCAAAATTTCTGCTAATTTTCCAAATCAGCCAACCCTCTTCACAATAAGGCACAGCTTCCCCGATGCTCCACTCTGTCTTCTTAGAATATGCTTGTAATATGCCACCTCCCTGCACAGCAGCTATATTTAATAATAATAAATAATAATAAATTTTATTTATTTGTAGGTGCCTTTCTAAATACTCAAGGACACCGAACAATAGATAAAAACACACATTATAAACAAAACTAAAATACAAAAATTAAAGTCAGACAGAGCAATCTTAAACAGACGGGTTTCAAGTTTAGATTTGAAAAGTGAAAATGATTCAATATTTCTAAGCTCAGATGGTAGTGAGTTCCGGAGCTGGGGAGCACAGCAGCTGGATGCTCTGCTCCTCATAGTGGTAAGATGGATGAAGGGGACAGTCAAGTGGATGGAGGAAGAAGATCAAAGGTACGGGAGGGAATGGCAACATGGAGGAGGTCAGACAGATATGGAGGGGCAAGGTTGTGGATGGCCTTAAAATTTAACAGAAGAATTTTGAATTGAATGCAGAACTTAGCTGGAAGCCAATGAAGTTGCTGCAAAATGGGAGTGATATGGTGATTAGAAGGGGTTCTAGTAATGATGCCGGCAGCTGAATTCTGGACCAGTTGAAGCTTATAAAGAGATTTGTGAGAAAGACCAAAGAAAGGGGAATTGCAATAATCCAGACGAGAAGTGGCAAGGCTATGAACAAGGATAGCAGTGGTGTGGGGAGTGAACTGAAAGAATAAAGTACTGTCAAGGACGACACCCAGACTCTTAGCATTTGGGTAAGTGGAGACAGAGGAATTATCAATAACAAATTAAAAATGATCAGTTTTGGATAATGTTGATTTAGTACCAATGATGAGAACCTCAGTTTTGTCACTATTTCATTTAAGAAAATTTAAAGAAAACCAGGATTTGATTTCTGCTATGCAATCAATAAGCGAGGAGGGTGGAAAGGAAACAGTAGGTTTGCTACTGAGATAGAGCTGGGTGTCATCAGTATAACAGTGGAAGCTAATGTTTTATTTATGAAAGATATTACCAAGGGGAAGGAGGTAAATAATGAAAAGAAGGGGCCCAAGGACAGAGCCTTGGGGCACACCTGAGGTAACAGCGGTGGGTTGGGATGTGAAAGTTTTGAGGTGAACAAACTGAGTGCGGCCTGAGAGGTAGGATCTGAACCAATCTAGTGGAGTGTGGGTAATGCCAGTCAAAGATAATCTATTGAGGAGAGTAGTGTGACAAATAGTGTCAAAGGCTGCACTCAGATCAAGGAGGATGAGAATAGTAATTAAGCCAGAATTGGCCTCCGTAAGGAGGTTGTCAGTAATTTTGATAAGTGCCATTTCTGTACTATGGAGGGGACGAAAACCAGACTGGAACTATTCATACAGATTATTTTGAGATAAATGAGAATGAAGTTAAATGCCCACTATTTTTTCAAGAATTTTGGAAATGAAGGGTAGAATAGAAATAGGACGAAAATTAACTATAATTAGTTGGATCGGCACCAGGTTTTTTCAGTATTGGGGTTATTGCAGCAGTTTTAAAAGATGAAGGAACAGTACCAGTAGTAAGAAAATAGTGGATTATAGCAGAGATAAGGGGAACCAGAGAGGGGAGACAGGCTTTGACCAGAACTGTAGGGAGGGAGTCCAGTTGACAGGTGGATGGTTTAGACTTACAAACAAGATCTGAGATTTCTGAGAACGTAGGAAGCTGAAAAGAGGAAAATGAGTGAGTTGGTGAGTAAATTTCAAATGAAGTACTGGAGGAATCCGTACCGAGAGACTGGTGTATTTTCTAGATTTTTTAATTAAAAAAAAGACATAAGGAAATTGCAGAAATCAGCTGAGTAAAGGTGAGAAGGTAAAGAATCCGGGGGTTGTGTGATATTATTAAGCCGTGAAAACAATGACTTGGTGTTGCCTTCATTGGAAGAAATAATGTGAGTATAATAGTTAGATTTAGTTTGGGTAATACATTCCTTGTAATAAAGTATATGGTTTTTGTACATCTCTTTGTGAACAAAGAGTCCAGTTTTTTTTTTTTCCCTTCTGTTACTTAGCCACTCCTGCACAACCTACATAAATATCAGAACTACATTTTGCTTTGACAAGTCCACCATGTGGGTCACCCTGGGAGGCAAGGCTTCCTTCCACATGAGAGCATTGAAGTTCAGGTTTCTCTTTTGTATCCCGCATGTAAGCTACTGTGCAGAAACATTCTTGTTAATGACCTTCTTAACAGCTTCTTAATTACATAATAGATGAAATTCTTATATATTATGAAGAATTCAAGAGGTGATGATTATATAAGTAGTTAAGAGAATATTTGGAGAAATTTGTTCGAGGTTTTGTGATGGACTGGGAATGCATTATTATATTTCCCATATTATATTTTAAAATAATGGGAAATACTTGATCAATATTTGTTTTTCAAGAATGGATTAAAGTTGGATAATGAGGAATGACACTATTAAAGTATCACAAATATCTTTCAACACACTGACACTGATGAAACCTATTTTCAACTCCAAAAAGCTGCTAGCAAGCATGACACAGCCAATTAAACCATATAGGCTACGTGATTCTTATTGTATCTGTCACTTTTACGCACACCAAAACACTTATGACAATAAAAAAATACATCCCACCTCAAAGGATATAAAACCACAATCCACAAACTGTAAACTTTTAAATCTGAACCCATCAGCAATGCCTCTGGCCACCATCATTTACATTTCAAAATAGAACTCTAATCTGTCCTTTCTTATTTGGGGATTCCGGACCTCTTGTTGTCTGTTCTGAATGCCATGGTCATTCTCAGGGTACATAGCTGGTACCATAGACTGACACAGTGACCATAGACTGACACAGACATCAGCATTTAAATATCAATGCAGGACTGAGAGAATTACACCTTTTCTATTTAGAAAATCATCTTGGTTTAACTTGGCAATAATGAAAACTGGTTTTTAGTTTTATCGTCTTATTGCGTGAGTTCGGAAATCAAAGTGCAGTAACTGCATCACATTCACCGTTTCGGGCTATTTATGAGTAACCTGTGACCAATTAAAGAACACAGAAACTCGCAGACAATGTGAATCCAAAAATATATAAACAAAACTATATTATATATAGACATACAATCATAAAATATATAAATATTAGTGTTCTTTAATATTTGTTATTGTAGCTGCATATTATCTCTCTATTATAATAAAAAAAATCTCGGAAGACACTTTGATGAGACAAGGCAGTGAGACAAAAGAACAGCTGCTCTACAGGCTTTTAAATGATCGACGTGCAGCGCGACAAGCAGAACATGCAGCTCAGCAACAACAGGAGAAAGCCAGCAGCTGACCTGTCCACATCTCCTTAGCGTGCATTCAGCGCCCCCCATAAAGAGAGCAGCAGAGATGCAAAGTCTTTAATATTAAGAGTAATATTAAGAGTTAAGTTTGGTAAAAAAAGAACTGTGGACAGGATAGCAGAGATGTTAAACACTATGTCGATTTTAACTGAGCTGGCAAACCTCCTGTGTGGAGCTGCAGATGTAGCCATCTCTTGGCTCTTTTCATTCACTAAACTGTCACTGCAAGCAGCATTCCAGGTCTGAATCTCAGCTTTGAGCCTCTCCCTCCATTTCTGCCCCATAATGCTTCTGTGGTATGCCTCACATTTTTCTGCCAGCCCTGACTCACATTGCTCATCTGGGGTCCATGGCAATGCGATGCAATTCGATGCCACTCTTCTTCCCTGCTCCATGAGCATGAACCTCTGCTGGCATCCACACACCCAGGCCAATGGACTTTAGCAAATGGAGAAACAGTGCTGGAGCTCTCAGATGCCCTCCTCCCTGTACTAATACTTCAAATGACTCTCCAGATCCTGGATCTCAGCCTCAACCCACTCCAGAAACTCTTCTGCAGAGCCAAGTAAATCTGTTTTATGTATTCACACTTGATGCTTTGGTGAGTGGAACTGTAGGTCGTTTTGTCCCACTCCTGACACCAATGTAGCACCAGCACTGAGTTCCAGAATGAATTGTCTTGCTCTTTACATGGCTGTTTTAGGTGGCTTGTCATCCTTAAAAGGACTGCTCACTGTTACAGGCTTGCTGTTTTCATAGGCACATCTGCTGGTTGTGATGGTGTCATACAATGGGTAACTCATCCCTGGCTGATGCTGCTGGTCAGAGCATATTAAAAATATTGAATGTTATTCCCAATACAATTAATCGAAACAGTGCTAAACCTTGACCTCAATTTCCTAAGCATACAGTATGTTGGTCTCTGTGTTGAGAGGACCTAAGTATTTTTCATGAATTTTCACATTTGAGGAGGACTTTGGCTCCTAATCCTTGTGAATGTGATTTGTTCCTGCTTTGAGAGAGCAATAACATGACTTGTTGCAGCATCTCACAGTTAAATGAGAGAATTAGAAATGATAGCAAGGTAAGTTGTTGCAAAATGAATGCACTTTCATTGTAAATAGTCTTAATAATGAAATGCAGTTTTCATGGTCATCCTCTGAATGTCCCTGATGTGACTACAGTTGCCCTTCCATTCATCTATCAATTTTCTAACCTTTCTGGAATAATAAAATCTTTCAAAAATACATTTTGGCTAGATATTTGTGAAGGCAGAGCTCATAATGTTTCTTTGAAACATGAGGTAGAGGAGTCTAATATGAGACCTAATGCACTGATGGGATCACAGATTTGCAGAGATCTGCACTTAATGGTGCTGCTAAAACAATGCACTCCATTCCTAAAAACAAACTGTCAATCGTTTAATTTGTAGCAGTGTCCATTGTTAAAACAACAAAAATGTGATGATTACAATGAAAGCATGTACAAGATATATCTGAATGATAACAGATCGACTGGTGTGCTTTATCGCAGTTCAGGCCAATTCTGTTCAACCGCTAATTCTGGATGACCTAAAATCAACAAGTAGCACCTTATTAGTTGTGTGCAATTCCATGAGATCACATAACCATGGCTGTGGTGATTCTGAACAAGTAAATTGATCTTAAATTGAGATGTTTGATTTCACAAAGGCAGCCTTAATTTGGAGACAAAAATAAATAAGTTTCATAAACTGAAGGATTAGCAGTTTGTGACATTTTGTAATCTTATGAATTGAACTTAACCTCGGTGTTACTTTTTAGTAGGTGTTGTTATTAACGTGCAAAATTTTTTGTTTTTGCTGATAAAAATATAAACCGCACAACAGCAAATGTTATAATCCTGAAGAAGTGACATTATGACTGATTTGAAGAGTGTGATGTAACCAAGCAAATTTATTTGTAAATAAGATGTTCTAAATGAGAGAGCCTAAGATAATCTTGGTATTTACTTCATATGGCACTGATAGTATAATGTTTGGTTTTTTTCATTTAATTTTGATTTAAACAATACATATTTTTCAGGAGCTGAGCAGAACACATGATAAGATAAACCAGGTAGTCCAGGATGATCACATCATTCTTCATAAACCTTTGTCAAAACTGTAATTCAGGCCGTGGTCATGAGCTTTAGAGCCACAAGGTATCATTGAAGGAACCATTGTGCAGCTAGCAAGGCACTATGCACAGTGTAATGTCTGTACGTTACTGCAGTGAGAAATGGTTCACATCTGTAATATGGAGAAAGCAGCGGTCAGTCTCCCTATATTGTGGCTGATATAAATGACAGGGTGTTGGTCTGCCTCTTACATTTGACCATCGCCTCCCCATTTATGGATTGTCACCTCTCCAACAGGCACCACACCTCAGTTGTACATGCGTATGCTTCCCTTTGAGGCCAGAATTGTGATACTAGATACAGCAAAGATTTAATGTCTTTACAAAATTATTCACCTCACCTTCAGTCAAAAGACATTTTTCTTGTATATTAATGCAGGTCATGTGAAAGTCCTATCTAAATATAAACTTGTGTTTCGTTTTGAATAAAATGCTACAGAAATCCGATACCCAAAGGCGTTGAGATGAAGAAGCACACGCGTAATACATCATTGAATTCGCTGCATATGTAAGGTGCTAGATACTGTATATAAAATGAAAGCAGCCATGTGCCGGCCTTATCTAAGTGAATCACTGTGGCCCCATCATTTGAATAAATGCATGTTCTTTTGCAATTTGAAGTGGATTTGAACTGCCAGCCAATAAATACTGTATGTGGGTTTCTGCTGAAGCATAGAAAACCTTGCAGCACAACATTTGTCATTGTGTTTCAGGGCAGAGCATCATCTGAATATACATGACTCCATAGAGATGGAAATGGCCATTAAATTTAAATATGGACCAGATATATAGCAAGTGTTACTGCCTGGAGAGGAGACACTGAATAAGGCAGCAGGGACATTAGCATGGAGAGTGGTGTGTCTCATTTTTAACACTGTGATCCCTGGCTAAGGCGCCTTTCCTGTGTGTGTTCTCCCTATATCCATATAGGTTTATAAGGTAAAGTCGTACTATTACACAGATCGGTGATTTTAAAAATGCTCGAAGTGAGCAACCTGTGCTTCTGCATTCTGCTCCTAGGGTATGCTGAGACCCTTCATGACCTTTAGTTGTATAAAATGGGTGAACATTTTAGAACTGATGGGGTTATTAGTTTTAAAAATTCTGTATATATGTCATTTTCATTGTAAATATCATCCAAGATCATGTTGCATAAAAAGTACAATACACTTGTCCAAGAGGCATTTTATGTGACACACTACACATGCTTTCCATGCACCAGAATAAATATAGCTTTTTTCTGTTAAAATGAATGGAGTAAAATCCACTAGAAATGATGGAAACAAGGAGAGCCAAGCCAGAGAGAGGTCCTGTCAGTGTGGAGCAGCAGAGGCCACTAGGAGATGGTACACCCTGTGTTGGTGCTCCTTGCACCACTAGGGCAAAAGACAGCTCAGGAGAAAGACACCTGTGACTTAGATGGTGCCATGTTCTCCCAGGGAACAATCCTTATGTTGCCTTTCACTTCTGTAAACAGAATGGAAGGCCAATCTCAGTCACTGTTTCCTTCTGTTGTGAACAATAATGAAAATGGGGGTAAGTTCTCCAAAATGTAATACAGAAGTAGGCTAAGATCTTTACAATACCTTCAGCCAAGCTCCCAACTACTTGCTGTAGGCTTCAGCTTACACAAAGAAATGGGACACTGGCTTTAAAGTTTCAAAAATAGCAACAGAAAGAGAGTCCAAGATATTTAAAAAATGTTTCACAATGGAAAGAAGTTGCAAACATTCTGGCTTCTAAAGACAATCCCAAGCAAACAACTCCAAAAAGCAGAAACGAGAAGTAACAAAACTTGGGGATGTGGAAAGAAAACTGGACTACCCGTTGAAAAAAAAAAAAACATGAGTAGACTCCAGACTATTGTGATACAGTATAGTGATATAGTAATAGTGACTATTCATGGGGTGTCCAGCAGGAAGTGAGCAGCTTTATGAATGGACCAGGTTCACTGCAGGGAAGTTCATTGTGGAAAGGTAGTTCTGTCAATAGCCACAAAAGTGACAAAATAACCATAACATCAACAACCACCATTCCTGGAGAGACAAGTGTGTCAAGAGGCAGTGAAGCTGAAGAGATAGAGAGCTCATCTGCAGTGTAATATGTCACCCTCACAGATGCAGTTAAAATTCAGAGACTTCCTTGCTTACTTGAACAGAGAGAATTCCCTTTAGCTCATCTGTGTAAGCCGGGTCCTTCTGACTCAAAGATCCTGATTTTATGGCCAGCCTGTCCATTTTAGGTTGTAAAACAGAGATGGATGGTCCTTGAGGAGTTTCACATCAGTGACATGTGGGTTCCGAACTCAGGTTCTTGGGTTTCTTGGGGGAGCAGTGCTAAACCTTGGACCACCAATCCTCTACAGGCTTGGTATTGCATTGTTAACTGCAAATAGAGCTTTTGCATTTAGCACAGCTTAGTTAAAAATGCCCCGATGCTCAAAGATCTATATTTGGAGGGACTAGGACACTCATTGGATCATAAAATATAAAAGAGTCATAAAACCATGCAAAGATAGTTACACTCATGTCCATTTCACCTGCACAAATTACCCTTTCTCTTTGTAATTCAACCCATTCAGAGTAGGTTTTGGACATTCTGCCTTGCACTTCATGTCCATGTTTGTTGTTTGCAGCCTGCACTGACTGTTCAAACTGATAAAATGTTACGGTTGTATTTCCCAGGACATTGTTGTGTCTAAACAATGTTGTAGTGCAGTTTTACAACTGCCTAGACTTATGTAGTATTTTAGTGTTGTGGAACATTACTCATTGGTATCAGTCCCTAAGTGTGAGACATTTATTAATATTGAGTATTCCACACAGAAAAATTATTAAGCACTTAAAGAAAACATTTCGAATCATTATGTTTTAATGAGCACATCGGATATTCCCTCCATACCCAGCATGATTTCCCTGCTTATGGAGTCAGAGGAGGCATGCGTCCAGAACATCGGCTCGTGCTTTGTGTTGGCTCGGCGTAAATGATTCACACTGACAGCTCACAAAACAGGAACGCACAATATTAAAAAGGTCATTTAAAATCATTGTTGACAATGACAAAGCATGCCTGGTCTCTTATCGCAACCTAAAATAACTAGCTATTTAACATGCAAGTCTACTCACAGTCCAGCACAATTACTGGCTATTGTTGGTTTATAATAATTTAAACAACAGAAAAAGGGCAAGTTTCAAATTCAGTACAAACAAGCTAAATGCTGTAATCCTGGTACAGACAAGCAATTAAAGTGCACACAATGGAAAATCATTTGCAGGATTATAGGATTATTTGATGAAGTTAATGGCGTGGTGGTGTTGGTGATGTGCTGTATATATTTTTTAGGATATAGGAGAGTGAGCTGGTAATGAAAATTAACTACTTTCAAATGCATTCCTCGTGTTTTTTTTTTTTTTTTGTTATTGATAAAGGGATACCAAAACTTTCTCTACTCCACATTTTTCTAAGCACTGTAAATCCATCTATGAATGTGCCACCTCTTTCCTTCTCCGGCAGTAGTTTCTGTTGTAAGTGAAAGACTTAGAGGGATTGATTCTTTCATTTCCATTCTATATGTGCACATGAATTTGTAGCAGAGAAATAGCCCTAAAGAAGGAATAGAATACATAGTAATATATTGCTTCAGTTTTTTGTGCATTTCAGGGGGAACAAATGTCTACGGGTTGAGTCCTGCTGCACCCTGATGCAGAAGTTTGCAGTGTGCCATTCTCTCTATGAAAGATGCCCATTACGTGATTCTGTATGGAACAGACATGCATGGCTTGTGCATTGGTAATGTCACTTTACCTTAAACGGAGGGTATTTTATTTTCAGTTACAATATCTTTTGTGGTGTTTCCTAAGTAAGATGTTTTGCACTTGATGTCACATAACATTGGAAACTATAACAAGAAAAAAATGAAAATAATATTCTAAATAACAGCCAGAATGTGTTTATGAGAGGAAGGCCCTGCCAAACCAATCTTTTAGAACTTTTTTAAAAAAGCAACCAGAATAGTTGACAAAAACAAACCTTCCAACATAATTTACTTAGACATTGGAAGAGTATTTGATACAGTTGTCACACACTGAAGATTAGATCTGAAACTCGAAGCTGTAGGCATCAGAGGTAACTTACAAAACTAGATCTCTAGTTGGTCAATCGGCAGGAGACAAAGAGTACAGATAAGAGGAGAATACTCCACAGTAAGCAAGGTCATCAATGGAGCCTCTCAGGGGTCTGTTCTTGGACCATTCCTTTTTCTTATTTATATAAATGCCATTGATTCTGGTATAGTTAGTAATCTTATAAAATTCTCAGATGACAGTAAAATTGTAGGGATGGCAGACACTGAGGAGGCAGCAGAAAGAATTCAAAATGACCTGGACAACCTTCAGAACTATAGGAGGTATTTTCCGTAAAAATTAAAATGAAAATGTAATCTCTCTTTTGCAATTTTATTTTCAAAGTCTGCATGAAAAAATACTGCAAAAATTAAAATAAAAATGAAATAACCCCATTTGCAGTTTCATTTTCAGCCTGAACCGCAATGAAGCTGCAAAAATAAAAAGTTAAATGCATATAAGCACTGGCTAATTTTCATTTTCCACTTTGCATCTTGGGCGGCACAGTGGCGCAGTGGGTAGCCCTGCTGCCTCGCAGTTAGGAGACCCGGGTTCACTTCCCGAGTCATCCCTGCGTGGAGTTTGTGTGTTTTCCCTGTGTCTGCATGGGTTTCCTCCGGGTACTCTGGTTTCCTCCCAAAGACATGCAGGTTAGGTGCATTGGCGATTCTAAATTGTACCTAGTGTGTGCTTGGTGTGTGTGTGCCCTGTGGTGGGCTGGCACCCTGCCTGGGGTTTGTTTTCTGCCTTGCGCCCTGTGTTGGCTGGGATTGGCACCAGCAGACACCCGTGACCCTGTAGTTAGGATATAGCGGGTTGGATAATGGATGGATGGATTTTGCATCTTCATTTTCAAGTTCTCAATATGCAAATAGTGAGGGTCAATGGGCGGGGCTTTGTACCTCACTTTCCCACAATTCTTTGTCCTTCGTAGCTGTAGAGCTACTTTGATCAATAGAATACTTCTCAATTTGACTGTGTTTAATTCATGTGATTTTGATCTTTGCACCCCTGTACTGGAGGCTTCACAGCGAAACTGTCTCACAAAATCCAAAGACCATGCATAATTGTAGTTCTGAAGTAATTAATGAGCAATTTAATTACAATATTTAACATGACAGAAATTAGCCTTTGATTATGTCACAATTTACATTTATTTACAATGAAGTAGAAAAGGGACGCTTTGTATTTTTGTGGTATTATAGTGTGGTGTCAGCACAGAGTACCGCAATGGCATTTATATCTTTGAAGTGGCTTGATATCCTTAAAGGACTGCTTGCCTTTTCCTGCACTAGTTTGAAAAGCCCATGTATGCTTGGTTTTCAGATTTTTTGAGACAGTTTTGCAGTGAAGCTTGCAGTACGAGGGTGAAAACATCAAAAATCACGTGAATTATACACAGTTGAAGTGAGAAGTATTCTGTTGATCAAAGTGGCTCTACAGCTACGAAGGTCAAAAAATTGTGGAAAATCACCAAGCCCTGCCCATTGACCCTCACTATTTACATATTCCATCCATCCATTATTCAGCCCGCTATATCCTAACTACAGGGTCACGGGGGTCTGCTGGAGCCAATCCCAGCCAACACAGGGCACAAGGCAGGAAACAAACCCCGGGCAGGATGCCAGCCCACCGCAGGGCACACACACACATACCAAGCACATTTACATATTGAGAACCTGAAAATGAAAATACAAAGTGGAAAATGAAAATTCAATGAACAGCAGGTGGCGCCAGGGCTTATTTGTGTTTTACTTTTCATTTTTGTAGCTTAATTGCAGTTCACGCTGAAAATGAAATTGTAATTGCAGTTGTTTCATCTTAATTTTAATTTTTGCTGCTTTCTTGCACTCAGATTTTGAAAATGAAATTGCTAAAGAGAGGTTGCATGTTCATTTTATAATTTTCATTTTAATTTTTTTCAGAAAATACCTCTCATACATATCTGGCGAACACCTGGAAAATGCAGTTTAATGTAGAAAAAAGTGCAAAGTGCTACACGTAGAAATAAGAAACATCAATTATAAAGTTTGGAAGCAAACTTTGAAAAGTATTTAGGGGTAATTGTTGATGGAACATTTCCATAGACTAAGTAATGTACAGAAGCAATTTAAAAGGCAAATAAAATGATAGGTTATATCATAAAAACTGTCAAATTCAAGTCAAGGGATGTTATGCTCAAACTACATAATTCACTCGTAAAACCGCATCTGGAGTATTGTGTGCAGTTCTGGCCACGCCAGTACAAGAAAGATATAGTAGCACTTGAAGCTGTGCAGAGGAGAGCAACCAGGTGAATCCCATGACTTCAGGACATGTCTTACTCTGACAGACTCAAAGAATTAAACCTGTTTATTTTTGAGTAGAGGAGACTGCGTGGGGAACTAATCTAGTTATTTAAAATCCTCAAAGGCATTGATAAAGTTGATCCAGCAACATTCTTTCAGAATATGGGTGAATCTTGTACTTGAGGACATCAGTGGAAATTAAGGGGAAATACATTTAAGACAGGAAACACTTCTTTATGCAATGACTTGTTGGACTCTGGAACAAACTACTGAGACATATAGCTGAAGCTGAAACCTTGACAACCTTTAAGAAGAATCTGGATGAGATTTTGGGACAGCTTAGCTATTAGCTAAATAAACAGATTTGATAGATTTAATGGTTTCCTCTCATTTTTCAAATTTCATATGTTGAGTGCCTCTCTTGCTGAGTGCAATTTCAAACAGATCTCCAGAGTAATTCATATTACAACTGAAACTCTAATGTAGATTCTATGTTTTCTTTATCACTTTAAATGAAAGAGCTATCCATAGACAGAACTGAATTGTAAAATACAACATATGACCTCTCTGGGTTTAATTATGTTCTGGTGCAAATTCAAATTTAGTGCCATGTGATCTGAATACATTTAGGCCTTTCAGCCCAACAATCCACTTATCCCCTTAACTCTTCCAAAATAATATCAAGGTGAGTTTTGAAGGTCAGTTATTACAGGTGTCTATGGTCCTCTGTTTGAGATTCTGCTTGTGCAAAATTTACCCTTAACCATTTTCCAGTCATGGCCCTGTGTCCTGCTGAACTGGTTTTATTGTAACAGTCTATATCCGCTGTACTAACTCCCTTCATAATTTTAAACACTTCAATTGTGTATCCGCTTAATCTTCTTTTGCTTAAACTGAAAAGGCTCAGCTCTTTTTAATCTTTTTTTTTTTTTCATACCTCATTCCGTGTAGTCCTTGAATCAGCGTAATCGCTCTTCTCTGGACTTTTTCTAGCATCATGGTACATTAAGATCTGTACTTCCATGTTGCCCACCTATTATGCCTCAGTGAAAGGAGGCAGAATTTTTAATGGAAGAGACCAGAAGACATGGGATATTAATGTTAACCTAACCAAAATCTGTTACTGAAATATCAGTCCTATGTTTTTCATCAAAATCAAACCAATAAAAAGAAATCATAGTCAAAAAGTCATTGCCAAAGGTCAGTACACTAAAGTCAAAACTAAAGAAAGACACTCACTACCTCTCAGGGTTTAGTCTTTTTCATTGTGTCACCCAGTCAAATTTAAAAAAAAGTGTGGTAAGAACCTATAATGCCCCACTACAGCCCTGCAAGTTTACTACTCGATTGCAGGTGGCACAATTTTAGAATTGTCCTCCTGTGTTGACTGTGGAGGAAAGCTTACACCTACACTGATCAGGCAGTCATTCTCTACGCTAAACCTGGATTTTAACCAGGAAGCTAAGCTCTGTTGGGTTGCTAATAGTATTATGCCTTCCAGGCCAGCAAACAATTGGACATTTAAAATGCATAGTGCTTGGGATAAACATTTACTAACATCTGCAGCACATAAAAAAATTAAGCTTGTCAATAAATCATTATTTATCTTATATAGTGTACATTCTGAGAAGATGCCTCAGAAATTGGGAATCCAGATTACAGCAGAGAAGTTACTTCCTGCCCTTTTAGTATGTTTATGTTAGGTTAGAGTGCTGTATTTTCTGTACACACACTTCCCTCATCTTTTGTAACTATGAGGTCTTCTGGTGATGTAAATACTTGCCCAGACTGAGTAAGGCTTTAAAATAATTGCTGCAGGCCATTGTGCTCATCAGTAACACAAAGCAATGTTCACAGTCTTAATCCTCAGCAATGCCTCTGAAACAATACCTATAAGCTGCCCCATTGTGGCCCTGATATTATGTTGATCAGTTTTCCATTAAAGATCACCGAGCAGCAGGGCAAATTTACATCAGTTGTACAGGCAGAAAACCATGAAGGCATTTTGCCGTATCAAATGAAAATTAAATCATGTGTTCTGAAAAGATCAGTGACCCTTCAGATTGTGGATCCAGCATGTCAGCGTTTCTGGTCCTGCATTTCCAAATGTGAGGTACACATGGCCAGTAAGAAATGCATACAATACTAGACCATTTAGACTTATTTATAGCCTTGAAATGCACATTCATACATAACTGATTGATGGCAGACATTACTAGAACTTCTTAATTTTTCCTTGAATTCTTAATAAATGCAAAACTCAGTCCAAGTCAGGATCCCAAGAGGCCAGTGCTAATCTAGGCAACACCAGATACAAGGCAGAAACCAGTAAATACCAAAGTAGTGGTTTAAACGAAGTTTTGTACTAGTATATTTACACTAACATTTTCAAACTGGCAAAGAAGTCAGCATTAGAGCCTCACAATTCCAAAGTTCTGGGAGCAGATCTTGACCCTGAAAATGTGTGCGCTGAAATTGTTCATTCTCCTCATGCATGCATTGATTTTCTCTTCGTATTCCATTTTATCACACCTTTGTATTCTAAATTGTTCAGGCAAGAGCACTTATGGTTATGGGAGTGAATATCTCTTTTATCTGGGACCTCAGACCCTGCACCAATCATCCCAACCACACAGCACTGCAACATATATACTCTTATTTTTGATATCTCTTGATGCTGATTGAAGAGTATGTCACCTACCCATTTTGAAAATTTTGAAGTGTCATTTTTTTAAATGATAAACTAAAATATCAAGAACTCACATCCCATGAGACAAGATTTTGTGCCAACAGATTTAACCATGCCCGGAAAAAAAGACAAAGAGTAGATGACAAAGACAGCTGCTGTACAGGCTTTTATACATTTGAAGTGCCACACGAGATGTGGCGTGTGGCATGTGGCTGTGGCGGTGGTGGTTTGAGCAAAGAGCAGGTAAAAAAAAACATTTGTTTCCCATTGTCTCACGGTTTAAGTGGGGGTTTTAGAGGAGTGACCGTGTCTCCTTGGGGTGCATTCAGCCCCCCTCTTCACAACACGAGTGGCAGAAACACGAAGTGGCTGGCGCGTAGTGCAGGCAAGGGAGGTTGGCGAGCGAAGCGAGCACGGGGTAAGACCCGTAGTAATATAATGAAAATCTACCAGCGTATTATTTACATTAAATACTGAGCACCTGTTATAGAAACATTTCACTTGATAAGCAACTTACAAAACCAGGGTACCTGCAAGAATGTGATTTAAAAATTTTGTATTTAGGAATAATCAGATTTTTGTTCAGATTGCTTAATGGCACATTTTTAATATCCAACGATAAAGCGGTATCTGTAGTTACGCTCACTCAGTCTACATATACGTGAAAAGGACATATAAACTCTGTATAGACACTGATCAGGCTAGAAATCAAACTTGAACTCATAGCACTTTGTAATTATAATATATAATATTAACACCTCTTCCATGCTCAAAGAACTTCACAAATTGTCAAAAGAACACATGAGAAGTAAAAGCAAAGATTACATTAATAACACAGCATAACAATTAATATTAAACCTTAAACACCAAATGATAGATAAATATCTTTAAGTCAAAGTACTGAATTAAATTAAGAAACAAGAAGAAAAAGAGGAAGACAACCATGAACAAATAGCGCAATGTTTGTACGCTTACAAGTAAGAATTTAAAAACTAATGTTACACTCACCCACAATAATAAGGTACAATGAATAGGATAAGAGAAGATTTAATTATCAGTTTCCCAGCTAAAGTCTAGAAGAACATAGACTAATCAATGGCAATTCGTTTGCTCATCACCACAGATCTTACAATCCCAGTTAGACCTCCAAGCCGCCGCAGAGTAGCACTCAGACGCAGTCGCCTCCCTTTGGGATACCAGTTCCTGAAGTTTTTTTGTTTTTTTTTCCATTTTGTGTGATATATCAAGATTGCAGTTTGTAATGAATTAATGAGCTATATCTTAAACATAGCATGTGTCACTGAACACACTGAATTTGGCTGTAAAGTTCAATTCCGTGCGAATCATTTCACTCATCAGTAATCGTGAAGCACATTGTCAGAAGTTGCAAATCTTGGTCCATCTTTTCTTCATTATTAAACTCTGTCATGGTGTGGAAAATGCAAAACATTAAACAGATGACTCGCTACGTTAATATCAGACCAGTTTTGTTTTGTATTAGTGAGTCGCAGTGAGTTGTAGAGTGCCATGATTGTGTTTCTGGGGGTGTCACTCTACACAACTGATAGTAAAGAGTGTGTGTTACGACTGCCTAAAACTCATTGTGGTTTTCTTCAGATGATGTAAATGAAGACTATAAGAGTAAACTATACTTAAGTCATGTAGTGTGACACCAACCTAACCTCAACATAAACCTTTTGGATCTCATTTTTGGCTCTTTTTTTTTGCTATTTAACTCAAGAATAAGAATTATATAGCATTTTTTCCACTTTTTTTGTCATTAAGAGTCCTTAGTAAAATCAATTATGAGGCCACAATAACAGATCTATACTAATAAAAGGCAAAGCCCTCACTGACTGGCTCACTCACTCACTCACTGACTCACTGACTGACTGACTCATCACTAATTCTCCAACTTCCCGTGTGGGTGGAAGGCTGAAATTTGGCAGGCTTATTCCTTACAGCTTCCTTACAAAAGTTGGGCAGGTTTCATTTCAAAATTCTACGCGTAATGGTCATAACTGGAAGCTGTTTTTCTCCATTTACTGTAATGGAGATGAGCTTGAAACCCGTGGGGGCGGAGTTTCGTGTGACATCATCACGCCTCCCACGTAATCACGCAGTACGTAGAAAACCAGGAGGAGCCCCAAAAAGCGCTGAAGAAAACATGCATTATATAATTAAGAAGGCAGCGAAACAATAAGAAGCGAGCGAGTGACATATACAACCATATTCATGAGTTCTGCTACTTCGGAAACAAAGCACGATGTAAACCTAAACTTTAGATTAAGTTCATAGACAGGCTGCCGCTGGCGTTTGTAATTTAGTGCCTGCCCATATAAGGCCGTCCGTCAGCGGCAATCCAATAGAAACACTGCCACTAAATATTCACGGGTGAAGGACTGTGCTTATGCAGAGGAAGATGAGATGGTCAGGGTGGTGTTTGGCACAAACTCAGCGAAACTGCGAGAGAAAGTTTTAAGTGCCGGGACTTAGGTAACATTAGATACAGCCATGGACATAGCACGACATGGCACCAGCACAGATGGGAAACTTCGATGCATGTACACCAAGCGGCTCACGTGAACTGACGCAGTGCACAGACAAAAAGCAACAGTTCCAAAGAGCGTTGAACAAAAACAGAATTACACAATTGAGAAGGCAGCAAAAAAATATGAAGCGTCTGATACATACAAGCATATTCATAAGTGCAGCTACTGCAGAAACAAAGCACACAGTGCAAAAAGTGAATGTCCCGCTAAAGGAAGACAGTGTAAAAAAAAACCCGTGCATGCAGTGTGTCACATCTCAGATAAAGAGGAAGACGAGCTGTTTATTGATGCAGTAAGAAACGAATCGATGAATGAAACCTCTTATCTTTACAACGATTGACAAACACGGAATGTAACTTGAACACAACACATCGTACAAATATGACCCTGATTGAAACAAATAATATTAATCGAATCCTTGATGACAGCAACACTCAATAACACTCACAAAACAATTACTGTATATTGACAATCATGTTACGTTATTTTTAAAATGTTCCCTTTTCTTTTTCATAGCTTCTTTAACACACTACGTCTCCGCTGCGAATATACTGTATATATATATATATACCCCGATCTACATACTCTCAAATAGATAAGCCACACACCGTGGCGCAATTGTAGAGGCTTCGCCTACATCCGAGGCTCGATTATCGAGAGGGGATGTACTGAGTATGTACGCGCGCTTCTTGGTTCATTTTAACCTCGCATCTCCTTGGTTTGAGACGTATGAAAAAATATGCGGTTAACGCAGAATCATGTTACGTTATTTTTAAAATCTTTCCTTTTCTTAGCACAAGCACAGCTGAGAAGCTTCGATGCATGTACTCCATAACAAAAAATAACGCATTTAATCACACTTTCAATTCCAAGCAAAGGGGAACTTTTGTCAATGCATGATTTTCTGGTACATCGATTACACTGATGCACACATCACAGCTACAAAAATGTTAGAGTCGGAATGAAGCGCGTTCCTACCCCTGATTGGAGGAAAATTTCATTTCAAAAAACTACCCGAGCGAAGCCTTGATAAAAGCATGGTTTTGTGCACACTGAAAAGCAAGCAAAATTAGATGCATTACAGAAAGCGGACTTTGTGGCTCTTACTGGGGATCATTGGACTTCCGTGACCGTTAGTAACTCTAATTACATCTAATTACAAAATGTTCAATGATCACACTGTTTTAGCTTAATGTACAAAATAATTTTGGCTAAGGTTACTCAGAGTTTAAAGATTAAGTTGGTCAAATTACCTTTTATGTTTCTGACTTATTTTTTTAAGAAGAAAAACTGCACTTTATGTTGAAATTTTGATTATTATTATTTAAAGACAATACCATTCTGAAAATGTACTTAAAGTACTTAAACTACCACTTTATTTTTAAGTCTGCCCAATTTTAACCAGGGATGATATTTTTGTTTCTCTTTTGAATTCAAATGCAGTTTAAAAGCATTTTTTTTTTCAGAAATTAAAACAGCTTGAGTTTACAATATTCATGTCCATGTCTATTATTTGATTCTGTCGCCCACTAAAACCCTTTTAAATTAAAAAAACACATTTGCGATTTGGGGCAAATTTACCTGTGCGATTACATACGATTAATCAAGATTAATTATTACACAGCCTCTAATTAATTGGATTAATTTTTTTAATCGAGTCCCACCCCTAATATATATATGTAGATATATATGTAGATTTGTATATATATATGTGTATATATGTATATATATTTATATGTATATGTATATATATATGTATATATATATTTATATATATATGATGTGTATATATATGTTTATATATGTGTGTGTGAGTATATATATATATATATTTTATATTATTATTATATTTATATATATATATATATGCCAGCAACACTCATGACAATGACAAAACAATTACATTGTCAATCATGTTACGTTATTATTAAAATATTTCCTTTTCTTTTTACTTCTCTGCTGCCAAACAATATATATATATATATATATATATATATATAGAGAGAGAGAGAGAGAGAGAGAGAGAGAGAGAGAGATAGATATGACAACAACACTCATATCAATGAGAAAACAATTACATTAACAATTATGTTACGTTATTTTTAAAATATTTCCTTTTCTTTTTCGTAACTTCTTTAACACACTACTTCTCCGCTGCGAAGCGCGGGTATTCTGCTAGTAACTAATAAAACAAGAATGATGGACAAAATGGCATTCCCTTGATTAGAAAGTCTCTAGTAGCATACTGCAAACAGTGCTGCCTAGAACCTTTTTCTCTTCTCTGACTTCTTTTTGCCTCCTTAGCCCCTTCTTATAAAGGCTGCTTACCTTTCCAAGCATATAATACTACAACATTAATCTCTTGTGTTCTACTCGTGTGCAGTGCCATTTCTACACAGCCTTCAAGACTCCACCCAAACAATACGGAAAACTAAAAATATCTGATCCAGCTGAGACAGAACTCAGTGACAATGCTATCTGCTAGGTGGCATCATCAAGCTAAAAACTCTCCATGGATACTTGTTTAAAATTTTACATGGGGCCATTTCAGTCGGCAGCCGCTGCTTGACTCACTCTAGACTGCTATTCTGTTCTGAAGTACAGTCATGTCAGCAGTGTTACTCATCATGAAGAACTGTAGATTCCACTTCATTGACTTGCAAGTGTGCTGTCAAAGTCACGCCTGTCGCAAGGTTTATTAATTGCTGTTTGCTACCCTATATTTTTATTTTTCATCATGCTTTAAAACAAATATGGGTAAATATTTGCTGAATGTCATTTTAAGCATCATTAATAGTAGGAAACTGACTATAAAATTTGTAGGAAAGGGTAACTAAAAAATGCATGGAAATCATTTTTATCCACTTTATCTATTCATTCTTTCACTATTGAAATCCTGTGGTTGGGTACACAGAATTTGCAATGCTGAAGATCTTCATAATTTAAATCAACTGGCACATGTTTTGAATTGCTGTGTTTGACAGTACCAGAGTGGAAACAAGAAGAAACAGAATTAGCTTGCAGTAAAAACTCCCTGGTGGCCTGATTTCTCATCTTAGGTTGTAAACAAGGATAGGCCTGCTCTGCACTTTAATTGGGGATGAAGAATTAGGTCACTGCTGGAAGTGGTGTTGGTAGGCCAGTCAATGAAGCTTTTCTTTTTAGTCTACAGCAGGGGCTGACAAACTGGGGACCACCAGGATTCTCTTGGAATTCCACAGCAGCCCTGCCGAGGTTGACATTCCTAAAAAGTGAAGTCAGATTTTTAAAATTGTGCTTAAAATACCTCAACGTTTTAAAATAAGTATAACTGGCAATCTTAATATCAATGTAGTTATTGACTAGACCTATGGATTTACAACCTGAGTGATACATGAGCAGCTCTCAGGTGATTGTAAGGGGAGCACTCATTAAAAAAAAAACTCTGAGAAAAACTGGTCCTTAAAACAATAAATCAAAAATATCATGTCTAAACTTGTGTCTCCATGTTTGACTTCTCTTCAGTTTCACCACTCTGCTAAGTCTCACGGTAATCCTGCTGCAAGACTTCATTCCAATCGCACCCTCCCCACCTTGTCCACCACCCATACCAATTCAAATTTTCCCTCTGTTTACATGGGGTCCATAACCCACCTCTTTGAGTCGATGTATCCTTGAATCAGATTACCTGGAAACCACAAGTTAAAAACAAGGTATTGTTGTGATAAAGATCTTCTTATCAAGTAAGTGCTGTCTTTCTCACCCTCTCCCCTCCCCAACAAAAAAAATTGAACAGTGCTGTGTATATCTCCCTGTCAAGTTAAATCAGTCAGTTTTAAAATATTTTTAGTTTTTAGTGTACCTTTATTTTACTTTCGCTGGAAAGGGGTGTGTGGCGCTACCAATATCTATGCAAAAGGATGAAGGTGTCCTGGTGCTGACTGTCTTGCTATATGGTTGCGAGACATGGACGCTATCCAGTGACCTGAGACGAAGACTGGACTCCTTCAGTACTGTGTTTCTTGGGAGAATATAACAACAACATTTTTATTTCTGTAGTGCATTTTTATACAAGGAATGTAGCTCAAAGTGCTGCACAATATAAAAGAAGAGTTACAAGAGAAAAAACAGAAAGTTAGAAATAGGTATAACTAAATAAATAATATATAAAAAATAATTAATTAGTAAAGAGTCACTATGCTCTTACATAACACAGATACACAAGTAGACGAATCGTAATTTGAAGATACGTTTTTTAAGTCCATTAACATAAGTTTGATCCTACGGTCAGATGCCCAGGAAGAACCGAAAAAAGAAAAACAAAAAATATGGACGTGATCTTCAGTAGGCTTTGTGCCCTAGGAGCCAAGTTACCCAAACTGTTTTGTACCTTTCTAGTAATTACAGTATTTACCGCTCTGATACTGATCTTTTGATCATAAAATAGGTCAGTATAGTAGCAACAGACAAAAAGAATTCATAATTGATTGTAGAATTACAGTATTTGAGGGTTCCTCAAGAGTGCCTCTTTCTCTTGCACAATTTGGCTCAAAAACTAATCAGCACATCATCATCTCATAACAGGCTTAAGTTTCAAGTTTGGTGTTTTTCTGTCCTGCCGTTTTTAGCTCTAGACCGTCTTCAAAAAACTGTGACACACAGACACACACCCATCATCGAGATAGCGATATTTTCGGTATCTACCCTTAAACATTGAGATCTGTTGAAAACCAGAGATCGAAATTTTTAATGCATCTAAAGCATTTGCACCTCTCCCATAGACATTAGGTTATGGTGGGAAAGGGTACAAAGCAAAAAAAATAAATAAATAAACCCCAGGGATGATATGCTTTAGAAAAAGATAAATAAATAAAATCTGCAGAGGTTCCAGGCAAAAAGACCACCCAACCCTCACTGGGCATTCTACCTACCATAAAGGTGCTAAAGTTAGTGTTATCATTCTTTAATCTTCGCTTTAGACAATTTGCTACAGTGAGTCTTGTAGACAGTTTGAGAATCTGCTCTAATTCCTTTATCACAAGTGGCTGCAAAGTACTGTGATAAGGTAGTGCTAACATAAAATGCCAGGGATTAGGGATTAATAATGATGGCACATCCATGAAATATATGATATTGTAATGCATATATAATATATTAGAAGTAGAGCAGAAATGAATTAAGAAAAGACCAATCTGAAAAAGTTGGTTTTTAATAGTTTTCAAATTCATCACTGGCATTAACCTACCATATCTCTATCGGTAAAGGATTCCAAATTTTTGGTGCATAACTGCAAACTCACACCTTCTTTCACACTTAGCTCTCAGTGTAATAAGCAAACCAGTGTTAGACATAACGAGGTTACGACTGGCGGATGTAAGGGGACAGGCAGTCCTAAATATACGAGCTCTATATTCTGTATGCAGTATTTTAAAATCTGTTCTAAAGGACACACTTAACCAATGTAATGATGCTAGAACCATTGTGATGTGCTAAGATTTTCCTTTAATGGTTAATATTCTAGCAACTACATTTTGAACTAACTGCAACCTTTTGATGTCCTTCTTAGGTAGTCCTGTAGGGAGAGTTTTACAGTAATCTAGTCAACTAATAAAAAAGGTGTGAATTTTTCAGCATCTTGCAGTGTTATAAGAAGTCTAGCTTTTGCAATGTTTCTTAAGTGAAAAAATGCAGCCCTTCTCATATAGTTAATGTGTAACTTAAAGTTTAGATCAGAGTCAAGGATCCCAACTAGGTTCTTAACTTCTGCCTTGACTTTAGTGCCAAGGGTTCAAGTTTATTCCTAAGATCCTCACTATTTCCATTTTGCCCAGCAAGTAAAATTTCTGTTTATTCCTTGTTTAGCTTGAGAAAATTACTAATTATCCATTCAGTAGTACAAGACAAATATTGGATGAAAGGGCACAGAGAATCAGGGTCTTCAGGTGTTATAAATAAGTAAATCTGTGTGTCATCTGTATTATTATGGTAGTGCACCTTGTGTTTTGAGATAATCTGGCCTAACAGGATAAATTGAAAATAATAGTGGTCCCAGGATAGAGTTTTGGGGTACCTCATATGAAATATCATGGTTCCTTGAGGTACTGTTACTTTAACTAACAAAACATTTCCAGTGTGACTGAAAATAATTTAGGACAGTACCAGAGAGGCCCACTATTTTTGCAAAGAAGAATGCTGTGGTCAATGGTGTTGAATGCTGTGCTCAAGTCTAAAAGAATAAGAACAGATGTCACCCGCCACTCATTCACTACTTTAACCAATAAAGTTTTTGTGCTTTGTTTTGGTCTAAGACCTGAATGAAACTTTTTAAGAATGGCGTGTTTATTCAAGTAATTATTTAACTGGTTAAAAACTGCTTTTTCTAGAATTTTATTTAAAAAAGGCAGGTTAAAAATAGACGGGTTTAACTACTTCTGTCATTAGAGAATCTGGCAAGACCCCAGTATCTAATGAGAAGTTAACTATATCAATGAGCACATCAGAAATGTCTTTAAAAATGTGTGTTGGGACTGGGTCAAGTGGAAGGTTTTAATTGAGTAATTATTCAATAAAGTTCAGGTAAATCTATTTTAGTGAAGCAATTTAATTGACTATAGTGAGCTTGATAAGGATTAAGAGTACAGGCCTTTGAATAAAGTATTATATTATATCTAACATTGTTTATTTTGTGATTAAAGAATGCTGCCAAATCTTTGCATGTTTCGCTTGAAGGATTCATGTTGCAGTTCACTGATTGAGTTGGTTTTAAAAGAATATCGATAGTAGAAAATAACTCTTGGATTTCCTGCATTTTTATTTATAATGTTACGCTAATTTGTAAATCTGTCACAAGAAAGTATATTTTAGCAATTCTGTAAGATTGCTATTTATAGCGGCGTATTTGAAATCAAGTCAAGTCAAGTTGGGGAGCATACACTGGTACAGTGCGTTACCACACTCGCCACATAAAGAAATAGCTCAGCATTGTCAGCAAAGTCAAGATCCGTGAATCTTTCTTCACCAACAGATGCCCCACAGCCACTGGACCCCACGACTTTGTTCAACATCCAGTCCATACAAGCACTCAACAGAGTAGGAGCAAGAACACACCCCTGACGAACCCCAGAATCAACTGGGAAAAACACAGAGGTTCTGCCTCCACTCTGCACAGCACTCACAGTACCAGTGTATAGGCCGGCCATGATATCCAGCAACCTCGAGGGGATCCCGCGAACCCTCAGGATGTCCCACAGGGCAGCTCGATCAACTGAGTCGAACACTTTATGAAAATCGACAAAGCCTGCAAAGAAACTCTGCCGATATCCGCATGTGCACGCCATGAGAACCCTCAGTGCCAGGATACGGTTGATGGTAGACTTCTTAGGCGTAAAACCAGACTGTTCCGGTCGCTGGTAGGTGAGCAAGTGATCACAGATCCTACTGAGGATGACCCTAGCAAGGACCTTACTCGGCACCGAGAGCAGTGTTATCCCCCTGTAGTTGCCGCAATCCAGACAATCACCCTTCCCTTTCCAGACAGGGACGACAAGTCCAGTTTTCCAGTCAGAAGGGATGATGCCAGTCTCCCAAACAGAAGCAAAGATTGCTTTCAATGCCAGGAGGACAGCCTTACCACCAGCCTGGAGAAGTTCACCCCGGATTCTGCAGATCCTTGCAGCCTTTCCTCCCCTCCCCTCAGCTGGTTCACCACCTGTGTAATCTCAGTGAGATTGTGTGGTTCACAGCTAATTGAAGGATCAGCCTCAAGAATTGTGGACCCAGAGATATCCAATGTCATAGCCAGATCAGGATCTGCTTTGGACATTTGAATATTTGAAATGTTTACACAAATCAGTATTTTTCACACCCAGTGAGCTTGAAGTTAGGCAGAAGAGACTCAGTGCTCCAACTGGAAGTGCAGGTAAGAAAAAGTAGTTTTGTTGGCTAAGAGCTTTATGTTTAGGTAACATCTTACCTGTTAAGGCTAAGCAAGAGAAATGTAGATTTCCTTTTCATTTATATTAGCTGTGTATGTGTAAATTTTATATACACAAAGCATTTGTTACAGGTTATGTTACTGTGTTGCAATAAAATGACTTTCCAGGAGATCATATTTAGGTCCCAATAGCTAGGTTAAGTCGATATCAAATTATGCAGATTCTAGTCGGGGGAATGTCAGATTTGTCGAATGCATTTGCTGATCTTCTTGCTGGACCAATTTCCGATTTACCAACCAAGTACCAACCGTCCACTGAAGTTGTGCTCTCCCTTTTTGTGACAGCCTTTAGAGTAATGCATGATGAAGCCAGTGCTAAACAAAGGTTCAACAGGCACAGCAAATTCAACTGGAATTTCTGCCTTTTTTCCTTTTTTCATTCTATTTTAGTACATTAAACACAAGACAGTCAAGCTTCTCTCCTGTTTGTGAGGTTCAACACATGTACTGTATATTCCTTTTTTGTCATTGCTACGTTCTCTGCATTATACTTACTGATGAGCATTCATCAGTTGTCAGCTCCCAAGCATACCAATGACTAAAGACAAAACCTGTTTCATTTTTTAACAGTCTCATTCATAGTTTAGTTGGAGTCAGTCATTTGTCACATTATGTCATTTTAAATTACTGGTTTCACAGGAGAACTTTGCCAACTGCCTCTCGCTTGCTAAGATTATGTCAGTGAAGACTACAACTGAAAATTGCTGAAAAAGTCACCTAATGTGATATGGCCATTTAAGCACCCATGTCACTTAAGAATTATTGTTTCTTTTATGTGGCTGAGCCACTCAGGTCTGCATAGTTTTATGTGGGCCTCTGACACTCAGTTCACCAGATCTTTTAAACCTTTGACATGGGCATTTACAAGTGGCAGTTTAAGAGCAAGGTACATTATGAAGAGCTGGTCAGACCAATGGAAAATTTGTTGAATTTAAATATGCATATTTAATATTCAGCACAGATCTTTGTCACACAAATCTTTATCCCTTATCTGTGCCATTCACCTTCTAATTCTGTATTGTTCTCTATCCTCTCAGTCTACTTACCTTTTAAGCCGGAGTTGGGAGGGAGTGTGACAGAACTGCTGGGTGGAGAGAAGGATTTATTGTATTATTGATTGATTATTGTTATTATTGTGGAGTATAGTGGAGGTGCTTTGTGCACAATATTTAAGAAATTAAAAATCATTTCTTTATTTTACCTGGTGTCTGACATGTCATCTGTGGGTTTCACGGGGCAACAGCGACCCCTACTGCCACACAACCCGGGTTGTGACCAAATGGTTGAAAAACAATGGCTTTGGAAAACCCACCACCAACCACTCGCACACCAACAACCCTAACCAATGATCCACCAGCAGTGCAACAGTTGAGAAACACTGCTTTACACAGTACCAGCATGCGGATGCCAAGACTTGAAAATTGGTTTGTGCAACTAAATTCTGGAAGTTAAAGTATACCTATCAGTGATACATCCCACAACAACAGAACCTCATTTTGCAATGACCTGTGCATTTTGTGATCGACATACAGTTATTTTGACATATGGGCAATTTGCTCATCCCAAATGGTGCCTCCAGTCTGTACATGACTACAATATTTGCTGCCTTTTGAGCTGTAATGTTGCAAAGCAGGCAGTACAGCAGCATATCAATAATAGTGGTTGGATTCCACAAAATTCTTATGTGGATTCTGATGGTCTCCCCATTTTCATGAGTTCCTTTGTGAACTCTGGAATCCCTCCGCAGTCCAAAATCATGTTTTCAGGTTCAAGAGGCATTCTATACCAATGTAGTGGTGGTTTTCCTTTTGATGGACTACTGCCTCAACTGTAACTAAATTGAGCATTAACATAAAGCTGTAAATGCATCATCAAACTCACTTAAGCAAATTTATACTCACATACATTTTAGTCTATCATGACAGTACTGGGAGCAAGGCAGGAACCAACCTCAAATGACAATTTAAGAAGTGATATATGGGTAGTGTTTGTTTGATGGACACAGTTGGGCTGTCTGAAAAGAAGTATAAAGTTCCTGTAAGCTCAGTACTGGAAGTAAAGCAGAAGTTTTGTTTAATGGGTGATAGGCTAGCGAGAAGCTTAAACAAGAAACATGAAGGTTCTAGAGTAGGAATGCATTATTGATTGATTAACTATTATGAGTCTAAACCAAGTATGACATCTTTTCTAAATATTATGTTTGGAAAACCATTTATTTCCATGGCTTTTATCACAAGAACATATGAGCTTTGCTAAAAGACATAACAAACTTTAATGAATGTATTGTATCATAGTTAAATAAAATAAGACTAAGTGTATCCCAGTGCCTTCAGTGTGCAGATAATTTTGGATGAGAGCGCTACTCATATTTTGTGCTGTTTTCACCCTTCTCAATGTTTGGCCAGAAACCCGTATGTCACTTTGTGGTTCCTGTGGTGAAGCATGTCTGGAGTCCATGGCAGATCAGTTCAGATGTCATGAATGTGGGTCTGTATGGTAGCAATGGACAGATGTGGAGAGCATAACGGGGGATATACTAATTAGGCATTCACGTGCAGAAGACTGATCAGCTCAGCCATCCCTCATGGGGTCTCCACTTATAGTTTAGTGCGCCTGCACTCACAAAGAGTGTAAAAAGGTCTTAGTAAGTCAGGAGAGGGAGAAATGAAAGGAAATGAATAGGAAGAGAAGAGCGAGGAAGAAAATCAAGGAGAAAATAAAGATGAGAATGGAATAGAATCGGGCAGCAACGTCAGTGCAGTGTGAAGGAGGTGAATTGGACAGGATGCCCTGTCAAGAGATGATGACGGTCTTTCCTGTTGAGTATAGGAGCAGGTAGCGGCCAGTTAGCTACAAGGGTCATCCTGTAGATGCTGAGGGGTGGTTAGAGTATGAAGGAGTCGAATTCTGACTGTACAAGCAAATTCCAATGAAGGAGTCGATTAAGGACCTCATTCACCAGTATCTCATGTAAGCCTGAGGGGTGAGCTGAGAAAGTGAAAATGAAAAGCACTGGAAGAGTGAAGAAAGGGTTGATTCTGACTTTGGTTAAGTAATTTAGAATTACTTATTGGACTTATTTATTGAGTTGAACTTCATGACAATGATACTGAATTTGCGGATTATTTATTGAAGATCATATTACACCACACTTTTGTCTTGGACACTTTAGGCTGTTTTAGTAAAAGTACTTTTGCTTTTTTACCATACTTTGTTGTTTGTGTCCGCAATGGCCTAGTCCATCTCGGTTCAGGACTGTTGATGTTTCAGGATTTCGAAGATGCCCAGGGCTGTGGGTACCAGAATTAGAGCTGTTAAGCTCAAAGTTGCTATAGGCTCATAAATATATATGAGTGTTTTATGCTTCTTGTTATAATTATATTTCTCTCTTTATACATAAATATGCTTCATTTATTATGCTGAATATTAGTTTTTTATAATGGATAATTCATTTTGTGGTATTTAAAGCTATATTTATTATTTGGGAAAAGCTTCATTTTTCATTTTGTTTGTTACCGTGTTTTGTTTATGCGACATGCAGTTCATGTCACTGAACCGACACATCAGTGATGTATGCCGAAGTTCCCTTAAATTAAATTCCTTCAATAAAACCTCTGAGCAGATTCAGGTTTTTCTGCAAGTAGGCCTAGCGTTAGGTTCTGTTTCGGTTTCGACTTCCTTCTGTTCCTGACTTCTCTTTCAATTCAATTTCCTTGTACTTTATTTGCTGGTTGTCTCATTTCCTTTTAGTTCTGACCTTTGCCTGTCTCTTACTATGAGCCTGCCTGATGTGACATCTTCTGGTCTCCCTGCATCTCACAATCATTTCAGGCCTCAACTTTTACTTTTGATAAATTTCAGCTTATTCTGCTTCATAAAGTTGACTTTATTTTCATTATTTCTACTTTCTCAGCAGGGTTATCAGAATGAAATGCTCTTTTGTTCACTTGTACAACTTCAGCAAAAGATTAATTAGGAAGTGTCATCCTTAAAAGCAGACCAACATTTAAAAAGTTTGGAGATTATACTGACACCAAATATGGATTCATTGCATGAGCTTGCTGAATAACAGATTGCAAAATAAAATACTATTCATTTTCGAATTTTCCTCTTGAGATTCACACGTCCAAAAGCATATCATCTGAGCTAGCACCATCAGAAGAAGAAGCTGATAAGCGTAATGCGCTGGCGTAGAAAATGGACAGCAGCAACCATGTATTTATGTGATTTGCAGAGTTATTTGATCAGAATATGCTGACAGTTTACTAATAAGCCCTGAATTTTATACACTTGGATAACAGTGGGAAAACTAAAAATCAAATCAGACACTCTTTAGCTTGTAAAATTAGCTCAGACACAGGCACTTATATGCAGACATACAGCTTTAATCTGAAACAGACTTATTACCTCCTGTAAACATATTTCTCTTGAAAGAAAGCTAAGTCATTAAGTCACGTCCACTGAGCAGATGAAGTACAAGTATCAGTCTATGCCTGCTTTACCGCTGTTACACTATACAAGAAAGCCAAAATTTCTTTAATCCATCCTTCCATTGTACAATTGACAGTTGCTGGGGCTGGATCTACATGTACACCACTCACTTAGAATCCCCAGCATGCCTAATATACCTTGATACCCAATAAAAACCCATGCAGAACAAAAGAGAAATGCATTAACTCGACGCTGAGAATGACTACAGAAATATAGATTTCCAAATACAGTGAGTTCAGCCACAATCTTTGCCTTTTTTTTTTTTTCATTCTTTCATTGTATATAAACACAAGAAATCACACAGACAATCCTCTCATCTGTTTGAGGTCCAAAACAATTGCATTCCTTATTCCTCATCACTGCATTATATACATTGTACCTCTGGTTAAGTGCTTATTAGTTTTCAATTCTTGCCCACACAGAGCCCACACCTATAACTGAAGACAAAGTAAAACCTGTTTGATTTTGTTGGTGTGAGTTGCAGACTGGTTGGACTAAGTCACTGGGTATGTCATAGGAACACCACGTGACTGTCTAGTACTCACTAGGATTATGCAAATGAAATCTGCGACTAAAACAGTCTACATAGTAAAGGCATGTAATGTAACAGTGTTACGAGTTAAGTCATATCTCATTAAGGCATGCCAAAACATGGCATACAAGAGAGCTCTTATTTCGGAATACAGCTACTATAGACTCAGCCAGCTTGCTGATGAGTTTTACTCCCACGTCTTAGTTACCTCCTACAGTTTTGCCATCTAGTGGATATTCATAATTGTAAGTGGCAACAGCTTATGGAAAATAGTGCTATGAATAGGCGGTCCATGTTTATGTCGTCACGGAAAAGGTATACAGCTGCTAATGTTTTGATACAGCTAGATTTGTTGCAAGATAGCTATTTTGAAGATAAAGACTGTGATCGAGAGAGTGACAATTAACTTGATGATAAGGAACCTGTTGCATCTGGCACTGATGCAAAGAGCAACCCAGAAGGCCTTTCTTCATCACAAGGTATCTGACTACATGGACTGATGCAAACAGCTGCCAACTACCAAATGTTTTGGGTGCAATAAGCACGAACAGTGCAAAGAAATGTGTTATCTTTATGATACATATTCATCAAAGCCTGCTCTCTTCGTGGTGCCATTCAAGGACTCAAGTCTGGACTTCTAGTTGTGTTGCTGGTCAAAATAAAGTAACTAACAATTTTTTTTACATTTTTGACAGAGTTAATGTTAATAATAAAATTGTTGCTTTCTAATACATTTTTTTACATTTTGTACGCGTTATGGTTGAGTTCATTATTTATCATATATTAGTAGACCTATACTGCAGTGTCCTGGTAATCAATATGTTTATCAGCCTTAACGGTGTAAGACTCTGAAAGTAGAAGTGAAGGAGAAATAAAAAGAGCCCACCTTGCACATAGCATTTTAGCATCTTCACACATGGTGTCCGCAAGTCTGAATATAGCTTCATGATGTGTTTTGTTAAACAGACCCAACTACATTTCTACAGTTGTTTCATCATCAGTGTGTGCACAATCGGGCATTTGTTTACATCTGTCACCTGGCAGGGAGGTGAGCATGTCATTTCTTACTACTTAGCCTTGCAGCTGAACAAATCTGTTTAAAAAGCAGTGCTTTTGTTGAGCATTTATAGCATTTTTTTATATGACATCTCTGCTGAAATGTCATGACTCTATTTGCCACTCATGCATTCATGCAGCAGAAAGAGAAGATGTGAGCAGGCAGAAGGTTTTTGAGGAGACCAACACTAACGTGACATTCATTGGCATTGTAGACCACTTACTTTCATGCAAAGTGGTGAACTGTACTGGAGTTTACATGAACCGTACTCAAGACCTTCACCTGCTAATCCCCCATTTTGGAAAACAGCTTTCATGTCAATCAAGTGAACTGAACATTAAGGTTAGTCTTACCCAGGTAAGGGCCAAAGGTTCTAGTGTTAAAGCACTAAGAATGGGATCACTCGGGCAGCTTCCATGTCATACAGTCTTTTAATAAACTACGTCCAATCCATTCCCACTTGGAAAAATCTGCATTGTGGAGGCTACAGGGTCTTTTGGGTTTTGCCACTTTCAGACTCTAAGAATGCAGCTTAGCAACTGTTGTACAAAATAACATTCCTTCACTGCCACATGGCATCTAGTAATTTCTGAAAACTCTTGCCAACCCTTATTTGCACTGTTTTCATTCAAAAATTAGGGAAAAATTTCCACTAGTGTCCGTACTGAATATTGCATGTTTCCTTCCAGGCTGTCACTACTGTCTGCCCATTATACCTTTCGTGGGTACCATGCCTAAGCGGGTCTTAAAACCACTGCCTTTTCACAGGGAGTCTCTTTTTAATTCCATTTCAGTTCTCTCTTTCTTATTCATTTTCTTTCCATTTTTATTCTTGCCCCTGGCCACTTTTCATTTTTGTTTATTACTGTTGCCATACATAGCATTAATGTGGTGTTAGTTTCAAACTGCCTGAGTGATTCTCAAGTGCGTGAGAATGATAGTTCTGTTAACATTATATTCTATCATGCCTTCCAAACTGGATCCTTTAATCTACAAGACAGAATTTTGTGGCTGTCTTGCTGTTTATTTTTAATGGATTTTTTCTGATTCTCTGGTGTCTGCTAAAGAGCGTAGTTTCTGCTTGCTGTGTTCAAAAGTGACATCTGATGTACTTGGATGACAATAAATATCTATAGACCAAATATTTACCTTTGCCACAATACTAGAAATTACTGTTGTTCATTTAAATGTTATTTGCCTTCTGAAAATGTGTGGACTTTGTATGACAGAGTATGGGTAAAATAATGTGTGTGTCCAATAATATGCAATTAGTAAGATACTTAACTAAAGAGAGAGGAAGCCAGAACAAATATAAAATCTCCAATCTTCCAAACAAACATAAAGTAAACCCTCGGCAGCATATTGGCACAATAGTTAGTGATCCTTGCATATTGTATGGCCACAAAAACAGAAAAAAAGTTTGATTTGGAAAAGAGTTTGTCTTGTTCAGATGTAAGCCTTCTTCAGACTGCTCCAAGATGGTGTTAGAGCCAGTTATGAAGTCTGCATGCTGGAAGGAGTGGGTTCAGGACGGCAGAAACAGGAAGTAGCTTCAGAGACGGAGGCGTTGTCAATCATCCTTTCCGCAGAGGGGAGAGGAGAGAAGGCATTGGACAACAGCAGCACCTTCTGGCTCAGAGCATAACGGATATTAATTGAGCCCTGAGGTTGACTCCTGGACACATATGTGTGACAGTGCATCATAAAATACTTAGAAGGTTGCACTGCAGATGTTAATGCTGTGGTCTGTGTTGATAACTTAGGTTTTAATCTGTCTTAGATTGGT
>JANRMT010062790.1:67637547-67683230 GCA_026402145.1 Polypterus bichir lapradei | reverse complement strand
TGTATGTATGTATGTATGTATGTATGTATGTATGTATGTATGTATGTATATGTATATGTATGTGTTCCACTCCTAATAAATATTGCAGTATAATCATTTCTTATACATACAATCGAAGAGAAGCTATTGGAACAGTTCAGTTGTCATGCAG
Source organism: Polypterus bichir lapradei (assembly GCA_026402145.1). Taxonomy (NCBI): domain Eukaryota; kingdom Metazoa; phylum Chordata; class Cladistia; order Polypteriformes; family Polypteridae; genus Polypterus; species Polypterus bichir. The sequence continues at coordinate 67,683,079 of JANRMT010062790.1, read as the reverse complement.
TTCTTAAGTAGTGTTGTGGATGATTACATTTCCAACTTTTGGTGGAGCGCAGAAGCATTGTTATTGGCACAGTGGTGACATCACATCTGTACCATCAGGTGTTCTGGTTTTGAGACTGCCTGACAAACTTTCTATACCCACACCTACCACTGACCACTCCTATGAGTAGAGTAGGGTCTAATTTAGCACATTCAGTGAGTTATTTTCAGATTCTGCTGACCAATGTTGTGTATCGATTAGGCATTCTAAGACCCTTTTGCCTTCTCTTGTCAGATTGGAGCAGTGCACCTAATCTAATCACTTACCTTCATGTACACCCCTTAGATTGTTCCAGCTGCCTTTTCTGTTTTCTTTCTGAAAAATAAGCTAAAAATAAGTACTTAAAACAAAAGCCATGCTGACAAATCACAATATTGCATAGTTATTTTTCAACTCTGATTGCATTTTCCAGGACCCTGACTTGTGTTGAGCTGGCTTGAAAATTGTATGTTATTGTTTAACTGAAGCATACATAAAATTTCTCTCAAGTAATTCAGTTAATATTTTTGCTATTTTATTAAAAGTATCCATTTTGACATGTTTTTTTTTATTTTCGGAATATGCATTTATTGTCATTCTCCATTACACATCACAGCAATATGAAGTGTTTGGTCATCTCTAGTTATTATATAGATTTATTAATTGTTTTGTGTACTTAATTATTCTTTTGAACTGTACTTTTTAATGACTCTTGTACCATTATAGATAGCAGGTTCATATTCTGAATCTGCCAAATGGTGATTCTATGAAAATTGTGGTGAAAGGAAAGGTTGTTAGTATTGTGCAGTTTAATGGTGTGGCTACCAGGGGCACTCCATCTCCCTAAACATCTAACATAGACAGGCTTGGACACAAGTTGCAGGCGCAATGAACTTTTTTTATTATGGGAAACTCTTCATTTACAAGTGTTTTCCATGCCACAGCTCAGGTAAGGCTAAGCACAGCAGTATACAGCACTCTGTGATTCTCAGTCTTCTTCTTCCTCTCTCTCTTTCTCTTTGCCTCCTCCACTCCACCAAGAAATCTTTGTCCTCCTTAATCCCAAGTGTGGCTCCTGGAATTGTGGTAGGCAGCTCCTTAAAAGCAATCCCCGGAAGTACTTTCGGTATAACAAAAGCTTGGCCCGGGAGCACTTCCAAGTAAGACGGTAGTCCCACGAAGTAGGGCTTCTTAGTCCCCACAGCACCCCCTGGTGGCACTCACAGAATCCAACAGGGCTAAGTCAAAGAATCCCAGTTCCCATGATGCCCTATGGGAATCCGTGGTGCTGCTGCAATCCAGGTGGTATTCCGGGGGAGACAATGCCCTGTGCATGCTGTCTCCCCTTGTCTTTCCACAATAAGGGCATTCCAGCCGTGCAAAGCTCCCGGCTGTCTCTCACAATTCAGTTGATAATCATTGTTAGTTGACACCCCTTACTGAAATCTTTACATTACCAATTCTCGCCTTATGAGTGGACCAGTTTTCTTACCTCCTTTCAGACATTCTGCTGTTAGATGTTAGAAAAAGTTGTTTTTTTCATGAAATATCTTGTATATTTTTGGTTGAAAGTTTCTAAATACAAATGTTAAGATGTCAAAAAGTAGCATTAATGCAGTTCAAACTTAAAGCATTTTCTAATGCAATAGCAATATATTTAATGCATATGATTAGTAAAAATAAATGCGAAAAAGATCGATTGTGCTCAGTTCTAATTAAAGTGGGGCAAAATACTAATAGACATCAAGAGAGTATAGTTATTTGTGAAAGGGCACATACAAAATAAAAAAAAAATACCTGTTTTAAATAAAAACCCGTTCAAACTTAAATATGGTGGCATTTGTCTGTTTATATGTAGTTCCTAAAAAGGAAATTCTGCACAGGCAATGGATTAATGGTATTTTCACACCCAGTTTGTTTTGAACTCTGGAGCTCTGGCACACTAGAATGTTTCTCCCAAAGCCTGGTTCATAAAGGTGCACTTTGGTGTGTACCAAAGCAACTAGAATGAGACCTGGAGTGCTTCACATGTGGTGTTAATATGATCCGACTCAGTACCAAACTAACTACGGATAATACTGTGCATTATGGGAAAACGTTTTGCATGTTGTGGTTGTCACATTACGCCATTGCTGCCAACAATTAGGCAATCTCTGCATTAAAATAAGTACACACAAATGTAACACAATTCTGAAACAGCCGTCACAAGTGGCAATCAATCGGAGCACTGCTAACACCCGACTCCTGCTCATATCCTCTCTATCTCTCTTTCTCACAATCAATAGCAGCTAACCAGGATTATAAAAAGGTGTAAATTCCCTTATGATCATTTAATTCAAATCACATACACAGGTGTCAAAACAAATATCAATGCCCTGTGTGATCTGATGATCAAACTGCCAAATCTTATTATGGAAGAATGATGCACGCATGTGGGGTGTCCTCTCGGTACAATTACGTTACAGGCACAAAGTAGACATTGGAGGCACAATAACTTTAATGCTATGTGCTCAATGTTAATTAAACCTGCTAAAAGGGAACATTATTAATAAATATCTACAGACCTAAAGACTACTGTAGAGTAAATACAGAACATCATAGAGTTAAATGAAACTCACTTGATACATTTATTGTCTAAAGGAAATTGAAGCACATCACCATATATAGAGTTGCCTAGATGAAATATGTCCTTTCTATGACATATGAAATTTTGCATCAGTCTCATGACCTCTTCTAGTTATCAGATAACATGCATTCTTCTAACAGAGCTGGCTTTGTTAAACAAACCACATCATTATTGCAAATGTGGTAGTGTGCAAAACCAGCTGTTGTTGACCCCTTCAGATGATTTCTTTTGCAAAAAAATAGCTTGTATGAAAGAAGATGTCCATGACTCAACCGCAGTGTGTTTACTGTTTTCATTCTGGATTGCTTGAAAGTTTATGTGACACACAACCAAGCCAACTGGAGATGATACAAATTAACAAATTTAGAGAAATGATCGGGTTGGCTGGCATAGAAAAAAGCATGTTTTCTGAAAGCAATTGATACGTTGATGCACAGTTTTATAGGATCATTATTGTCACGTGTACAACATACAGTGAATTTTTTTCTTATATGTGCAATATGACAACACTCATGATTAGAGGGTAGAATTACCTTGCCTCAAAACCTCTGTCTTCCTCACCTGCAAATCTCTGAACATGTTACAGTTGTCATAAAAAGACAAACAAAATAAAGAAATGTATATTATATAGACTCCCCATTTACAGCCAATGCTGTTTTATGTAAAGACCAGGACAAGGGTGTGCAGTGGAGTCTTTGACCCTTAGTACACTATAAAACATTCATCTGTAAATTTTCCATAAATTACTGGCTACTAATTTCTTACTTTTACAGTATTTTACTGTATCATAGTAATATATTTCACAACAAAAATGCAATACTATACATTGACTTCACAGTAAACTGGGACTCAAAATTAATGTGATGTAGCAGTACGCACATTTTATTGTTACAGTACATTTTATTTACACATTACAAAACACAATGCACAAAACAACTTCTTCTTGTTGAAAGCTTATACCAATTATATTTTCCCTCACTCAAAATACAATTCCTATAATAACATATAGTGTCTCATCATACAATATAACAAGCACATTTTTGTTGAAAAACATTCAGATTCCCTTATTCTCTTTTCATAATTGAAATCATCATCTTTCCAAAGTATTAGACCAACGTCCATTTTACACTCATTTAGCTTTGATTAAAGGACAATTCCCTGTAAATGCCCTATTTCATATTCCCTGATATTCTCAAACCCTTCCATCTCTCCTTAGCAGCCATGAATCCCCACTTCTCAATGCCTCTTCTTCACTTATCTTTCTAGCTCCTTTTCCAAACTCTTTTGTACCCACTGCATCCCTGGTCACGTTCCACATTATCACAATATACCGGGCATCCCATATTCTCTTCGTTGCAGACTAATAATAAGCCATTTCAAAAAGGCTACCATTGAGCTCCTACCATTCCCTACTAGACCCTCACCTCTCATTATTAAATCACCAGTATTACGCATTACACGTTAACGTCCAGTGAATACACAAGACTTGAGCATTCATAGTTTTCATACTCTTTCTCTGTATGTTTAGCATTCATTTGCTCAGATGTTGATGTGCTTGCTGCTTCCTGAGCACCTCTTCTTTTCATCAGCTTCTTCTCTTCTTTGGTCGGCATCTTTTCATGTTAAAACTGATTAAGTCAGTGTTTGTGTTGCAATTACTTAGTACGTTTTTGTTAATTTTTCACTTAGGCTGGCTCTTAAGTCTTTAATTTGCTCAAGAATGATTTAAAATACAAAGAGGGGAAGTGACAGTGAAGATGGTAGGGATGATAACAGCACCCGTACCGTGCGCCGCACAGCCGTCCTGCTGGCTGCTGCCGAGAGTTGATTCTACAATAAAATAAAAAGAGGAATAACCTTGGTGGTCAATCATAACCCCGAAAGCGGATAGTAGACATCATATAGTATATGTGTACCACATTTCAGGTCAATAGTTCAAATGGTTTGTGAGCTACAGGTGATTTAAAATCCTGGACAGACAAACAGACAGCCACAGTAGCATATTATATAAGATAAGGCAATCCTTCCACATCAGCCCACACTCCTTGTGTCCAGCTGCACTCCCAAAACACATGTCTAATTGTCTCCACCTGGGCACAGTGTGGCCTTGGATACTTCCTTGTCTGTGACAAACATCCTGTCCCTCACACATAATCTCCCCCATATCATCATTGGACAGACATACAGTTCATCATTTATATTTATTAATATAATTTCAATTTGGCTTGCTGTCTGGTGGAAAAGGAAAGATTATTTTTGTGATGTGTTGGGTGTGCTACAGGCTTACCTGTTTATGTGGAAAAACAAAAACATAAATCAGCATCCATACCACAAAAAATCTTCAGCACACAAAAAAATGAGTTTGCTAGCCTTCTTTAAGTTTTTGTTTCTTACAGTGCAAAGGTGTGGGAGTCATCAGGAACAATTTACAGTGCTACTGCAAAGAGGATGTTCCTTATGCAAATATACTAACTTTATGCAAATTTAGTTTTCTGTGCCTTCTTGACTTTACCTCAATACAACAAATAATGATAAAAAATAGTTCTGAACATTTAAAACACTTTAATTGATACTGATAACTGACACAATGCTTAAATATAAGTTATGTGGGTTTATCTGTTTAAAAAAATCATTTTTACCATTTAATGTATAGTTTCTAACTATGAAAATAGACAGTTAATATAATGTATATATATATTTTTTTAATAATAGCGCTTTCACCCATTTCCCTAAATTGTCCATCAGGTTGAGTTTTGAAGGCCCCTAATGTCCTTCTCCTGTCCGCCTCACTACCTGGTCACTCATTTGTTGTGTTGTGAATAAAAACATTCTAATGTTTGTACAAAATCAAACAAGTTTCCATCAGTGTCCTTGTACCAGGATATTACTTTAAACTTTACTTTGAAACACTATGAAATTGAACTAATCGAAAATGTCCCACAATGCAACATGAATGGGTCTAAATATAATTTTACAGTTATTTGCTCTGTTATGGCAGAACATGGCTTATTTAGCCTGCTGTGATTATACAATATATTTTCAATACGGTATTTTATTGTGAGAAATTATACTTTTATTACTTTGAAATGCCTGCAGTTTCTTTTTACAGTGTAGGCTTTTGAATAGCAGTTTCTTATCTGAGAAGTGACCTTAACCCGGAAGCTACCAGGATAGGGCATTTCCTGATGCATTTGACCTGGGTAAGTGGACAAGCCATCCCACCTGCTTAAAGAAGACTAGCTTGTGCTTAGCAATGACCCATTGATTAGTCAGGTATGTTTTACATTCTGTATGTGTTTCCACACTTTCATATTTTTTCTTGTCTTTTTGTTATTATAAACATTATATTTTGACATATATATTTTTTGAATTTTGTTAGCCCAGAATATAAAAACACACAATAATGCAATAGGAGTTGATAAGCAATAGCTTTGAAAAATGTTCTAGTCTCATAAAAACATTTAAGATTTTGTCACTTTTGGTTGCATTGACAAAAAATGCACACCCCTGTCAATCAAAAAACAACTTTATTGTGCCCTTGCAGGACTAATACTTACATATAGTCAGCAGGTTAAATTTTCAACGCAGTGATTCATCCCATCATCTGTAACTGCTTCTGCCTATCTTCAGTGTAATTCCCGGGGCAGCCTTGATAGACTGGAATGGTAGACACATTTTACTGGAGCCAGTCACACCACCAGTGGAATAAACACCCAGAGGAACTTCACAGGAAGGGCATATTTTAGAAAGAATGCCAGTAGAGGTGGCCATGAATTACTTATTTGTAAGACTTTATTCTAGGCTATCAACACCATGCACATAAAGATGCTAGTAACACTAAGCAGGAGGGCCTGAGACAACGACATGTGCAGAATCTCTTTGCTGCAGGGGGTGACTATCATCTTGAGGAATTTGTTACTTTAATATATTACACCATACTGATAATTAGGAGATCTGAATGGGGCAACGTGGGACTAAAAACTGCAGGTTCTCTACATATAAAATAAATATCAGCCCCTCATCATTAGCGGCGGAGTGCACCCGTATATCACCAAATGAGAAGGACATGTATGCTTTTGCAGAAGAGTTTGTTTTTTCTGTTGTTGAATGCTTCTCAACATTACTGAGTAGATGACAAAAATTGAAAAATAATCTTTTTCTTTTTTTAAACTAGTGTACTAAATCACTGCCTATCCCTGTAACCTTTAGAAGAGGAAGCAAATGATAGAGACAGGCATCAGCATGATGACTGAAGAGCAGGGCAGGATTCTTTAAACCAGCACACTCATTTGTAAACGTTACAAAGCTGAAGTTAACAAGAAACACTGCTACCAAGTTATTAATCAAAACCGTTATTAATGGGCAAGCTGCGTTTGTTTTTTCCTTTCTATCCTTTTTTTTTTTTTTTTTTTAACAAAGCTGAAATATTTCAAATACCTCCACTGCTCAGAGCGAGTGTCTGTAGGCAATTGAATTCTTCCGTGCAGACCACAGACTTGAGAATGCCATTGAATACGAACACCTCTGCCTCTCCTGCCCCCATAAAGCACCTCACCCCTGCTGCACCACAAAAATGTGAAACAATATGAGCCAGTGTGTTTTATACTTTGTTTGTGTCGACAGCACCTTGTTCAGGGCATGTGTTAGCACATGAACACATGAAAATAAAATACAGTGGGCTTTGCTTCTAATTAAAAGTTGATATATAAATGAAAGAGTTGCTGCCTCGTGCCTCTGGGATCATTTTTGTTTATAACTTGAATTTCAAAAGCAGTATTTTTGTCAGGAATAAAAAAAGACCTGCTTTGTCTTTTTTAATAGGTTATTTTTTAAAACAAAGACTTTCTGTGGTATAATAATAAAGTAAACTGCAAGATATTTCACTAATCCTGCAACCACAGCGTCACTCTGTGCCAAATGACTGACATATTTTACTTATGAAACAGTCAGCCTTGATTTTTTTTCCTTTAATGTACATTCATTTTTATTTTAAGTGGAATTGCCTTTGCTCAAAAAAACATTTTTATATATAATAAATCAGAATTATTGAAAAATGTATTGTCAATCTGATAAACGCCCTGATGTTTTCAGAATTAGTAGTGGATGGCACAATGGCACCCACACTGTAACTAATTGAAATCCAATTCATTTCTGAGCTCTGATACCCTGTGCCTCAGGTTCAAAGACAGTCAATTAGCAACTCTTAGCTGGTGCCTGTCATTTCCGCTAAGATAAAATTCCTTTAGACATCAATAAGACAGTGGACCTTTTGAAAAAAGATGGATGGTGGTAAAATAAAGGCATTTACTGATAATACAAATAAATAAACATAAGTGTATAACTGAAATTCACAAAGTGTTTTGGCATCAGTTTTAGGATATAATAAAGTTACATCTTAGTGACATCCAATGCATGTTAAGATTCTCATTTACTAAATGGTGACACACAAAAGTTAAAAAACTTTAGGCACGTGAGAGTGGTGGTCCTTTCCAACTCATATTAGGAAGCATTCTTGGGGATTTGGTTTAAATCTTATGAGTCGACAATGATCTCATGTCTTCCTAGAGGCAGATGATTAACCACAGATGCCCTGTCAATGATGGGGGAACATCGCAAGTGTCATATGCCATTAAACAAAAAAAACACACGTTGTTTGTATTTGATTTTATAACCTTTTATTGCACTGTTTATTGCTTCCTATGTAATGAAGAGAAAATTGAAAACATAAAGAGAACTTCTTGGCAAACTGTCTGAAGCTGCCACAAGCAATGAGAATAGCTTCAGTGCTCCTTTGCATGGCTTGTCTGGAAATGTATTGAAAGGATGTGACGCCATTCTTCCATAAGTGATTCAATTAGTTAGCTTTTTGATGATGGCAGTAGTAAACGCTGTACCAGGAGCCACATCAGAAGTGCAGAACTCTCACGCACAGCTTGTGTCTAACATCATTTTAATATTTGTGAATTTTCTTTGTGGTTTCGTTATTTTGTTAAAAAATGTATTTAGCTTGTTTTCCTCCTATTTTGGGTGGCATACCAATGGCATCATTGTGACACCAGTTGTCAGACATGTAGCCGCTGTTGTTAGGTGCAGGTGGATGTGAGGGGATGCTTTGAGTAGCTGTCTGAACTTTAAATGGGTATATAATTTTTTTATTAATTTTTGTATACCATATTTAATTTCTTTTAATGTTTGTATATATTTGAATTGTTATTTTGATGTCACTATTTTGTGTGTTTGTTTTTTTTTGGGCACTTCCATTTTGTTTGTTCTTTGTTCACTATTATGTTGTGTGGTTTCTAGGTGTATGACGCATATACTATGTGACCTGTGACATTATGGTACCTATAATATATAAACTGGCCACCTTCATTAAATATCATTTAAACCTTCCTTTTTTAAACAAATGTGTTTGTGTTCAAACAGATAAAAAAGAAAGAATTCTGGTTTTGACTATGACTTTGGTTTTGCCTATTTCAACTTGCTTAACATTTTTAAGAGTTGTGCTTTGAATTTTGTTAAATTCCTTGACCAGTTCTCCTGAAAGCACTAAAGCAGTGGCTCTTGAACTTTTTTTTCTCGGGAACCAGTTTTGTCCTGGGTATGATGTTAAACTGCACCTTGCAATGCAAGCGGTCCTCCAACTTGTTGAAAAATCATGAGGGTTGGTGCGTAGATTGGCACTCCAGCTACCATAAAAAAAAATAACACAGCTCTGAGATGACAGAAAGGACTCCTTTCTGCTTTCCGCGGGAGTAGGTCTGCTGCAGCCGCCCATAGGAAATCTGCTTGCATTATGAAGGGGATGGGTGAAAGCCCTCGGGAGCTCCATCCCCAGAAAGGTCAACATCATCTGGGAGCCAATGAGGTCATGCCTGTTGGGGATCAGATCTGGTGTGGTGCTGAGGTGTCGCCTGCTGCATGGCAGCACTCTGGTCCTAATTTGAGGTGGCCCATCCGGGTAGGCGCGTGGAACGTCTTGTCTCTTCAGCATGATGATTATCTTCCTCTGCTGTTGGAGGAGCTTTGTAAGCTCTGCATTTCAATTGCAGCATTCTTTGAGGTGTGCAGATATGGGATTGGCCAGATCTCTGTAGGTACACCTTTTATTGGTGCTCTGATGGCTGTTGTACTCGGGGATTAGCTGTTACTGTAGCGAATTGCCTTCTTCCAATGGTGTCTGATGTCACTCTTTTCAATGAACGTATTATGAGACTCCGATTATGGCATTCTCTGGGTGCCTTGTCTGTTGTCTCAGTGTTTTGTATGCTCTGACCACAGTGAGGGATGTCTTGGTAAGGGAGACATTTTATTTGAAACTTCGCTCTGTGCCCATGTGATGACACTCCTCTGGTCTTGGGTGACTTCAGTGCAGCCACTGACAGGGCTGGCTATGAGGATTGTCTCAGTCCCCATGGGTCTATTGACCATGGTGAAAGTTAGTCTATGTTTCTTAGTTTTGCAAAAGGTCAGGGACTGTGAATCGCTGGCTCCTGGTTCCAGCGCCCTGAGCCGCATTGCTGGCCTTGGTACTCCAATACTGGTGGTGCAGTGAAAGAGATCGATCACATCCTCGTGGGCAGACACAGAAGTGCCCAGTTTGTGAATTCTGACCACAGACTTGTTGTTGCTACTTTGAAGATCCAGCTTAGGTCCAGTAGGTTGCCACCTACTAGAAAAGTGAGGCTCGACCTGGCCAGACTCCAAGATCAGGCTGTTTCTAACGAGTCTGCACACAGTTTGTGTGAGGAACTTACGGATTTGGGTTGGACTGCCAATCCTAATTTGATGAGAGAGACCTTCCGTGACAAGACCCTGAAGGGTGCTGAGGGTTGTGTTGGTGTTACCAGTGTTCTCAGAAGGAGGTGTTTCATCTCGCAGGGCACTCTGGATATCATCGAGAGGAGTTGCAGTGCATGGCTTGATGGCAACTTCGGTTTGTACCTGAAACTGAGAAGGACGGCTGCAACGGCTCTGAGGGCAGATAAAGAAGCATATGTTAGAGGAATCTGTGAGTAAGTGACACACTATCTATGGTCTAGTGACCCATGTCCTGCTTACATAGGAATCAAAGCATTATGCATATCCGAATCTGGTCCTCGGATCATCGCAGTCAGGGCGGCTGATGGAACGGTCCTTACGGGTGACACAGCAGTTGTGACCCGCTGGGCTGGCTACTTTGAGCAGCTGTTTAAAGCTGATCCTCTGGCTAGGATCTTGGATATCTCTGGGTCCACGGTTCTTCAGACTGATCCTCCAATTAGCTGTGAACCACCCAATCTTACTGAGATTGCACAGGTGGTGAGCCAGCTGAGAGTAGGGAATGCTACAGGGATCTGTGGTATCTGGTGTAACCTTGTCCAGGCTGTTGTAAGGCTGTTCTCCTGGCATTGCAAGTAATCTTTACTTCCATTTGGAAGTGGCATTATCCCAGCTGACTGAAAAACAGGACTTGTCATCCCTATCTGGAAAGAGAAGGGTTATTACCTGGATTGCGACAACTACAGGGGGATAACACTGCTCTCGGTGCTGGGTAAGGTCCTTGCTAGGTTTATTCTTAATAGGATCTGTGATCACTTGCTCACTTACCAGCGACCGGAGCAGTCTGGTTTTACAACTAAGAAGTCTACCATCAATTGCATCCTGGCACTGAGGGTTCTCATGAAGCGCAAACGTGAATATCAGCAGTTTCTTTACAGCCTTTGTCAATTTTCAAAAAGCATTCAGCTCAGTTGATTGAGCTGCCCTGTGTGACATCCTGAGGGTTCACGGGATCCCCTCAAGGTTGCTAGATATCATGGTCGGCCTGTACACCGGTACTGTGAGTGCTGTGGAGAGTGGAGGCAGAACCTCTGCCATTTTCCCAGTTGATTCTGGGGTTCATTAGGGGTGTGTTCTTGTTCCTACTCTGTTCAATGATTGCATTGATTTGTTGTTGGGCAAGGTCATTGGGTCTAGCATCTGTGGGGCATCTGTTGGCGAAGAAAGATTCACCAATCTTGAATTTGCTGATGATCTGTGTGGAGTAAGTGGAGGTTCTGATTGGGGCTCTTGAGAGACTGAGTGAGGAGTCTGAGTGGCTGGGTTTGCGAATGTCCTGGATAAAAACCAAGATCCAGGCCTTTAACAGTGTGTCTGTGTGTGGCGAGAGTGTCGACCATGTTGAGAGATTTACTTACCGCGGCAGTGACATTTATGTCTCTGGTGACTCTACATATGAAGTCAGTAGACGGATTGGGAGAACTTGGTAGGTTGTGAGGTCGCTGGAATGGGGTATGTGGTGCTCCTGATATCAAAGCAAAAGGATGAAGGTCCAAGTCTTTAGAGTTCTGGTGCTTCCTGTCTTGCTATATGGTTGTGAGACACAGGCACTATCCAGTGATCTGAGATGAAAACTGGACTCCTTTGGTACTGTGTCTCTTTGGAGAATCCTTGGGTACCGCTGGTTTGACTTTGTGTTGAATGAGCGGCTGTAGCTCATGGAGTTCCAAATGAGGCATATTACCTGCATTATGAGGGAGCATCAGTTATGGCACTATGACCATGTGGTGCGATTCCCCAAGGGTGATCTGGCTCACATGATCCTCATTTTTAAGGACACGAGTGGCTGGACCTGGCCAGGGGGATGCCCACGTAACACCTAGCTGTGGCAGATAGAGGGTCATTTCTAGAGGGTGGGGCTGGACTGCACGTCTGTTTGCGGAGATGCCAATCATGGTCCCAAACCGCTTCGTCATTTAGTGGGTAAGGCAATGCGTTGTACCAGTACATGCTCCCCAACCTGAACTGACCTGACCCGACCCAGTTTTGCCTTTTGTGTGTTTTCTTGACCTGAAGTTGGCACAGTACATCATCCAGGGGATCCATCCCACTAGTGTAACTGCCGCTGATCGTTGTTGTTTCCCCTTTGGAGAATCTACATCCAATGTCTTCTGGGGGTCAACCTTGCGGAAATGCCACTGATTCTTGTCCAGGAGGAGGGGGTTTTCACCTTGCAAGCGGCGACCCATCGCAAGGCTTTCTGTAAACCATATGCCACTTTTTTCATTCATTACTATCGTAATTCAGAACTCCGCACAACCCAAGTTCAGACATCACGGGTCGTGACTCATAAGAAAACACTTAGACCTTAAAGACCTTAATGATCTCTGCCAATGATTATTTAGAGACAGTCAGATAATATATGAAACCTTTTGTCCTACTTGAATATGACATACGGAGAGACTTATTGGAAAATTTAAATTGAATTAGAAATGTACTACATCTTTTTACACTTGACTTGGTCTTTGCGGTGTCATTGTGCTCTACAGACTATATTAATCATCTTCTGTTTTGCTTTATCCTTGAGCCTCAGGCAGATGTTCTTCCTGGGAATTTCATTATTTATTCCTGTAGGCAGACATACCTGTTTCCTCATGACAACTGTGTTGAGATCTACTGATGTTCATGGTATGTGGTTGATGTTATCATTATTTTCTTTAAAAGTTACTTTTATCACTTATGTTTTGTGGATAAGAGCATTGTCAACTGAAAATATTTCAGTGTCATCAGGATTAAAATGCCTTAAGGATGGGTAGGATTATATGAACTTTCTTTATATTTGTGAGCTTTGTCCGATAAGGTAGTTAGTGGACCTAAACCATGCCAGGAAAACATCAGCATTAAGAATCCTTCAATATGACAAACATGCATGTGTGCCTCTTAATGTCTTTGGGTGTGCACCTAACACATGCTCGTCATCTTATTGAGAACAAGATTATCTGTTGTGTTTTATAGTGTCACTTGCAGAAGAGAATCTTTTTTAGTATAGTAAGGGTTTTATACACTGCATGATAACCTTGATTTTACTGTCTTAAATGTTCATGATGGATTATTTTTGTTGAGACTTCTTATCTGAAATAAATGCATGGACATGACAGTCCAGTAGTTTCTTACCGTGAAAGGATGTTGCCTTCTCTTCTGACTTTGGTACCAATATTGCCCTAGTCATGTTTCCAAGTTGACCTGCCGTCACCACTAAAACTCCTTTCAAAAAAACAGCTCTGAGATATTTTCTTTAAACCATTGTAGATGCATAATGGAATATTCATAACTTCACCATCTAAATGTGCATTTCTGCTTTCCGTTATGGTTTTTATTTCATTCTGGTGTTTCCTTTATTTTGCCATTTATCTTTCAGTATTAAATACCTTAATTTACAATGTGAAATATGGTTGCAGCTGTAATGAAGCTACATTGTAAACTCAAAAATAAATCAATTTCACGATTGTATCGTCCTCTGGAGTGTCACAGAGTAAAAGGAAGATGAAAATTGAGTTATGATGAAGCTTTGGTATAATAATGATAGGTGTTGTGCTCCTGTGGCCTCTGGAGCCAATGGTAGAGGATGACTGAGTGAGGAAGTGTACTGAGATGAAGGTAGATGGAATGAGGCCCAGAAGGAGGCCACAAAACATCAATTTGGAGGTGTCATTGGATTAAGTTGGGCCTTACCTCAAAAGATGTCCAAGACCATAGAGTGTGGAGGAAAAAGATTTGGGGAGTGACTGGTTAACCTAGGTAAACCAAGAAAGTGGCTGTTAAGCTGGTGATAATGATGATGAATTGCTCTCTGTCAGTGACCATTTATGTTTCAGTCATTAGTTGTTTACTTAATCACTGAACTTCATTTGGTTCACTCATTCAAATCAAAACACAAAGCTCAACATGCCTCCTCTGAACTATATTCAGAAAGCTCCCTGTCTTGTTTTTACTGTGTGTTACTTTATTTTCTTCTGTCATTCTCTCTGGATGATTTGCTTTCACTGTTGTCACATCTTTACTCCAATGATCCCAGTAAACTTCATCATCAACATTAGAGGTACTTTCCCAGTTTCTGTAAATATTCATTGATTGATAGATACAGCACAATCTAATAATGGCAGACCTATAGTATAACACTTGATTAACACTCTGCAACTAGTTGCACAAGCACACAAATAACTTGGCACATATCTCATTTGCTACATGTTGTGCATAAAAACATAGGGGTTAAGAGCAGAGCAGTGCAGGGCCCCCGTGTACCATCTGCACTATTCAATGACTTAAGACAAGGGACAGGAATGCTTTGTTCCATTTGCCTACCCAAAGCACAACAGTTTTTTTCTTTAAATCTCAGAGCTACTAAGAGTTACAAAAATAACACAGTTTAAAGAATGCAAAACAAGATTTGCCATTATTATTGGAAATTTCTACTGCAGCTTCAGGATTACGTAATTTTGGAGAAAATCCATTTTAACTTTCTTGCAAAAAACACATTACAATGTCCCTATAGAAATAAACTCTGAGCTAACAGGTTGAGTTTATTGGACTAGATGCCAAAGTCACTTGTCAGCATTATTTATTGCCATTTTGGCTTTTCATACAAATCCAAAACAATGTGTTTAGTCTGGTCAACATAATAGATGTGTGTGTGTGTGTGTGTTTTTTAATATTAACATATTTTTAAACCCACTTAATCCAGTTAAAGGTTGCAGGGGCTGGAACCAAGCCATTTTTGTCATATCATGTACATGAAATTAGCATATGTTTGCAATATGCTAAAAGTTATTGTGAAAATTAGCAGACATCCATTAACTTGTTAATATACTTAAACTGAAATTCCTGCTGTTGAAAATAATATAATTTCTTCCTACCACTGAAAATAATATAGTTTCTCTCTAATACAAGTTTGATGTTAATTCCAACAGTGTCATAAACATTTACGCTTGCCTTTTCAGGTTTAACACACTGCAATGTTTTCTTATCGCTCGTATTCCATGTTATAACTCTGCAAGTAATATCTGAAGTAATTGTGGTATAATGTCTAATGATTTAGTACATTATCAATGTAGCAATTTCAACCCTACAATAAACCATGTCTTAGCATTTGATTTTTATGAACCTATGCGAAATCCATCACCATTCATCCACTTACCTGATGCTCCTATTCTCATAGCCCAGTGACTTTAGCTGTCAGGATGCTAACTCACTGCATGGCACAATTTTACACAAAGACACATTTAAAATGGCCCAGTTCAGAGTAGTCCAGAGTAGAGTTTCGAATGTGCCTATCATCTGAATGCACTATTTCCAGAATGTCATAGGAGGCTGAAGCCTGTCCCTGAAGTAATATGCTCAGGGTAGGAACCAGCCTTGGACAGAATGCCAGTTTATTGCAGGGTACACTCCCACACTCATTCATCCTGGGCCAATCGATTGTCGTCAGTTAACATCAGAGCTCACTTTTGAATTATATCATGCAAGTTATGGAGGTGAATTATGAGGAAAGTCTAAAACAGCTGAGGCTTTTCCGTTTGGGCAAAAAGAGATTAAGATGAGACATAATTAACGTGTTTAAAATTATGAAGGGAATTAGCACAGCGGATTGAGACTGTTATTTTAAAATGAATTTATCAAGAACACAGGGAGACAGTTGGAAATTTGTTAAGGGTAAATTTCACACAAACATTAGGAAGTTTGTCTTCACTTAGAGAACCATAGACCCATGGAATAAGTTCACAGGTAGTGTGATAGACAGTAGGACTTTAGAGACCTTCAAAATTCAATTTCATGTTTTTTTGAGGAGCTAAATGGAGAGGACTGCTGAGTTTTGTTGGGCTGAATAGCCTGTTCTTGATTAAACATTTCTGATGTTTTAAGTGGAGTCCCAAGAGTAAAGTCATGTGAACACAAAGGGGATAAACTTGACACACCATCTAGAAAACAGCAAGAAGCAAACTGGACATTAAGAGGTAACACCACAGCTAAACTTTCTAGAAACCCATTAAAATATATCTTACAAAGCAGGTATTGTATTCTGTATAAATCATAGCATTTAAACACAAAAAAGTTTTAATAAAATGGATACAAAGTAATTTATCATATCCTGGAAATAAACTCACAATAACTGTTGTGTAATCAGAAATGTAAACACAAAAGAAACATTAAAAGAGAGCATTTATTTACCTTGGGTGACTTGGTGGCTTTATTAAAGAGGTGTCTTGAAATGTGAGAGGACGGTGTAAGAACATACAAATTCCACACAAGCAGTACTGGTGCAGGAAATTGAGCACAGATCCTGGAGTTGTAAGGCAGACCACTGTGCCATTGTGATTCTCATCAATGTACTGTAATTATAAACTATTAAACACATTTAATCATAACATAATTGTAATAATAGATGAAATATATCAAGCAATAAAGTAATGTGTTGTCATCTTATCACACTGACTCTGTGTTACTGCATAGACATAATGCACTTATATCCTTTCACTCAGCAATCTCACTTTGCTTCCCTCTCTTTATTTTAGCAACATTTTTGAGCATCAGCCAACTATTGTCCTCTTTTAATTTGAAAATAATTATTCTGTCTGCCTTCAAAGCAAGTTGAAGCTTGGATCTTGGGATCCATCTCACAAAAAGTGCTTCAGAGCATCTCTTATCTCTATCAGGGACCTTAATTAGAACCTTTTCTATTTGTGAAAGGTAGGAGGTAACTTCAAAAAGATTCTCAAGACATCAGGGGCTTTTTACTTGTTACTGCTTGCTGAGGTCAGAAGTGTAATGAAAGGTAAAAAGGTTAGTGTGCTTAAGGGTGAACTTCACTGGGTGGGTAAGTATTAAAGTGCAGCCTCTTCCGTCCATTGCTGGGTTAATTTCTGACATAGTGTGACCCACTGGCTAGAGAGCTGGACTTGAAATCACAAGTTTACAAGTCAGAACCCTCCCCTGGTTGTCTTGATGAGCCCTGGGTAAGCCAATTAAACTTTTGGGGTTGCCTCTGAATGATTCTAGTTAGAAGATTGTGAGGCAAAATGAATGAAAAACACTTTGGGATGGCTACCATACCAAAATAATAATATAACCATTGTAAACTTGATGGAGGGAGTCAGGAGCAAACCCAAATAACAACTAATCAAATACAAATCTTCAACAGCAACGATCATTGGGAGACAAATGAGAGCTACAAGGAAGAGAAGAATGAAATGATCTAGACACAGCGTAAACACAAATGAAAAGAACAAAAGAACAACTCTCTGGGTCTTGCTGTCTTCATCCATGTCCTTATTAGCCTCTACCTCTACCTCTACCAGATGAGCCCTTGTCCTAAATTATTCACTCCCAGCTACAGGCTCACTTAGACTGAAGACTTCAGGCATTCTTAACACCTCACCCAGAAGTACTTCTGGTGTGAAAATGACATTTCCAAGAAGCACTTTCAGGTCAGCCAAAGGCCCAGAAAAATAAATGAGAAGATTCTCCATCCAAAGGCTCCAGAAACTCCTATAGCCAGGAATGTCTGCCAGAACTACAACTTCCAGGCCCAACCACAGAAGTCAGACTCCTGGCAGTGGTCATTCTACCCAAGTCTTCCAGTCCTTACACGAATCATATCCAGGATCAGATCCAAGCCCTCTTTTAGATCATTGTTCAGCTTTTCACCCAGGGTGTGGTTCAGAATGTGTCCTCGGTAGAACAACCAATTAAGCACAGTGGCCTACAGTGTCCTGCACCATGCATTGTTTACCACAAAGCACATGCTGCCTCCTTTGTTTTTAAATGACATTTCCTGATGTCTCTCTTTGTTACCAGTTTTGCCTGAATATCATCTAGTTTATTATTCAGCAACTGAATGCTGGCCAGAAAAATGCTGAGCAGAGGGGAACAGATGCCATAGTGTTTTACTCCCACTTGGACTCCTCCTGTTTATCCCCATTTTCTAGCTGACTTTGTCGAGTTATTCTTAGTTGAGTCATGCTGGATGGTTTGGTTGAGTGTATTTGATGCTAACAGCTCTGTACTTAATAGACTAAAAGTTCTAAATCTTACAGCAACTGACTGTGCAAACAACAAAATTAACACAATTGTGTGCAAAGAGAATGCAGTGGGCTGGCAGCTGGAACACACTAGCCGTTGCCATTCTCTGGCACCCTGAGTCAGGGTTGCTGTGATTCCCAGCTTTGCCCTGGTATTATTTTAAAGTCAATGTTTGTTTAAAATATAAAAAATGACAGTTTTAAAACTAAATTCAGTTTGTGATCCTAATTCATTATGAAATTTGATTTAGTTGGTGGGATTTTCACCACTAGTTAGAAAAGTACAAATTCAGATTCAACAGAGAAACTGTGCCAAGCAGATTACAAAAGTAGTGCAATGGAAACAAGTTATGTCTGAAACCTTAAATTGCAATAAATAACTCTGGAGGTAGTATGGTCCCACCCTGGGTTACTTGGGACTTTCAGAAAAATAATGAGAAAAATGCTTGATAAAAGGGAAAAATTAAATAGGTGGAAATAAAATGCAGATTCCTTACTTGAAAGTTAACATGCTAACTGTTACACTACTGTCAAAACATGTGTGTCTGTCAGTTGACTGATCGCATTCATTTTAGGAACTCCACCCACCACCCTAGGTGAACATTATATGATAAAAACCCAAACTATAGTGAGCAGTAATGTTGTATAAAACTGAAACAGTTTCATCCTGCTTGAAAAAATTGTGCTGCATAGATATAAAAATATTTTATGGAAAAATATACTGTATTCTCCCTGTGATGATTGTAAAACGTCCCACGTTTTTACCCATTACTACCACAATATCATAAGATGAATAAGATACCATTGCAAAATCTCTTGATATCAAATAAAAATATGTAAAGGTGCACTGCGGACAGTCTGGTGTCAGGACTGTTGTCATTAGAATTGTTAGATCGAGTAGGTCTTTTGTCTTATCATCGATATAAAAATTTGCAGGCAGCATGTGTGTGATTTTATGGTAACTGCTGACATGGTGTGAATTTGAATCGCAGGTTTTCCTGTTATTGGCAAACACTGTGATATTTGCAATGTGTCATGGCCGAATGCCAGGAGAATGTGAAATTTTCTGGTGAATTGCGGTGACACATGGATATGCATTTGAAATGCTGCATGCATGGACAGCCTAGGAAACATATTTTACCATTTTAAAATGCATGTAAAAAAATGAAAAGTTGTCATAAGTTACAATAATAAGATATTTCAATATACTTTAAACTGTCATTCAGATACATTAAGTTCAGTGTTGGCTGGTTTCTGTGATAAATGATCAAGAAAAAACAAAATGAGCAGCATGGTGGCATGGCAGATGAAGTTCAGTGTTCAGCTGTTATTTACAGAGAAAACAGAGCATACAACCATTTAGTAAAACTTTTTTTCTGCTTTTCCTGAGTGATATAACTGAATATTATAACAAAGATAAAGGGTGCTTGCCATCACATGTGGACCAGAATGCCTTGACTTATTTTTCGAGGGTAGGCCACCTAAATTTATGTGGTGCTTTCTACATGGCATTCACTCCACAAAAAGACACTTTATAAGTTTAGACAAAAACAAATATAATGTAAGTGTACATCTTACCTTATAGCTGTCTGGATGGAGGAACACATCGCCATTCTCCGGCATGCTGAGTCACGCGTCTTAGAGCTCCAGAGTCGCCTCTTCAGATCACTGACTTGCCACTGTGTATGTGGTGTTTGCATGTTTTACATATCGGTCATGTGGCTGAGAGAATCTTAACATCGTATGTTCTAAACTTGACAGAGTCTGGTATTAACTAAGATAGCGATATGCAACTTGTTGTAGTTTGTACATAATTGACTTTTCTGGCTAGTTTACAATGTGCAGATATTACAAACATTTTTGTAAATTGACACTTGCATCATGATTTGTTACAGCCAGGTCCTTAATTTCTGACAAATCACTGTGTCACCAGGTTTGCCATTCAGCCATTGTTCCTTCCACAAGTCATTTTGCCCTTCTAATAAGTTAGGAACCAGTCCTGAAGAGGATGGCATTCTTTCACCCACCCCTATACACTGAGGCAGAAAGAGGGTGTCCCCATTAATAGGGTGCCATTTTCTTTTCTATAAGAATTTTGGGTTATTTTTTTATGAAAAATTGAATGTTCATTAAATCTTTCGCAATACAAGTACTCAGTCCTATTACGACTACTTTCTGTCAGATTTTATTTTATGTGGTACTTTTCACAGTGCACACCATCACAATGAATACAATTGAAAGTGACAAAATTACAAGTGTTATGTTGACTCACTTTGCATCTCATTATTTTTTGGCTGCTAATTAAGGAATAAAGAAATAATGAAGGAATTCAGATATTAAAAAACATGTCATTTAAAATTAAGGAGAAAGAAGTATGTTCCATTAGCAACAGTAATTAGTTATTCATTAAGAAAGTGGCTAAAATATACACCTTTGGGAACTAAGACCCTCCAGGGTTTGAGTTTGACACCCAAATCAGTTATAGGCTGGAGCAGGCAAGCTCAGTGAATGGATGCCACTTCAGGAAAAGTAACCTCTAAATATACTTCACTTTTAAAAATAATAGTAAGAACAAATAAATCTTAGCTTAGCTTCAAATGTAAGAAGCAAAAACATTTTTTAATCTGTATTTATTTCCAATTTTTGAATCAAGCAGATCTTGAAAAAGAAAAATAAGTGCACTGAAGCTGACAAAAAAATGTTTCCTCTTAAACCTCTGAAAAAGAAGGGACAATCAGATAGATAGATAGATAGATAGATAGATAGATAGATAGATAGATAGATAGATAGATAGATAGATAGATAGATCTTTATTTTCCCCAAGAGAGTTGCAGAAGCTCAATAACTATATACACGCATACATATTATAAAAAATATGCACCATAATTACTAAAAAAAAAAGAAAACATCTGGCTTGGCTAAAGGTAAAAAGAGCAGTCAGTCGCAGAACTGCATTATACGGTCATATTGCCGTAGGTCTGATCGATCCCCCTTAGCGTTTCTTTACACATTCCTCCTGAATGGTTCATTGGCTCAAAGTATTAAGTGCTAGTGTGTCAAAGAAAGGATTTGCAGCATTGTTCATAATGGCTGTCAGATTTGTCATCATTCTACTACTACTACTTCGAGCATGTCGAGTGTGGGAGTGCATCCCATACCTGAGCCTGCCTTTTAATTTGTTGATTCGGTGGGCCTCTCTTGAGGTAATGTTATTGTCCCAGCACACCACAGCATTAAAAATCATTCTGGCCATCACAGAGTTGTAGAATATGTGAAGGATGTCACAACCCACATTAAAGGGGCTCATTCTCCTTTGAAAAAAGGAGTCTGCTCTTTCCTTTCTTATACAGGTCCTCTTTGTTATGAGTTATTATCGTGGACTCCCAAGTACTTATACTGTAGAAGTGTAATACCTCTTCATCCACTCCGTGAATAGTGACTGGACATCGAGGCTGTTTGGTGCATTTAAAGTCAAGAATCTGTTCCTATGGTGTTGCTGATGTTAAATTGCAGACAATTCACTTTGCACCAAGAAAAAAACTTCTCGACCTAACTCCTTTACTCTGTCTCTTCCCCTTTATCAGTCACCCCATAAATGTAGAATTATCTGAGAGTTTCCACAAGTGACATGACCCGGTGTCATATTTGTAGTCGGAGGTGTACATAGTGAAGAGAAAAGGGGAGAGGACTGTTCCTTGCGGTGCTCCAGTGTTTCACATCATATCAGAGACACAGTTCTTGATAGATAGTTTGTTATTGAGGATGCCATAGGCTCATCCACCTGCTTATCTCTGAACTTACCCTTTAACAGGGATAGCTGGATTGTATTGAAGGCATTGGAGAAATCAGAAAACATAAGTTCTCACAGTGCTGCCAGCTTTGTCCAGAAGGGAAGACACCTTGTGAAGCCGATAGATAATTGCCTTCTCCACTCCAGGCTATAAAAACTCCACTCCCATCTTAAAGGACTCTTTCCCTAAGCCTGTCCAATTGCAATGTGAGGGGACTTTGAGAGTCTTCACCTATTGAGTTATTTAAATGATGGCACACTCAATCATGTGCATCCGAGGACTATCCTACGCTGACAGGCTAAAGGAATTAAACTTCTTTAGTCTTGAGCAGAACAGACTGTGTGGAGACCATACCAAGAGTTTCAGAATTCTTTCAGTAAAATTAGTTAATCATGTACATGATAAATAGGCATAAAATTAAGGGGAAGTGCTTTTAAGAATGACCCAGGGAAGAACTTCTTTGAAGAAAGGGTATTTAGCAGTCTTGAACAAACCGAGAAATCATAAGCCTTGATAACTTTTAAAAGTATCTGTGATACGAGGACAGCTTAGCTATTAGCGGATCTGATGAGCTCTATGGACTAAATGGGTTGCTCTCATTTTTTGTACACGCATGTTCTATTATACAGATGTGTGCAACTAACTTTGCTTCTAGTTGATTAAACATTTTGTGTTATATTCATATATAATAAACAAACTTTTGTTATGAGAGTTGCTTACATATAATAACAGGGATGGTTGAATATAACTAATAGAGTCTAGGAAAAGGAGACTAGATGAGCAAGAGGGCACAGCTTAATGGTCAGGCACAGGCTATTTACTGTGTATTTACTGAGAAACGTGCACCAGACACCCTGCATAGCTTTTAAAAATGTTAAGGTTTAGCTGAGCTTCAAGTGAAAATAGATCAAAGTAATTAAATGACTACAATAGAAAAGACTCCCTGTATCCCTCCATTACATTTGACACAAAGATATTTAGCATATTGAGGTGCTGTGCTAAAACTGAAACAGTAGAAAAACAAATGCACTGATTAATTCAAACTCTGAAGAGCACTGACATCCAAATAAGCTTCAGCCAAAATGTTTAGTGAAAATTTCCACCTTCTAAAAATGGCACTTGTTAGCTAAGAAATCTTCAACAAATGGAGACTGATGATTGCTATACTTTATAGTGATTAGCACTTGCACTTCAACATATTTAAATTCTAAAAGCTGTGTATTAAATGAACATCAAATAAGTCATTTTCAGAATAAGTTTAGAGCTCTCAACTTGAGGAAGGTACTTGTAATTATTTTTAAAGTGTACACTTCATTGAATTGTAATATTTTACAAAAGAAAACAAAACAAGTGAAAAACTAGTGAAATAACATTATATTGTTGTTACAATTTTTTTTTGAGCATTAATTATAAATGTATATAATTCCATGTGCATTCTTTTTAGTTATTATATCTGTGAACTGCACTAATGAGTTTTGGCCTCTATTTCTGCGCAGAACATATTAAAAGAACAATGAGGGCACAAGAAATATGTGAGCAAGATTCAGCAGGCTCATAAAGTTTAAGATTCCATTAAGCATTAAACTATGTTAATACATGTAATAAATGTTATACGTATAAATTGGTTTACTTTGAAGACAAAAAGTGTATTAAAACAACATTTAGCATTAATCCGTGTTAACAATGCACCCTGATTAAAGGTAATTGAGCAGCATCCAAATTCATACTGCCACACACTTAGCAGCACACAGGACAGAAATGTTTCCAAGCACACGTCATCTCAGGAAAGCTCAAGCTGTTAAACTTGTCACCTCAGTACCCAGCCGTCACATTAATATTTATAGCTAAACGACTACAGAAGGTAATACTTTATTTCCAGTCGTTTGAAACGTTTAAGATTCTCAGATTATAGTGAAATGTTATTAAACTAAAGGCAATTTCTGAGTAACATGTATCCAAGTGCAATCCAGGCAGATTTAACAATTTACATTATAAAAACCTATAAAAATTGTTTATAGTTTTCCCCAATCAATGCAGTTCTCGGTTTTATTTACTTAAATTTCATGAACTATTTTTCATACATCACTTGGTATTTGTAAGGAGCCATAAATAAAGTTTACATGTATTGTCCTACATGTAATCCCAAATAAATGCTCAGAAACAGCAAGAAATGGAATCTGGCAGCATTTCACTGAATTGAATTCCACTTCCTGAAACTCAGATTCAATTCCAATTCAGTTTCCTGTAGCTGCTGTTGAATTCCAGTTCCATTTCCTTGTTTGAATTGGAATTGTTGAGTTCATTCCTGAATTGACTCCATCCCTGATCTACACAAATGCCAAACTGCTAGAACAAAATCATACACCTTACTAATAAACATATTAACTTGCATCTACTGTAAATCAGCTTTACCTTCAGATGACACACACCAATCCTAAAACATACAGCCAATATTACTATAGAATTTTAATCAATATGTTTAATCCCTGCATGATATAATTTCACAATTAAATACAAGTATATACTTATATGAAGTTATAACAATGAATTATTAAACATAAGGACAGGAATTGAATATAAGGGTTTACTAAATGTTGTTTTAAGCCTAGGCACGTGAGGCTTTTGCCTCTTCTTAGAGGAGCTAACAAGATAGCTGGTAAGGTTAAAATGAAGTAGATGAGCAACAAACACCCCTCTAGAAAGCGGAAATAAACTAATGGGAAAGGCCAAACACTCCTCCAATGAAGTGGAGCAAAAATCAATAGAAGAGCCCGCAGATCACCCCTGTTTACAAGGCAATATTCAGATTAATTGGAGAGTCAAAAGGAGTCAGAAAATACTGGTGGCACTCTTTGATTGGATGAAGCTCTGCATATTATGATTCAGATTATGTGATGTATTAGCAGATGAGTTGTTTTATTGAGTGCTCACTCCGTGCACTGAGACATTCAATGTGCAAATAAAGAATTGTTCTACATTTTCATCTGGTCTCCATGAATGACTTCTCTGAAAACCGAGGAAAGTGTTTCTGCTACATTACCTGTAATACACTGGTGAGGTCAATTCAAAATCACTACTGTAAAAACCTTGTTGCTGTAATAAATCATTTTGCATGGAGCTCTGGAACATCATGTCATCAATGTAAATCATGTGTAGGAAAAGTGAAAATAAATTTGAACTTGTTCACCCCAGGGACGGCAAAGAAATTCAGGCAATGGGGTATAGCATCTCTCTTTCACCTTCCAACCATAATTTCAGCAATATGAGGAGACAGTACAATTTATGAACAAGGTTCATAAATTGGCTAAAGTCTATATTAACATGTCTGCTTCCTCTGTTGTGATTTGATTTGACAGACTTGCTTTAATAAATAATCCAGACAGACTTGTTGAAATAAGCAAAATAATACCATTTATTTATAAAATTAGGATAACAGAAGATGGATATATGCGAATGTGTATAGGCCAAAGACATAAACAACACAAATTATACAATTATGAAAGATTAATTTAACTTTTTCTCTCTCTATCTCTTAGCTTAGACAGAACTTTCCTTTCTTACAGAAAAAAGTACACAACTTATGAATCCTGATTTTTCACGTTAGGTGGTTAAGATGGATATGTTCTCTGGCTGGTTTTGAAGTTTCTGTTGATGGCAAATGGCGTTCATTTGGTCAAAGGGGCTAGCCTTTGCTCTGGCTTAGGACCAACCCCCACCACACCGGATTCTCACTCCTGGAGTGTGTGTGCACGAATGTGTTCATGTGTGAGGTGCTGATGTGAAATTTCGTACTGAATTCAAGGTGAGAAAGTCATAAATGCTAGAACATATCCTTCACAAAATTATCTTTAGGTACAGTTACACCAGTATTATGGTACATTAGCTGGCTTTGTCCTGTCTATTAAATTATAGCTAATACTGTAGTTCTCGGAATCAAAATACTGTATACTTATGGTTTGAGGTGAGCGATATTTGTTTCCTTTGTTGTTTCGCTTTTTCCAGAAACGTGGAGTTATTTTTCAGCGTGCTTTCTTTTCTTTCTTTCAAGTGGTCTCCTTCTTCACCTTTGGTCGCACTTTCTGCAGTTTATCTTCAAGGGTTTTACACAGTGTATCCTCGGATGCTAGCAAAGTTATGCCTACCAAATCAACTGGTTATCAGTCAATGACCATTATTAACAAGGCGAGGTGTGGTTTACATACAGTCTCTCTCTCTCTTCAGGAAGTTGATTTGCATGTAATGATTTGCTCAAATGGTGCAACGAATTGGCATCATGTGTGAAAACAGGTGAATAGTTTTTATAATTTGGAAAAATGAGTCTTTATTTTTAAAAACTGAAGTAAGGTTTGGGAACTCCTGCTGAAAGATTCAGTTTTATTGTGTAAACAAACTGAAAAACTTCAGACTGTTCCAGAAGACCACAGACTCTTCATCTACCAAACCCTTCAGCTTAAAGTAAGTACTATCTTTCTGCAAGTTTTACTCACTACTGTTGCACCACGTGGCAAAATAATTTGGACGAGAAAGAGTCACAATCAGATTATGTTTGTCAGTCATTTTATGTTTTTTTTTTCACATATTACTATTTTTAGAATTGATTCTTTTGTCCTTTTATGCTTTGCACTTAGACATTGTGTACAAATGACATCATTGGAAGCAGAATAGTTAGCCATTGTTTTGAGGCTGTGATTGCAGTTACAGTGCATGTGCAAACAAGCTTGTTGACATGACACATACATCACATGTACTACTTGTGTAAACTTTGTCTCAAGGGGAAGATTATATTACTGCAAATAATAGAGATTGTTTTTGGGTTGGGATTAGGAAAGGTTTCTAGACTTTTAGATCTGTCAGGTCACAACTCAAAGGGAAACAAATAGCAGTCAATAAGCTAAAAGCTAGGACGAACACATGCTATAAATCTGAATACCTAAATTCACAAATGGATGTGATGGACATTTACTTTTGAGCTGGTATACAGCAGGAAGCTCTGGCAATCTCCATTACACAGCACCTTCTTTAGTAAGCAAAGTAGAATGACAGCATAATGCATGAAATAAACACAAGGATACAAGTGGAAATTACACACAGTCTTCATAATTTAAAAAGGTCAATTGTATAAGATATTCATTCTTGTTACTGGGCAGCTAACATTTGTGTTGTGAAATTTTGGAAAGAAGCCTTTTAACAATGAATCCGTAACTCTATCAGTAACCATCAAAAGAAGATCTTGTGCTTCATCCACTTCCAGGACCGTCTTAATAGTGTTATAGGCCTTTGGGCAAAGCAGTGCACTGGGACCCCTACCTACATAACCACTCAGCAAGATACAACATGCATAGATTAGCATGGGGCCCCTAGGCAACTGCCCAGCATGCCCATGCATTAAGACAGCCCTGTCCACTTCTTATGTTTTACTTTGTGTGGCAAAATCCACAAAATGGCTGCAAGTAAAGCTATGTTTTAGAATCTCTCCTGATTGCAGACTAAATCTGAAGGGACACATATATGTACCTTTACCAGTCTGCCTTCTATTTATGCCCTTCTTCAGATACTCCGTGTTCAATATATGGCATTTGGAGACTAATGTAATAATTATACCTGAATCGTTTTTCTCATGTACTCCTCATTATGTTGTCCTGCACTTCAGACCATCTACAAGGTCTTTAGCTCTTTCAATCTGTAGTTGTACATCACATTTTGTAGGTCAGAGTTTTTTTTTTTATCTTTTATTGAACTTATTAAAAGCATGCAACATTCCAAACAATCAAATCAAACTTAAAACTAAATTCAATGTAACCCTCACCCATAAGAAAGAGAGGAAGGCCAACAGCCAGAGTAAAACTTTAAAAGTAGTGAAGAGGGAAAGGAGTCCTTCTTCCCAGTATTAAATGCTTATTCTAAAATGTTATTGATTAGATTCTGACAGCTTTCAATTTTTTTTATCCCTTATGGTGTCTTTCTTGCAGCTCTCCAGGTTTCTTGGTTTAGGTGTCAGGAAGTCTATCATCAAGATGAAGATAACCTTGTGACTTTGGTCTCCATTTGTCCAGTTACCTGATTGACTTTCCACATGTTGTCAGTTGTAATTTGTTTTTCTCTTATTATTTTTTGGGATGTGTTTGCTAGCTCTTTGCCTAGTCCTCCTCCTTAATCTCAGCCAGGGATGGGCAGTATGCCATGCTGCACTGGTGGAATTATATTTTAAATATAACGTCGTACAAAAGCACTTCTTCAATTACACTCATGTCAGACATTTTACTAAAAGCAACTTGCACCTCTAAGCTTTCTTTATTATTAACATTAGAGATTTTACTATAAAATACTGTTACTGATTTAGAACATAATTCCAAGCGATGCCATTTTTCTACCTTTTTTTCCTTATTATACACACATTTCCTTTGTATTTCCATTCAGTTAAATTTGTTTTTCCTTATTCGTTATCACGGAAGTTTTATTTTTTATTTGTTTTCTGTACAGAGTTTCAATATGTTATTGCATGTTGTTTACTAACTTCTAATGTTTGTATTTTACTGATAATTTCAAAATAATAAAGCCAAGAATCATTGATTTAATCAGCATCCTAATTCATTTTTAGTTCTGTGTTTTAAAGAGAATGGGTGGCACGGTGGCACAGTGGGTAGCGCTGCTGCCTCACTGTTAGGAGACCCGGCGCATTGACGATTCTAAATTGTCCCTAGTGTGTGCTTGGTGTGTGGGTGTGTGTGTGTGCCCTGCAGTGGGCTGGCGCCCTGCCCAGGGTTTTTTTCCTGCCTTGCACCCTGTGTTGGCTAGGAGTGGCTCCAGCAGACCCTATGATCCTGTAGTTAGGATATAGCGGGTTGGATAATTTATAGTATGGATGGATGTTTAAAAGAGATTTAAGATTTAAATACAGTGGAAAAATAAAAAATGCCAGAAATGCCACATGTTTATATACTATTAACCCTTACAATGCCCACTAGTTAAATATGAACACATTTTTTCCGTGAAACTGGTAAAAGCTCCCTAAATTTGATCCGTTTATCTTGTCACTTTTTCTATACTTCCTCCTAATTAATGAACAGTTAAAAAAGAGAGAGAGGAGAGAGGGGTTGGGAGCATGCACTGATACAGCAGGTTGCTGCACCCACCATACGACATACCACTTCAGAATCCAAAAGTAGGACCCGAACATAGGCGTGTAACGTGTGACTCCTTAGCACCACTCTGGAACAGTGTGAGTTTTTTTACAGTGACTGGAGTGCCAGTCCTGCCGCCAACCCCTAAGTATTTTCCCTGTAAGTTGGAGGACCTGCTTGCAGGTTAATGTCATTCCCAGGACTGAGCAATTGCAGGTTAAGGGCCTTGCTCAAGGGCCTCATGGAGTGGAGTCACTTGTGGCATTTACAGGATTTTAACTGGCAACCTTCTGTAAATCCCTGGCCTCAGAGCCACCACTCTGCCCAAACTGTTAAAAAAACAGTTAAAACAGATTCCTTAATTTGTACAGCTTCTAAAAAATGTCTTTTTTTTTTTTTAAAAAAATAAATTGTTAAATGTTTTTAAATTATCAGTAGAATTTGTTTTCAGGACATGCATTGTAAGAAGTGGCATGGTGGTATAGTGGTCAGTGCTGTTGCATCACATCTCCAGGCACCTTAGTGCTCCCCTGTAGGTGTCTGTCATTTGCAGACAGATTCCATCCCCACATTAGTTTTATCCTTATATTCTGGTTTCCACTCCTTACTCAAATATTGATTTTTAACTACTAAATCTAAATTAGCCTGGTAAGAGTCTACCATGCAAAATATTAGTGTCTAATACAAAAGTGGATTGGACCAGTAAAATATCACTAAATTTGTATATCATTGGCTTATTTCCAGGGCAATTCTTAAGAACTGTTTTCAGGGTCAATTACAGCACTGTGAGGCAGTTCTGTTGATAACAGTATTAAAATATATCCAGTGCCACCAGCACAGGCTCTACATACCTGTGACACAAACAAAAAAAAAAGAATTCTAACAAAGCTTTAGCAGTTATATAATGATATTTGTTTTCAGAACCACTTCAGGATTACCTCTGAAAGTATTCAAACCATCTTCACAGAACTCCCTGTGGCAAAACCAGGCACATCCCTGAGTTATTGTGTACAAACAATGAGTTAGGCAGTCTTGGTTTAGGGAGAGGGTTAAGCGTAGGATTAGTATAAGTCCTGCCTAATCTCCTAGATAGGCTACTGTACTCACTGCAAGAATGGCAATCAATCCAGAAAAGAGGAGTGAGGCACAGGAGAATGAACAGAGTCAAGACAATATGAGGGTAAAAACCAAAAGTCAAAAAGAGAGAACGTCGGACCCAAATCATAAATCAAACATCAGTCAGAAAGGCAGAACTTTAAGTGACAAATATCAAATAAAATGATGGCTGACAGTTTTGGGGGAATCTTTTTATTTGTGCACTGATGACATCACAACAGATGCAGCTCCAGTGAATCATCAGAGAATGCACATGGAAATGTGTGACACCGATGCCTACAAATGGCAATACTAATTGTCAAAACTCCTAAAACTCCTAACATCAAGATGAATTTTCAAGCCCCAGGAAAACCTGAAAAACATCGGAAACAAACTTAAATCATAACAGCAACAGAATCCAACGTGTTCCACACAAAACCTCTCAATTACCAGCTAATGGTTTGTAGGTGCTCTCCCAACCTCTAGTGCACATTGTACTGTATAATTACCTCTAATGGCACTGAGTAAACCAGTTTGTGGGGCACACAGCCGTAATACTATGAGGTGCACAGCGTCTTTCTGACCGTGTACCCTCCTTACTTCTTTACAGACTGTACAGTGTCTGATTCATGGTGTTCTTCCACCATCTACCTCTACTGTTCATCACACTTCCTTTGACAACTTCTCACAAAACTTAAAAGCTGCTGTTGTGATTCCCAGAACACAATAATACCACGGATTGAGGCCTCTAAAGTAGGGCTGAAAACAGGCTAGTGTCCAACCAAGTATGCCCAGCAAAAGCTCACTTTCCAGCAGCCCAAGTGCCTACTCAAGGGTCTCTTTCACCTACCCTCAGACAAATGGCACTTTGCCTTCAAAATGCTCAAAAATATTACAACAGTTCCAGAAATAATCAAAATGCCCACAAAGAAGATGATAACCATCAAACTCTGGTTTGTAAGGAGCACAAAAAAAGAATCTTAATAAAAGAGATCTTGTTTAACAAAAAGAAAATTTCACAAATTGCTCAAAGAGATCAACAAATATGCCAACATTGCTATCCTAAGCAAACAAATTGCAAACAACATAACAAAAATTAAATTCAATAAACAGGATAAAAAGTAATAAACAAAAACAAACAGTAAATCCACAAAACATACAGATAATAATACTCACAGTAAACATAAAAACCCTTTTGCCAGAATGTATTTGAATGAACCACAAGGGACTGCAAAACCCATAAGCCAGGTTGGGGGCAGTCCCTACAGAGATTGAAAGGTGGTCCCGCCTCTTGGGGAACCACCCACAAAACCCTCAAGAACAAGACTCACACACACAGAAATTAAATGGTAATCACAAATGACATGAAATACTTAGATACTGGCATACAAATTGAAATTACACATACGTCTGGGGACTCAGCTGTCTTTGTGGCTTTTCTCGTTGTAAATGTTGTGACTACCTCATTTATTTAGTTATAGTCATTTGCACTTCATTGTTTTTACATGATGTCTTGAGCTACATGTTGTCTCAGTGCCTCTTCAATCAAATTAGTCACTAGGCAGTCGCTTTGGCCTCATAGTGACTGGGAGTTTTAAGAAGGTCTTTGTCAGCTCATTGTACAGTTCCTAATTGGGATTGTCTTGATCAGGATTAGAACTGTTAGGGTTTGTTAAGAATGACACTGACATCAAAAGTTAAACAGCATGACTTATCATTCAGGGCTACAGTCTCATGCACACAAACTCACTCCTTCATACTGGACTAATTTAGAGTCACAGGCGTGTGGCCTTCTTGCTTGTAATGATTCTGACCTTTCTCATCCTAAGTTTAATTTTTGTTCATTTAAAGCATTTTATCTTTGCCCTTTTAGATGCCATTTTGATGAGGGTATTTTTCATTTCAGTTTCTGTGGCTTGAATTCCTGTTTTTGTTCATATGACCCTGACTTTGTTATGTGTGATAGCAACACAAGCATATCAAAGAGTTTATTAGAGTTTACTTTCCGTTAGGTTTTGGTTACTTTTTTTTTGGCACTGATGCTTAGTTCTTGTTTGCCTATTTACCATTACTTTGACTTGGCCTGTCCATTTCACTGTTTCGTCTTCTAATCATTGTAAAGTTTATTTTTTTCTTCATTGCAGTTACACATGTGATGTCACTGGGACATAGTCATGTTTTTTGACAGCCATCTTATTTCAAGATGTATGCTTTGCTATTGTTTGCATGTTCTTTCTATTTAGGAATACATTTTTATAGCAAAAGATAAATAGTTAATTTCTTTGCCAATTTCCCTGCAAGAGTTTCTGGCCAACGATTAATGCTACTTTAGGCCTATCTGTTTCTTTTGAATTTGGCTGCTGATCGTTTTGTCTAGACTGCCCCTAATCCTCATGTACTTAGTACATAGACATGAAAAATGTACTTTACTTAAGTAGATTTAGCTGTGGATATGTTTGACTGTTACTCCACTGCATTTTACAGAAAATATCCTGACTTTCTACTTCACTAAATTTCTTCATGGCAATGTGATACGTTTTACAGTCATATGAATGGTTCGTTCTTTCTGAAGGATTCTTTTCAGTAAATCATAGAGATCAATCCGTGAACACAAACGAATCAACTCAGTAGAGCTCTGAAGGAATGCTAAAACGCGTGTGTGATACCATCGGGCTCTTTCGTTTAGTGTAGTGTTTCTTCAAGTATAAGTCACAGACATATCTGTGATGGTAAAATTGTCTTAGCGTGAATTCTGTATCAAGTGATGAAACACCCACTATTTATCGTATCATTTTTATCAGTGCAGTATGTAAAGCAATGCCGTTAATGCATTATGGAGAGCTTTAATTTCAGTGGCACTAAAATATGTAAGTGTACCATCTTCCATCTCACAACCAGTGAAACAATCAAACTGAGAAGACTGACAGCAAAGACATGTACAGGAAAGTTTGAGAGAGGAGAAAACAGACAAGCTTGTGAGGTGAAGGCACAGCAGTGCAAGTTTTAAATGTCAAAATGAAAATAGCAGGAGCAGCTCAAGGATGTGTCGATTTTCAGGGTTTTGTACTGTTGAGTCAATGGAGTGAGGGTGTATATAGTGCCATACTTTCTTACCTTAGAAAGGTCAGTGAGGTATTTCAACTTTTACTAAAGTACATTTTTACTTAAGTAAATTGTCTGAGCACTTCCTCCAACACTTTTAATCCCCCTGGTTCTTGTACCATTTCTGATCCAATGTTTATAAAAAATATAAAAGCAGTTGCAACATTGCAATGTGCCTCTGTTGCCAACTGTACTGAGCTAACTGCCAAATGTGTAATAAAACAGAATGCTAGGTATTACTTAAGGGTTAATAGGTGGGACCCTGCTGCATATTATGAAGGACAGGGAGCCTGGAGGATGTCAAGAATGCCTCATCCTATTTTCATAAATAACTGGCAGAAAGGTGCAGGAATACCTGAGGCTGCCAGATGACGCTCTGGTAGGATAAACCATGGTGCTGATGGCTGTTACTATGCAGCAAACAAAATCCGTACAAGTATATTAGCATTTTCTGTTTGTACTTGGTTATCAGTAGACACTTTTGTGTTCTTCTTTTACATCATTTCACCTTAAAAAAAACAATGTACTTAATATCTCATGGCTTTTTGTCATTCTTTGTTCAGTTTACTGTGGCAGAGGCTGGTGCCCCTGTCACTGTGTACACACACACACACGTGCATTTCAGCTTGGCTGGTGACCTTTCTAAATGTGTTAATGTCTGGTAGATTGACTGACTCATCACTTTAAAAGCACTGTTCTGCCTGAATAAAATTCTATCAGCTGTTGAAAATAAACTCAAACTCAGCATTCAATTTTGCTGACAGCAATTCTATTCTTGAGTACTTCTTACAACATATCCACCAACTAAAATGTGATACTTGTATGTGTGTATCAGTTTTATCACTTTGAGCAGTCACACGATTGAAAATATTTTTTTATGAAGGCTTCCTGTTGGCTGGCAAAGGGGAAAAATATCTGACATTATAGAATCCATCCATCCATCCATTATCCAACCCGCTATATCCTAACAACAGGGTCACTGGGGTCTGCTGGAGCCAATCCCAG
Organism: Polypterus bichir lapradei; assembly: GCA_026402145.1. Lineage (NCBI taxonomy): Eukaryota > Metazoa > Chordata > Cladistia > Polypteriformes > Polypteridae > Polypterus > Polypterus bichir. Next base: position 67,648,485 of record JANRMT010062790.1, on the reverse strand, counting down.
CCAACACAGGGCACAAGACAGGAAACAAACCTGGGGCTGGGTGCCAGCCCACCGCAGGGCACACACACACACACCAAGCACACACTAGGGACAATTTAGGATCACCAATGCACCTAACCTGCATGTCTTTGGACAGTGGGAGGAAACCGGAGCACCCGGAAGAAACCCACGCAGACACGGGGAGAACATGCAAACTCCGCACAGGGAAGACCTGGGAACTAATCCCAGGTCTCCTAACTGCGAGGCAGCAGCGCTACCCACTGTGCCACCGTGCCTCCCACATTATAGAATAGGATTTGTAATTTTAATAAAAATTATATTTAGAATTTTTTCTATGCATTATACTTTGTTGCACATAATTGTGAGGTAATGTTCTTCAAAGTTTCTTCCTTGTAGAATTGTGCATCATTTTAACATGTGGTCTCTTCAAAACTAAGTGCTGTTTTATTTGTGTGTAGGTAGTAAATTAGAAATGAGTCTGTTTTGATTAACGAAAACAAAAACTTACATATGATAATTTATTCTCCTGAGTTACTATTTTTCATGTTATTTCCATAATTATAAAGGTATAATTAAAGCTGGAAACTCCTGTTATCTTGGTATACAGTAAATGATATTGAAAGGAGATGTAATTAAACTGTATTTGTATTGCACAAAACACAAAATCTGTTTACAGGCTTATTACTTGGAACAGTGTCATGGTTTCCCCATGTTTACATCCTTGGTCACTGCATCTTTTAAAGTAAGATCCTTTATACTGTTTAGCTCATATTCTTGTTTTACTCCAGATTTAAATAGTTTACCTTTACCTTGTACTTAACACATTTGCTTTTAAACCTTAGCTTTCTTGTTTTTTTGCCTTTGCCTTCATCTTTTTGGTACTGGAAGGATCAGCCACTTTTTTACAGAGCAATCATTTATTTGAGTTTTCCAGTCATTGTTATGCTTCTTTGAACCCACATCCTAATTGATGCCATTTTAGTCACACAGTGGCCATTTGTTTTCAGTACACCCACTTCATTAAGCTATGAGGCTGGAATGAATCAGGAGTGAACATTGCTGCTTTACATCATGGAAATTCATTTTACAGATTAATGGGTTGGATAAAGACAGCGCTTTAGATGTGAACATTGACCTACTGTAAAGTGTAGTTCTCATAAAACTTAAACATTTACATAGTTGACTGTCTTTCATTTACCAGTATAACTTCTTTGGATCTCTTACTACCCCTGATTGTGATGTGAAGGATCATAGACAGGTAAGAAATGGCATTAATATTTTGAATGTGTGCGGCATGAGTCATAATCCAGTGAAGTTAACCAAAGAAAAGGTTATAACATGTGATGGCATCCTTTCCAGAAGTATTTTAGAGCAGTTCTACCCTCTTAATGATTCTTATTTGAAGGAAGAAGTGATAAAGGCATTGAACTGAACACCTTCTTTCCGATGTGAGCTTTATGTAATGAAGTAATTAATTGTTGTTAGAGGATGCTGTGTACAGGAGAAGGAAAAGCAGCAGCGAAACCAAAGGGGAATTAGGACCTGTAGGTGGCATATCAATACCCCAAACGCCAGACACAATTGCACTGACACACGTCCCAGGTTAAAATAAGAATATCTTTGTAATGCAAGACCTAAACAAAGGTTGCTTCTTCACCACATTCCTCGCCACAATACAGTTCTCTCTTTCTGTTTTTTCTTTGCAGCTTCGCTCGGCAGTTGATGGGTGCCCACGAGGTGACACTCCTCTGGTCATAGGTGATTTCAATGCAACCACTGGCACTGACAGGGCTGGCTATAAGGATTGTCTCAGTCCCCATGAGTCTGGTGACCATGGTGAAAGTGGCTCCATGTTCCTTGACTTTGCAAAAGGTCAGGGACTGTGAATCGCTGGATCCTGGTTCCAGTGCCCTGAACCGCATCGTTGGACTTGGTACTCCAATACTGGTGGTGCGGTGAAGGAGATCGATCACATCCTCATGGGCAGATGCTGGAGGTTCTTACAAATCTGCAGGGTCTACAGAAGTGCCCAGTTTGTGAATTGTGACCACAGACTTGTTGTTGCTACTCTTAGGATCCAGCTTAAGTCCAGTAGGTTACCACCTACTAGGAAAATGAGCCTGGACTTGGCCAACTCCAAGACCAGGCTGTTTCTAATGAGTTTGCACACAGTTTGTGTGAGGAACTTTCAGATCTGGGTACGACTGCCGATCCTAATGTGATGTGGGAGACCTTCTGTGACAAGACCCTGAAGGTTGCTGAGGGTTGTGTTGGTGTTACCGGTGTTCCCAGAAGGAGGTGTTTCATCTCGTGGGGCACCCTGGATATCATCGAGAGGAGTCGCAGTGCATGGCTCAATGGCAGCTCTGGTCTGTACCGGGAACTGAGAAGGACAGCTGCGATGGTTCTGAGGGCAGATAAAGAGGCATTTGTTAGAGGAATCTGTGAGCAAGTGACACACCATCTGTGGTCTATTGACCCACATCCTCCTTACAGAGGTATCGAAGCATTACGCACATCTGAATCTGTTCCTCGGAGAGTCGCAGTCAGGGCAGCTAATGGAACGGTCCTTACGGATAACACTGCAGTTCTGACCTGCTGGGCTGGCTACTTTGAGCAGTTGTTCAAAGCTGATCCTCCAGCTAGGACGTTGGATATCTCTGGGTCCACGGCTCTTGGGGCTGATCCTCCAATTAGCTGTGAACCATCCAAACTCACTGAGACTGCACAGGTGGTGAACCATTTCGGTGGGTTGGAGGGCTGTAGGGATCTGTGGTATCCGAGGTAAACTTCTCCTGGCTGGTGGTAAGGCTGTCCTCCTAGCAAACTTTGCTTCCATTTGGGAGACTGGCATCATCCCAACTGACTGGAAAATGGGACTTGTCGTCCCTATCTGGAAAGGTTAAGGGTGATCTTGGTGCCAGGTAAGGTCCTTGCTAGGGTCGTCCTCAATAGGATCCATGATCACTTGCTCACCTATCAGCGACCAGAACAGTCTGGTTTTATGCCTAAGAAGTCTACCATCGACCGCATCCTGGCACTGAGGGTTCTCATGGAGCGCAAACGCGAACATCAGCAGAGTTTCTTTGCAGCCTTTGTTAATTTTCACAAAGCGTTCGACTCAGTTGATCGAGCTGCCCTATGGGACATCCTGAGGGTTCGCGGGATCCCCTCGAAATTGCTGGATATCATGGCCAGTCTGTACAAAGGTACTGTGAGTGCTGTGCAGAGTGGAAGCAGGACCTCTGCGTTTGTCCTAGTTGATTCTGGGGTACGTTAGGGGTGTGTTCTTGCTCCTACTCTGTTCAATGCTTGTATGGACTGGGTGTTGGGCAAGGTCGTGTGGTCCAGCGGCTGTGGGGCATCTGTTGGCGAAGAAAGATTCACGGATCTTGACATTGCTGACAATGCTTTGATCTTCACAGAGACAATGGAGACTCTGATCGGGCACTCGAGAGACTGAGTGAGGAGTCTGAGTGTCTGGGCTTGCGAGTGTCCTGGATAAAAACCAACATCCAGACCTTTAATGACCTCTTGGGCACAGGCATCAGCAGTTTGTCCATTTGCGGAGAGAATGTTGACCTTGTTGAGAGGTTTACTTACCTTGGCAGTGACATTCATGTCTCTGGTGACTCTTCCTATGAAGTCAGTAGATGGATTGGGAGAGCATGGGGGGTCATGAGGTCACTGGAAAAGGGTGTGTGGGGCTCCCAAATATCTATGCAAAAGGACGAAGGTCCAAGTCTTTAGAGTCCTGATGCTTCCTGTCTTGCTATATGGTTGCGAGATATGGATGGTATCCAGTGACCTGAGATGAAGTCTGGACTCCTTTGGTACTGTGTCTGTCTGGAAAATCCTTGGGTACCGTTGGTTTGACTTTGTGTCGAATGAGCGGTTGCTCATGGAGTCCCAAATGAGGCACATTACCTGCATTGTGAGGGAGCGTCAGTTATGGAACTACGGATATGTGGCGCGTTTCCCTGAGGGTAAGATCCTTATTGTTGGGGACCCGAGTGGCTGGACCAGGCCAAGGGGTCGCCCACATAGCACTTGGCTGCAGCGGATAGAGGGTCAATTCTGGAGGGTGGGACTAGACTGCGTGTCTGCCTGGTATTTTGCAAACCGGGATCCCGAGTTGTTTTGTCGTGTAATGGGTGCAGCAATATGCTGTACCAGTGCATGCTCCCCAACTTAACAAGACAAGAGATGTCAAGAATATCTTTGCTAGCTACTGTTATATACAGTGGAACCTCGGGTCACAAACATCTTGGAACACGTACAGATTGGGTTACGACCAAAAAGTTTGCCAATCTTTTGCATCTGTTCACGACCAGACACTCGGGTGACGAACAAGCCAGTTTCCCTTCCGGATCATATGCGCCGATGATTTCCAGACGTGTTCAGTCTCTTCTTGTTCATTCGCTGTGAATTCTTTGAGCTCTATTTCATTTCCCTTCCGGTTTGTACGCGCCGGTGATTTATGCACATTTTCAGTCTCTCCCTGTACAGTACATTGTTCTCGGTCAGATGTGCATGGCGCAGAGCGACTTTACCTCAAAACTGTAATCTCCTCTCCACCCAGTTCCTCCTAACTTCCTTCATGCCAGAACTCGACTCATGCAATGTTACTTTTCTTGGTTGCTTATGGTTAGTTTTTGTATAAATTACGGATTTTTCAAATGCTCATTTTTTTTTCCCTGTGCTTAAAACTCATTAAAAAAAGTGTTTACAGCGAGCGGTTTGTAAGGCTATAGCGTGAACTCTTGCAATGTTAGTTTTCTCTGTTCAAGGTTTCCTCAGTGTTATTCAATGTTTTTACATTTAGTTTACTATTACACTGTGCATTCTATAGTATAATTAACTATTTTTGTGCTTAGAAATCTTTAAAAAAATATATTTACATACAGCCCGTACGGTCTGGAATGGATTAATTGTATTTACATACAATCCTATGGGGGAAATTACTTCGGGTCACGACCAAATCGGGTTGCGACCAGAGATTTGGAATGAATTACTGTCGTGACCTGAGGTTCCACTGTATTTGTTAAGTAAACAATGTGCAAATGAGGCAGTAATTTAGGTGGTAAAAATGGCAAATTAAACTCAAATCAATCTATCAAATAAAAAGTAATTGAACTAACACAACCTGTAAATCATGGAAAAATAAAGTTACCTGCTGTATTGCAGAATGTTTTTATATTATTCCAGTTAGTTTTGTTTTATTTTTGTTAATTATACACTGTCTTTTTAAAGTGTCAGCTATTCCTTTCCCTTTGTGGGTTGAACCCCAAGAGACAGGGCCACCCTGACGTCAGTGCTGTGGTGTCCTCCTGCTGGCTTTATATTTCAGTCAAATGAGAGCAGTGGATCATTGAGTTTCTGGATGATCATTACTAATGTTTTGATGTTTCTTTGTTTTGTGGATTTTCACTTCTGTTTTTGGTGTCTGATAACTGGATTGTGTATTAAGACTTGTTTGCTTTGGATTGCCATTTAGGCATATTCTTTTTGTACCATTTCAAACTTTTTGTTTACTACATGTAGTAGTTGGGGACTGACTGCCCTAGGATGGGCCTTATCTATATAGGCTGGTCCTGGCCTGCTTTGTGTAACATTTCAGAGTCCTCACATCCCTTTTTCACCATGTCTGTGACTCCTATTCCCAACACTAACTGTCATGAACTACCTAGAGCTTTGTATTTCTGTTTTTTTTTCTTTTTTAAATTTTTTTAAATGTATTTTTTCTTATTATTAAATTTTTGAAAGCATTACCCCTTTCCCATTGAGAACTGTGTGTGTGAGTGTGTGTGTGTGTGTGTGTGTGTTGTTCCACCTGCCTACAGCCCTCCTCTTAATTCTTGTTATATTTTGCTTTTAGGTTTAGTTCTTGTGGTTTTGGATTTTTGGCTTTGCATTTCAGTTGTGTTTACATTTTAATTCATATTTTTGTTCTTAAACAATTATTACTTTTTTGGTACTTAGACTTTGAGTTTGTTTTAACCCTTTGAGTTTTGTAATAAGTATTTAGAGTTTTGTTTATTCTTTTCAGTGGAGTGTCTGGTTTTCTTCCGTCTTTTTTCTTTAGTAGACTTGGTTAATTGATAACAATTTGGCATGTGTAAGTTTAAATGCTGTTTATTAAAATTAATATTTAATGTAATTATTGTATTGTTAGCTGTTTAAAGTGAGTTTGGGTGGGATTGCCTCTTTGTAGGTGGTCCATATGAGGCATTTCTAATACTACTGAGTGTACAGCTTCAGCACTATAGACAGCTACAGATTTATATACTTTGTTAAGGATAGATTCTCTTGTGTAATTTTAAACTCCAAATATTTCTCTTGGTGGACTTATTATTTAAACTAAAGAAATGGCAGAGATTATGTGTCAAAAATTTTAAAAAAAGCAGATAAAGATCTTAGGTTAAGAGCACAGCATTTACTATTTACTGTATTACCTCCATCATTTTATTACCAATCAAATACAAAACAAACTATCCTTGAATTAATGTAAAAGTTTATAATTTATATAGGTGGTAGTGTTGATTTAATTCCAGTTATTTTAATGTTGTTATATTAGAATAGTGTCAAAAGCCTGTTACCTCTGCATGCGGGAAGCCAACCTGAATCTGGAATTGCTGAGTTTCATGTGCAAAGTAAATCAGGCTGCTCATTGGTCAACCACCTCAATTTATTTTATCAATTAAATTCCACAAACACAATATCCAGACCAACATTATAAAGTGTACACACTTTGAAATCTGACATCCATATTCCATATAGCACTGATATGTTTATTAATTAGAACTAAACGCTAAAACTGGCATGATGTACTTTGCCTCAATCATACTTTTGTACAACCTGGCTTAATACTAAAAAGAATTATCAAAAAGTTTACCTTAGCATACAAATCAAGCAATAAACATTCATCCATCCACCCATCCATTATCCAACCCACTATACCCTAACTACAACAACAACATTTATTTACGTATATAGCACATTTTCATGCAAATAATGTAGCTCAAAGTGCTTTACATGATGAAGAAAGAGAAAAAAAGACAAAGTAAGAATTAAAATAAGAGAACACTAATTAACATAGAATAAAAGTAAGGTCCGATGGCCAGGGAGGACAGAAAAAACAAAAAAAACTCCAGACGGCTGGAGAAAAAATAAAATCTGCAGGGGTTCCAGGCACCCTCTAGGCATTCTACCTAACATAAATGACCTCAGTCAGTCCTCATTGTATTCAGGTTTCTCATGGAAGGACTTGATGATGACGGTCACGTGGACTTCTGGCCTTTAGTCCATCAATGTAGGGACATCATGGTGCTTTGATTAGGTGGTGGTGGTACAGAGAGAGTAGGGCTTAGTACAGTTAGTACAGGGTCATGGGGGTCTGCTGGAGCCAATCCCAGCCAACACAGGACGCAAGGCAGGAAACAAACCCCAGGCAGGGTGCCAGCCCACCACAGGGCACACACACACACACACACACACCCACACACCAAGCACACACTAGGGGCAATTTAGGATCAACAATGCACCTAACCTGCATGTCTTTAGTCTTTGGGAGGAAACCGGAGCACCCGAAGGAAACCCACGGTGACACTGGGAGAACATGCAAACTCCACACAGGGAGGATCCGGGAAGCAAATAAACATATGAATATAAAATAGGAATTTATAAGACTACTTGTTTTAAAAGTGGAAAAAATAAGTACTATTTATTTCTAAATTGTAAAATGTAAGAAGCACAATGATTTAGCAGTTCCTCTTGCAATATCTTTCTAATAAATCAGTTATTTTTCAGCTCTGCAAAGATTGTGCTGACTGGTCTTTTTTTTACTATCACCGGCAAGCTTCTTACATAATGCTTGATTACCAGCCTTATTTCTAAATTTATACACTTGCTAAAGCATTAGCAGAGCTGGCTGGAGTACACACACATATGGAAGCACATGCTTGGGCAGCAGTAGTAACTCTTCATCTGGCCAATATTTTGGTTTACACTTTTTTTTTATAATCTTCTGTGTCTTCAAGCTCCAAGTCACAGCTCACATTTTGTGTGGCTCTAGTTAAACATAACAGAAGGAATCTTGCAAATGAGGGGAGGCCATTCAGTCCATCAAGTTAATTTGTTTAGCTAATGGCTAAGCTCCCCCAATACTTCATCCATTTCTTTTTAAAGGTTGTCAAGGTTTCTGCTTTGACTCCATGTCTTGGTAGTTTGTGTAAAGAAGTGCTTCCTGACTTCAGTCTTGAATGCACATCCCCTTTATTTCCAATGATGTCCTTGAGTATGTGATACACCATTAAGCAAAGGTAATTCTGCTGCATCTGCTTTATCAATGCCTTAGAGGATTTTGTAGAACTGGCTTAGGTCTTCACACAGTCTCCACTGCTTGAGACTAAAACGGTTTAATTCTCTGAGCCACAGGAGGACATGTCCTTAGGTCCTGGGATTCACCTGGCTGCTCTCCTCTGCACAGCTTCAAGTGCTGCTATGTCTTTCTTGTAGAGTGGTGACGAAAACTGCGCACAATATGTCCCCTTATCTATATTCAACAGTTCTTATGATGTAACCTAACACTTTATTTGCCTTTTTATTCACTTGTGCACATCTGTCTATTATAATAAAAAAATCTTGGAAGACAAGACTTTTTATTCTGTGACAAGATGTAATCTTTTGAAGAGACTTTTTAGAATGAAGTCCTGAGACTGAGTACTGAGACTTTTAACATGAGATTCTTTCAAGTCACATCATATTTATAACCTTTGGAAGCAAGTCCCATGAGACGAGACTTTGTGCCAAGAGATTTAACCACGCCCGGGGCCAGAAATAAAAGACAAAGAGTAGATGACAAAGTAGAACATCGTGAAGAGGTTTAAAAATGTTGGCGCAATACACATGCAAAGCAGGTTAGAGATAATGAAAGTACTAAAATTCGAAAGTCTCAAAAAATGATAGTAAAGATCACATTACCGCAAACAAATGGAAATTATTACTCAGTGAAATAACGGAACAGAGCTGCACAGATACACAGGAGAATTTAGATACAGAAACATTATTCAAACACTTCAATCAAACATAAGTCTCTTTCAGGAGTGAATCAAGCTCCGTGTGTCCCATTTACACCACTGTGTGTTAATCATGAAGCATCACCATGAAAGTCAAAACCTACAAGTAGAATGAGCTGACATGGAAGAATGAAAGAATGAACAAGCCATGTTATCACCCAGGATTCATTTCTAACTAAGTAACTAGTTTGGCACAAAAACCTGCAGCCTCTGTGGCCCTCCAGAACCTAAATTTAGACCTAATGCTCTAAACTGTGCTTACAATGCCTTGACTTAGTTGGGTGTCCAACTCCGGTCCTGGTGGGCCACAGTGGCTGCAGGTTTTCATTCTAACCCTCTTCCTAATCAGTAAGCAGTTTGCACTGCTAATTAACTCCTTTTCCCTTCATTTTAATAGCCCTGTTTAAGGATTCAGTTCTCTAAACTGATTGGCTGCCATTTAATGAAGAAAAACAAAAAAGAATTGAGATGTGAAACGAGCCAACATATGACGAGCTAAATTGAAACGTCAAATTCCAGCCAATTTCACTCCAACCAGTTTCTTAATGAGAAGCCAATTCTTGCTGTTAATTAAAGCCGTTATTAAACATCATGATTTGTTGCTGTTCTCGATCTGCCACAGCAAACTGTTGATTTTCTGTTTTTCAAAGACCACCGTCAAGATGTTTTGGTGCCCTGAGCAAACCGACATTGACTGAGACCTTCACCTTCCTTTATTTTCAGGTTAGCTGGTCATGTGGCAGCTTGTTTTGTGTCTCATTATTGTTTGGCTGCTCATTAAGGAAAAAGAAACAGCTGAGGGGTCTGAGTCATGTCAATTAAAACTAAAGCAAAACAAGTTAATCAGCAGTAAAAACAGCTCAATAATTAAGAAGATGGTTAGAATGAAAACCAGCAGCAACTGCGGCCCACCAGGACCAGGGTTGGACACCCCTGCCTTAGTGTTTAAACCCTTTACTAATTCTTTAATTTTTTTGAATAATAAAGGCAGCACTGAATTTTACTTCTCTGCACTTTTAAAGTACTGAATGTAGTTAGAATGTACAACTTTGGCCACTGCACATTGGTGATCATGGCCTCCTCCTCTTCCTCCAGGTTGCTCGGGTTATTCAGATGATGGTTGTGCCACCTCAGTTTTCAAAGAGTGCTACAGATTCTCAATCAGAGAACAGGGCTTTTGACTAAGCCATTGTAGGACATTCACAATTTTGTCCAACTTTAGCCATGTGTTTGGGATCATTGCACTGCTGAAAGATTTTGACAGCTGTCCTGAATAATAATCCCTTGTTTGTTGGACCCAGAAAATGTGGTAACTGTTTGAATGATCCTGGAGGAGGCCAGTTGTAAGGCAATTGGGACCTCTTTAGGCAATTTTTATTCACCTACTGTATATAAGCTTAGACATTCCACACCAAAGCAAAAAGAAACTTAGGGGAACAGCAATTTTTGTATTTTCTTTCCTTTTCTTCCTGATGTAAAATAAGGTCTCATTATTAAAGGAATGATTTTGGTGGGATTCTTGACCAATGAGGGTGAGAGGGGCAGGGTTCTCTCAAGGGGTAGATGAGGATTGGCGTGATTAACCTACACAGTGCTTAGTTCCTAATATAAAGACAAGACAACCCATTGGTCTACAGGCCAACAATACAATCAAATGGAATTTACATTGATGCTACTCATTTATTTATCACTAGCAGAATACCCGCGCTTCACAGCGGAGAATTACTGTGTTAAAGAAGTTATGAAAAAGAAAAGGAAAAATTAAAAAAATAACGTAACTTGATTGTTAATGTAATTGTTTTGTCATTGATATGAGTGTTGTTGTCATATCTATCTATATATATATATATATATATATATA
>JANRMT010062790.1:67608974-67637147 GCA_026402145.1 Polypterus bichir lapradei | reverse complement strand
AGTCAGTCAGTCAGTCAGTCAGTGAGTGAGTGAGGGCTTTGCCTTTTATTAGTATAGATAATAAACAAAAAACTCTCAGTTTACCAACTGTACAGGCTACAGTCTAATCTTCTTGGCTTTCTTTGTGTCAAACTCTGAAATTAAATCACCATAGTCGAGATTTGCAGCAACATTGTCTTCAATAGACATTATTGCAAGTCCACATAGCCTCTCCTGAGATGTGGATGTCCATTGATAATGTTTTATCAATTTTAATTTAGAAAAGCTCCATACTCCTGAAGCCACAGTCAGAGACCTAGACAATAAAATATGATATACGGCCTCTGTGTCTGAAAACTTGTCTTTAATTGACTTTAGAAGTTAGAGGGCTTTAAGTTCATTGTTAATTTATTTTGGACTTATTTACAACTCTTTGAGCCCAAGGAAAAGACTGAGGCTTTCAGTGTCATAAGATTCTCCATGAAATAAAACGTGGCTCAGATTCATACACTGCCTTCTCAAGTCATCATCTGTCATGTCAGATAGTGTGGCCACGCTTAACTACAAAACAATTCCATTTGTTTAGAGTTTGAGATTAGAGACTCAAGGGCTTTACCCAAGATTTGGTGTGCTCAGTTAAGTTTTATATAGAAGGCTACATCACTGTAAGATGTTATTTAATATTTTAGTAAATATTATTTCAATTAACCTAATGTTCATCTGACACAGGGCCCTGTAAAGGATGGTGCATGGGACATTAGCCCTGGTTGCCACTCCCAAAAGAGAGACCTAGAGAGGCAGCTCTTCAATTTCAAAGTACAATATTATAGGATTGGGCTTTCCTGTTTATGATGTATGCATTTTGAGTATATGACTGGATAGTGAATATGTGGATTATGTGACATGGGTCTCTTGAACCTTGTTATTCTTTTATTCCATTGATGTTTTTCATATTGTTGTGTAGTACGGATCACTGTTAGGTGCCATTAAATCACAACTGTTTTTCTCTCATTCTACATGAAAACATGAGATCAACATTTTTTTATCCGCCATCAATACAAACTACCTAGTGTAAGTAACATTTAAAAATATTTTTGGGAGCAGTATTCCTTAAAGAAAAAAAAAAAAAAAGTTAACTTTGAAATTAAAAAATACTGTGACAAAGGTCCTGAATCAATTTAGGATTTGTTATTCAGCAATATTAATAATTGTGTATTTTAGTAAGTAACATAATATGACCAGTTTGTTAGACTCGAGGACTGTGTTTCTGATACAGATATGAGAAACACTGTTGCATCACAAGGGATAGTCCCATCTCCTTTTCTCTTCACTCTATACGACTATAAATATAACAGCAGGTCATGTCACTTGTAGAAATTCTTAGATGGCTCTGCAATTATGGGGTGTATTGATAAAGGGGATGAGACAGAGTACAGTAATCCCTCCTTGATCGCGGGGGTTGCGTTTCAGAAATCCACAAAGTAAAAACCATATGTTTATATGGTTATTTTTATATATTTTAAGCCCTTATAAACTCTCTCACACTCTTATAAACATTTCCATCACAGTTATACAGCATAAACCCTTTGTACTCTCTTAGATATTAGGTAAGATTCATTGAAATTATGTATGTAAACACACTGTTTATATACAGTAAAACCTAAATATTATTTAAAGATATCGAGCATCTCCGATATCATATATGTTACAGCCATTACGATAGACAGGCCATAAATAAATAAATAAATAAATAAATAAATAAATAAAGGCAATAAATACGTACAATGCAAGAAAAATTGTATACAGTAAAATGTGTGTACAGTGACACTAAACATACGTACATGTACTAAGTAATGTACGTAGAAAATTAATTATGGTTACTTACCAACAATGACACGAGGACTTGTCCGATAACAATGAGTTTAATTTTACTGCACAACAAAGGACAGAGTTACAGCTCTTCTAAAGGAGCCTCTTCAGGCGACTGTGTAGCATCACCGTTGTTCTTCTTCCAGCAGTCTTCATTCCAAATCCTTAAAGCAGATTCCATCCGGACTACCGCCTTATTACATCCACTCACAACTCGTTTTGCACCCTGGTTAAAGGACACTGTGGCCATGGATCTTATATTCTTTTCCTCCTTTTTAAATAAAAAGAATCGTGGACTCATTGATGCCGGAATGGCGTCCTACAGCGGTGTAGCTGTTCCTTTCCTTCAACATATCCAAAACATTTACCTTTTTGGCAGTCGTTAGCATCTTCCATTGGCGCTTGGGTACGGCCTATGAAGGAGTAGCAGGAGCAGATCGTTTTGGAGACATAACGAAGGGCTTGACTATACACAAAGATAAACACAAAAGAGCACAAAAGTTGGCATTGGACACTCAGTTAGTATAATGATACTCAAAAAGATATGTTTAGCACATTGAAAATTAGTATTATGAGAGAACTGTAAAATGCATTTAATAAAAACCTAAGTAACAATAAAATTAAGGTGCTGATGTCAGCAATAGTGTAGTGCTTATCGTAAACCCATTATCTATGAATGAGTAGATATACCTTTGATAAAAGAAGGCAAATTCCAGCACAATCTTTCTGACGCTTTAAATGTATTGAATACATAATAACCACTCAGTTTTATCTTTAATTTTCAATAAAATGTTAATTCTAAAATGTACATGCACTTTTTAAACTGCAGCAAGCAGTCTCAAATTGCTTTTACGTCACTCCTTAATTGTAATCATACCATACAGTAGATTTGGAGTACATGTATCTAGAAAATACTTGCATTTTCTTCAAATAGCACACTGTATTATCTTATATATAAACGTCTACGCGTGGAAGTGTGTGTGTGTCTGTCCGGCCCGGAAGTGAGAGGTGGAGTTAGGGTTGGGCTCCACTTCTGAGGAAACAGAAAACTTGCTTAGCCGCTAATAGCACAAGCGAGGCCAGCACATCAACAAAACGAAACCTCAGAAGAAAGACAATGTCGCTTAGCTGCTAACATTGGCAAAACGGTATCCCTTTTACTTTTCCTCCCACTGCTAATGCACAAGCAAGGCAAGCACATTGGCAAAATGAATCCTCCTAGGAGAGAGATTCCCAGAGTAGTTCCTTTCAATTGCCTGACATCTCTACATTTCTGGGTTTTTTTCTGATGATTTCATTAGTTTCTAGGACCCCAGGCTTTTTACAGCATGGGGTTACACAGCTAGTAATATATAATGTTCTCCAATCTGCTTAATCCGTTCCAGGGTAAGTAGTTAAAAAATATACATACATTTTTACTTCTTAGTCATACAGCTAATACTGTATAGCAATCTTTTTATATTTTTCATATTTCCTTTCTGTCTTTTCCATTACATTTTCATGCAGAGCCTCTGGCATTTCTGGATCCTTTTTTGTTGAATAGATGCTACAATTAGAATAACCTGTCATGAAGCAAATATTATTAGCCTTTTTTTTAAGATGGCTTAGTAAAATGCATTCTCTTTTCTTTTTACCTTCATACAAATGCTTCAAGTTCTAGATTTCACTCATTTTTCTCTCAGTAGGTGTTTACCCAATTATAACTCTTAGCCTTCATCAGTACCATCTGACCTCCTCATTTAAAATGACAAGTATAAAGTTTCAAAGTTTATATTCTGATTTATTAACACGCAAGTGGTATGGAAGTGTAGATCAGTTTGTACCTTAATTTAGACTTTATCACCTTAAGCTTTCTTTCATATCTGTATTTTGTTAAGACCACTGTCTAAGTGCACAAAAACAAAATTATCACTAAAGGCGCTAATAAATGAGTTCTTAAACAAATCAAGAAGACCAGTGTGATGGAAAATGGCTGAAAATTAACCTCTGGGGCATTAATACATCAAAGCATAGCACATACTAAGGATTAATATTCTGCAAGAGAAATGCAACACCATTATACACTGACAAAGCTCGTGAGTTGTTTATGGTGACGGAAAATGATATCTCCAATGTGGCCCAAGGATCAGTCATTAATATATCAGACTGTCGTCATCCCTGCAGTGCCAGCAAATGCATTTCTTACGCTTCTGCTCTGATGCTTGATGTCCCTTTAGATTTGTAGCATGGCAAGAGGGCAAAGCTCCCTGACACTTGAAGGGGAGAAAGTGTCAGATGGTGAAACTGAAGAGCTCTCGTTTCCCAACCATGACATAATTGCCCTGCTGTTCAAGTTGGTTGCCACGCAACTCCGTTGAGAAACTCGTTACTCAAGATGGATGTGGCCAAAATCTGACTGTCCAAGGATGATATCGTCCATGGCCTGCAATCACTCTGACAACCAGGCTCAAAAATCCCAATACACACTGTCTGGAAATGTGCTGCAACCTGTGTCACAGTGGCAGAGATTGTAACACTGTCTCCAGTCTACTCCAGTGACCTGTGATGGAATCCTGGGTCTGTGTTTGCGCATTCTTTCTGCACCTGCATGGGTTTATCTGGGTGCTCTGCTTCCTTTTTATATGTTAAAACACCTGCATGACAAACGTATTTGGTGGCTTTTGTGAGTGAATGATTTTGTAAAGGTTTGAATTTAGAAAGACAAATGTTCATTTGATTAGAATGATAAGAATATCTGCAGATAGACATACCATGATTATTAGTCTGTTTAGTTGTGCGATTTCATAAATATTGTCCATAAAGTTAAGTGAACCAAAGTGTAACAGATATGTAAAAAGGAAGCAGCCCATTTTCTGCCTTACACCCAGTGCTGTTGGGATACATTCTGATCCTTTTTGACCTTGATTGGATTAAGTATGCTGGAGAATGTTGTGTTAGGTTATTTTAATTTATATAAATGATCTTGACAAACATGCAAACAACAGGCTGGTTAAATTCTGCGATATTCAGATAGGTAGATTGGCAGACACTCTAGTGTCATCTGTCTGATCTAATCTAACCTAACATCATCCCAGATGGAACTGGGCAGAATTTAGACTTGGGTAGATAAACAGCAGATGGACTTAAATATAAATGAAGAATACTTAAAGGATTGCAGGAGGAGCACACAACTCGTAAACTTCGAAGTATATCTTATGAGAAGTACTTAGAAGTCATAGTTCTCTCTGTCCACATTCAGACAATAATTAGAAGTGATTCTGAAGACTAATGGGATTCTGGGTAACATTACAAGCTCATTGAATGTCAAGGATTGTTACTTGTAATCCTTACAACACAATTTTGAGACATTATATGGAATATTGTGTGCAATTTTTGTCTCTGTTTTACAAAAAGGCCTAATAGTGCTAGAGCAAGGCTAAAGAATACAGTAGCATCTAGACTTATTATAGGACAACAGGGTATGGACAACCATGAAAGACTGAAGGAATTGGAAATTAAGAGTGTTTAAGATGAGGAGATGTTTTTAATTGTTTAATTAATTAATGATTTTCAGCACAACCTGTTTTAGCTCATGCTAGTACACTGCACAAATGTGGAAACAAGCGTTGGCTTAATGAAATGATTGAAGTGCGCCACGCTAATCAGCAGGCAGCAGCTACAAGGTAAAAGGGAATGGGTTAGTGCAGCAGAGAGGATTGTTCTGTGAGTTTTTTTTTTTTTTTTGGTTTTGTTACAGAGCGAATGCTGGTGAGAGAATGAAAGGCAGAATTGACCAGGCTAATTGTTAGGCAGAAGAGTACAGTTGATAGCTTTGTGTGATGGCTGTGTTCCAGATGGTGATTGTGCTCTTCTCTACAGAACACTAGAGTGGATGGGATTGGGAAAGGCCACAGGAGTGAGTTGAAGGAAGAAGGCTCGAGAGCAGCGGCATCCTGTAGGTGGGTAAGGCACCCTTGGTGAGGAGGATGAGGCTGAGTATAGGAGTCAAATGGAGAACTTTGTTTCTTGGTGCAAAGAGAATTCTTTCTGACATAACATTAGCAAAACCAAGGAACTGGTCATTGACTTTCACCACACCAAAGTCCCTCTGTGTCCAGTCACTAGTCAAGGAGTGGATGTAGAAGTCGTCCACTCCTACAGGTACTTTGGGGTCCACATTAATGACAGGTTGAACTGGTCTTGGAACTAAATAAGAAAGGGGAGAGCAGTCTCTTTATCCTTAGGAGACTGTTTTTTTAATGTGGGAAGTGACATCCTGCACATCTTCTCCAACTTTCTTACGGTCAGTGTGATTTTGTACACTGTGGTGGGCTGGGCTGGGCTGGTAACGTCACATCAAGAGAGGCCCACCGAATCAACAACCTAATTAAAAAGCCAGGCTCAGGTCATAGCAAAGGAGAGAATGAAAAGAAAACTAAGTGCTATTATGAACAATGCTGCATGCAAATCCTCTCTCTGACACACCAACACTGAGGACTTTCAACTAATGAATCATTCAGCAGAAATTTGTCAAGAAACTACCGGGGCTCCTTTATACCAATAGCAATATGCATGCATAATACCTCAATGGGACTGTGACAGCCAGGTCAGAACTTTTCTTTATTTTGAATTTTCTTGCTTTATAGTCATTCCGGTGTGTGCTCAGACCGAAGTGTGAATTTATTTATTTAAAGCTTCTGTAAAAAGCTAAATTTCCCCCTGGGGACAAATTAAGTTCTATCTAACCTAATCTAATCTCTGATCTTTGGACTTCAGAGAGGATGACCCTGAGAAAAATTATCTTTAAGAGTACACATTATTGTTATTGTTAACATTTGTTAGCCTACCGTTGTCCTGTTAATGTGAAGTTATTTTTGTATAGTGTATTTCACTGAGTGCAGCCTTACACTGCTGAAATGCGTAACTTATTTAAGAAATTGTATGATATGCATGCAGTAAAAAACAAACAATAATTAACAGGTAAAATCACAGAGAAATATCAAATTGATCAATGTAAATGGATCCTAACAATATAAGCTCATTAAAACTACTCTATATATGAAACATGGCTACTTGAACTCCAATCTGCAGCATTCCTAGGAAAAATTAACATTTGGGGAATACATGCTCAATTATAATAATGGCGAGTCTTTTAGACCCCCCCAAGGCAACCTCCATCTCACAGTTACTGTTAATGTCATTTAACAAATGCACATGCTTTACAAAAGGAATAAACTGAAGAACATATTTTATTTTCTGCGTTCAGTAATCGTCAGGCATAACACATTATTCCTTTGATGTTAGTGTTACTGCTTTTAAGCTGTACTGTTATAATCTGTATGAGAATCCTTTCATTCCATTTGAAATGATAAATACCCAAAAAGGAAAATACACAGACAGACGTAGCTTGAGACAAGTGTCAGAAAGGCAATTTTCTAGTTGTGTTGACATGTGAAGTCAGAAAGGTGGGAGCATCTGCTCTCTAAAATGTTATGTAGAGTACCTGAGACTTCCTGAATAGACATGGACAGGAGTTAGTTTGTTGCAACAACAAAAAAAAAACACTTACTAACTGTAAAGCACATTATACTCTGTGGCAGCTTTACTGGTTTGGGGCCCCAGAACAAGCAAACATTCTAAAATGGCAGGACCATATGTCAAAAGCAAAGGCTAAATGGAAAATTGATCCTGCAACAAGACAACTGTTCAAAGCAAACTATGCAAATGCACAAATAAATGACTCCTAAAGAAGAGATGCAGAGTTGAGAAGTGGCTTAATGCTGGAGTGTACATTTAGGACGTCCCTCAACCATAACATAGTTAAATCAGTTTTGTGTTGAGGAGTAGATAAACACTCTTTCCATGAGAATGCCCAAGAGATGGTTATAAAATTGCATACAAAATGTGTTTTCTGCTGAGGTAGACAATGCCAGTTATTAGATGCACATTTTCTTCACTTCAATTCCTATCCACTTTTCCTGTTTAGGATCACCTTGGAAATATGCCAAGCTGTAATTGTGAGGATGCCCGATGTGCAGTGACATTTTTTTAGTTCTTCTTTTTGAATGTGAATATATTCACTAGCTGATTAACAGATGTGATCCCTCCAGCATGTGTTCTCACAACGTGCCATACATGGCACACCTCCCATTACATGGGATCAAGTTTACTAAATGCCCAAACCGTTTTCACTGGCACCTCTTAGCCCGTTATAAGCTGCATTTCCCCACTAAGATCCTCCTTTCACGGAGTGTGAACCAAATAATTCTGCAGAAATCTCATTTCAGTCACTTGTACCTGCTGCCTCATTGTTTCAGTCACTAGCCAAAGGTGATGACTAAAAGTAAGGCAGATTCATAGACTTAATGTTTTCATCTAAGGGGTTTGCATTTTCATGTGCTTGTGTGCAAAGTGTATCCCAAAAGTGTGTTTTTATGTTGTTTATTTGTTGTAAAGCAAGTAAGGGTTTTTTAAATTTGAAACAATGAAGCTCAGGTTTGGTGGGTGTGGGTGTGTGATGCTGCAAAGCCGATCAGCCCCAGTGTCTTTAAATGAGGAACTTGGCTCATCACGCAATTGCATGCAAACATGGTGGGTTTAACCAGTTTCATTATTTATATTAATATAAGCACCGGCACCCAGAAAGTATAAAGACCCTGGAGAGAGCAATAGGGAAGAGAAAGAGAGAGAATAATCGAAAATGAAAAGAGAAAGAAAAATATCGAGGAAGCTCTTCAAAGGAACTGAGTGAGAGTAAGGAGCACTGGATCACTTCTGCTGAGCAGGCGACCATGTGATTCAAGAGATCTTGTAGACACTGAGGAATGGCAGCAGGACAATGGAGTAGGGCTCAGTGCATCCCTGTGGAAGCCGGTGGATAGGTGGTCAGGACAGGACTCAATTGGGGCCATGGTCGCAGGTATCTCACCTCCGCTGCTTATACCCAGGAAATGGGTGAGTTGAGGGAGAAAGAGAGATGAAGGTAGAGAGCAGCACTGGAAAGACCGATTCTAAACCTCAGTTTATCCCTGGTTTTATTGGATCATGTATTTAATTTTTTTAATCCTCACAGAGCACTGTTTTATGGATTATTTATTTATTTCAAAAATTTAGCACTGCACTTTTTGCACATGTTGGGACCTTTGTTGGATATTTCAGCACTGCTTACTACCTGTCTCATAGCTGTGTGCCCTCATTGCAAAAGTCTTTCTCCATATATGACTATCACATTGTTAAATTAAATCTTAGCAATTTATTGATGGCATTGAAATAAGGATACAATTTCCATTATAATCGAATATGTTAAAAGATAAACAGTACTTTAGGTTGTGTGTCTTTTTTTTTGCTTTTTTCAAAATAATGCTATCCATACTTGTTAGTTTTTCGTGGGGAATGCAGAACATTTAAAGTCTTTTGTAAACAATACCATGTCAGAACAGAATTTGGAACTGTTTATATATCATGAACAGAAAATCCATTTGCTGAACAAAAGACAAAGTAAACGCGCCTATGTGCCGAAGCCCTGGCTAATCGCAGTATTAGCTGTAGCTTCTCTCTTCTGCCAGAGCCTGAGCACTTTTATGCCAAAATAAACACTGCAGCAATGCCCTTCTTTTTTTACAGTTCCCAGTAGGTGTTAGTGAACATCTCGAGAGCCAAGACCATTCAACCTCTCTCATTTCCTTCATTTGCCGGCTTACAAACAGAAGCTTTTTTTTATTTTTAGTTACCAAGAATGTGGTGAAAGAAATTTGGGTTTAGTGCCTTACTGTTTGTCAGGAATGTTTTCGCTAAGTGGATCTTAAGAGGATTATATTAGATTGTGTTTTTTTTTCCACAAGATATTCCAACTGCAGCTTATTAAGATGTAATGCTACAAATTCTCTGTAGATATACAAGCATATAGCATTGAATTTCAGCAGCTTAAACCCCGATACAAGACCCACAGTATGTGTAGAGATCATTTTTATATCTCGGTACAACTCTAAAATATTATTGGGTAACTTGCTTATGTTAGTTTCCTTTTACACTTTATTATGTACACACATTGTTGTGGGATGAAGGTGACGAAGCTTGTTGTAGCAATAGTGGAGGCAGACGGGGCAGAGAGTGAGATAGAAGGAAGAGAGAAAGAAGAGAAGCCAAAGAAAGAGTTGTTTTGGGCTTAATGGTGTGCTTTTTTGGTGTGTTGGACTTGTGCCTTGTGTCTCCCTGTGTCAGATTTTGGGGAGTGGGGTCGCCCCCTATAGGCCACAAGGTCTATGCTGATTACTTGGATCTCAACCCATCTTAGACAGGTAGCACATATAGTGTGGGATAAGCTGCTGTTACTTATGTGACCGGCTTTTACTGTCTCTTATGTTAAAGTTATTTATGAATATTTATGCAATAGGGAATGCCACTTGTGTCCAATTTTTGGAATAATGCAATAAATAACTTTTAGAGTAATTAACAAATTACAATAAATAGATATGGCACTAACATGTGTGTATATAAACTGTATATATGAATGTGTATCAATAATCATGCCTTGAGCTACATGTAATGAAATGAATGTGATGTACTATATAATTACATTTAATATTATTAGATAGTTGTAATTGCACCAGGTTTTCACAGCAATTAGTTCCTGATCATTGCCCAGTTTATCTTTGTAAATAAGCTGTTTGGCTAGTTTTTTTTTTCTGTGTCAGTTTTATGCTTTGTAGCTCCTGTATATCTAAACTCATATACATTCTTTTTTTATGATTATATAACAAAGAGCTATCTCTAAGTCATTTACTTATGAGGCCAATCTGTCTGACAGAAAATTGGGGAGTTGAGAGACCAAATTGTTACTGCATGAATGTCAAGGTGCATGAAAAATAACAATCGTTCTCTTAAGGGATCCATTTATCGGGGAATGACTGAGTGATCAAACAAGAGGGTTTTATTGATGATCTTATTTGCTTTATAAATAAAGGTTGGTCCATTGGGAAAATCTTCTTGTATTTAGCAAAAACAGTAATCATTGTCAAGAAAGCAAAGGATTGAAAGCAGAAGTCTTATCCAAGAGTATTCACTTTGATCTTTTAGACTCAAAGAGTCTTTCCTTTATTTTAACATACTGTACAGACGGCCAGTTCCTGCAAACCTCCATTCTTAACTATAATGGCATCTGATGCGTCATCAACTGACACTTGCACAGCAGCAATGCTGCAACTGGAAAGTGTCCCTTTATACAAAAAGCAATGTGAAAGCAGAGCGGTGTCATTAACAGGTCAGGTCAGGTCAGGTTGAGAGGCATGCACTTGTACAGCACGTTGCCACACCCACCACACGAACAAAACAGCTTGGGATCCTGGTTGGCAACCCCTGGTAGACACACAGTCCAGTTCCACCTGCCAGGTGTTACATAGGTGTCCCCTTGGCCTGGTCTGGCCACTTGGGTCCTCAACAATGAAGCAAGTCTGCAAGCCGGATCACCCTCAGGGAATCACTCCACATGGCCATTGTGCTATAACTGATGCTCCCTCATAATGCAGGTAATGTGCCTCATTCGGGACTCCATGAGCAACTGTTTATTCATCACAAAGTCAAATCACCATTACACAAGGATTCTCTGAAGAGGACTGTACTTCTCCAGTCTTCAGAGTCCAGTCTTCATCTCAAGTCACTGGATAGCGTCCATGTCTCACAACCATATAGCAAGACAGGAAGCAACAGGACTTTAAAGACCTGGACCTAATCTTTTTGCATAGGTATCGGGAGCATCAAACACCCTTTTCCAGCAACCTCATGACCCCTCATGCTCTCCCAATCCGTCTACTGACTTCATAGGAAGAATCACTAGAAACATGAATGTCACTGCCAAGGTAAGTAAACTTCTCGACAAAGTCAACACTCTCTCCACAGACAGACGCACTGCTGATGGCTGTGTCTAAGAGGTCATTGTCATCAACAACGAAAAAAAAATAATATATATATTTAATTCTTTAGCAAGAAAATGTAAATTTAACTTGAAAATGATTCTGAGACATTGTGTTCGATTGCAGGTTTGAGTTAGATGCAAATTAAAACCTCATCCAGTGGCTTTAGATATGGAGTACTACCATTGGGTGCAGGTGTTGCCTTCCATCTGTGTACATTTAGCGCACTATAGTCCTAACACCAAGACAGCATTTTATTTAGTCTTGCCCTTCACAATAAAGTTGAGGATCAAATGTTTAATGTGCCCTAGGGCTTCAACTACAGTGCAGCACAATGGCATCAGGACATCCAAGGGCACTGTAAGACTCTGGAAAGCATAACACCAGGAATCTAAGAGTGTTTTGAGATTAGATTTATAAGGTGAGAGGTAGGAAGCCAATGTGGACATGAAGAGGTGGGCTTTTTTTTAGATATCTTTGAAGGCTGTGATGGGTAACCAAACTGTTTGCATCATTAGGGTCAAGGGGCATCCAGTCAT
Organism: Polypterus bichir lapradei; assembly: GCA_026402145.1. Lineage (NCBI taxonomy): Eukaryota > Metazoa > Chordata > Cladistia > Polypteriformes > Polypteridae > Polypterus > Polypterus bichir. The sequence continues at coordinate 67,624,873 of JANRMT010062790.1, read as the reverse complement.
GTGTTAACTGTCTTAATTTTACATCATTTCGATTGAATCTTTCTGTGCTGCCTACCTGCGACTTAAAATAAAAACTAGAAGGCTACAAGCAAGTTTGAATCATGCCATATGGATTATGAAGACATCCAAGCATCCTTTATGTTAAACTGTTGTTGCCATTCACAGCTGGAGCCATTTCAACAGGGCACACATGAACAGCTGGCTGTACAGGGAAAACTTAGAATTGGTCTGACTAAGCTACACCGTGGCCATGTCTTGATACCCAATGTGATAGAAGAGGTCTATGGCAACATGCATTTTTAAATAAATAAGCATGCGCTGCAGTGAAGTTGATTGAGGTGCTTAGCTGATCACATATTCAAGTGCAAACTTGAGCATATTGGTCAAGTGCTTCATTCACATCTTGGAGGTGTTGATTGCAACACCTGTGCCCAGATACTGTACAGTTTAAAAATGGACATGCAGGATGAGATGAGAAGATAACCGCAAGATTGAGGTTAAGTTGATGGAAAAGAGAGAGGAATTAAAAAGGGTAGAATCATGGTGAAGCCAGTGGCAGGAGTTGGAGCATGGCTCACAGTGCCCCTGGGATGCAGAAGGAAGGCTGCAAGTGACACAAGCTGGATTTTAAAGGTTGACTGCACCTGTTGTTAGACATCCCCTCTTGCTGAAGACACCTGAAAGGATAACCAGAGGATACATCAGTTTTAGAGTGGCGGCATCAGGGTTGCTTTAATGGAATAAAAAAGTTTTAAACTTCCATTTTATTGGATCATGTATTATGTATTTTAATCTCTACTGAACTGTTTTTTAATTGAGGATTATTAATTTATTTAAGGAGGCACCACGCTATCTGCATCCTTGTTTGACTTTGTTTGTGAAATAAAAGCACAAGGCACTTTTTACCTACTTCTTTTCTGCATGTGTCCTCATCCTCGGACATGACTATTGATGGTTCTGGAGTCAAGTTGCCAGAGACTGTGGAGCCCACCTGGACCGTGACACAACACAAGAACAATGAGAACATTTAAACACCACCCAGACAGTGCCTGAGCCAGCGAGTGCTAAAATTATGGTTTAGAAATGATAACTATTGCACCACCATCCTGTCTCCTTTTGAAAATACAAATAATTTATAGTCATTGCTTGTTATTTCTCACAGTACTAGGTTTCAAAATCTATAAATCAAATGAAAAAAAAAATTATATTTGTCATCTAGATATAAAATGATATCCATGAATTAATAACATTGTAGATTGTAACAAAACAAGCTAGTGAACACTTGCTAGCTGTCAGGTTCTTGGAAATTTACTGTTGTTTGTACATTATGCCATTTTTTGCATTTTCTGCTGGTTAAGTTTGGAGAAATAATTAAAGTCTTCAATATGGGTGTCCCTTCACTGCCACTCAAGTAATAAAATCTCCTGATAATCAGATAATCCTGTCATTAAAGAACACATTCTTTTGATCATAACTAGAGGTGATTGTATTAAACGTACAGGCAATATTTCAAAAGGTCTGCATGGGTTAAACAATTTCAGTTGTTTTGTTTCAATGAATGCATAACCCTGATAATCAGAAAAAAATAAAACTATTCAATTTTTCTGTTTTTTTTTTAGAATCCTATACAGTACCTTGAAGGGTCACTGAGCTCATATCAGCACCTAATGAGCTATCGGGCATTTCAATGATATTTTGTAGTTATTTCTTTCTTTAATTTGTTTATATTATAGGGAAAAATAGCATATGCCATTATATTTTTATTTTGTTTTCTTTCTACCATCTGAACTTGTGTGGTACTGAGGTGTCACCCATAGCATGGCTACACTTGGGTTCCAATATGGGATCCTGAGTTAGTTTGTCATGTGGTGGGTGCAGCAATGCGCACGTGTATCAGCACGTGCTCCTAACCTACCACTTTGGGAAAGGTGAAAGCTGGGTGTTCTTTTTATCCTTAAACCAAATCTCTAATCATAAAAACTGAGAGAAAAATGTTCTAGGGCATTACAAGACTCTGGAAGGCATACCACCAGGATGGTCTTTCTAAGAATGCTTTGAGATTGGAGTTAGAAGGTGAGCGGCAGAAAGCCAATGTGGACATGAAGAGGTGGGCTTTGAAGGCTGTGTTGGGAAACCAAGATGTTTGTATCATTATGCCCAAGGAGCAGTCATGTGTTGATTTTCTTACTATTGGATCATTTTAATTGACTCTTTCTGTGTTGCCTACCCACCTTCTCTATTATTTATCCCAATAATTGTTAAGTTGTACACCCAGGAAAAATACCAAATACTGGAGCTGGAATTCTGGAAATCTGACTAAAAGCTGAGAAGATCTTCCTATGAATAAAGTAATTAGATGTTAGAAGCACAAGCTTTTTATTTTATTTAGTAATATTGCATACAATCAGCACACGTTTTTAAAAATATCAAAAAGATACGAAATCAAAATACAACAAATAGATATCTATCTGCTAGACTCCTTTTAACATTTCTTTGAGGGGTTTTGTCATAACTATGTCAAAAAATAAGTGCCAAACTCCATGTATGAACTCATGTCATCAGAGGCATGGTAGTGAATAATGAATCCACTCATTTTCTGAATGGTCTTTACCATTACAGAGAGATGGGGGTCAAAGTCTGCATTTTTTTTTAAATTTTTACAAATTAAAAATTATTTAAGTGTAAAGCAGCAACCCTAAAAGTGGTAATCCATGATGGGCTACTGCCAAAACATGCAATCCTCATTTGTCATCTTCCTTCCATGTTTGTAGAGATCTAGGTCTGCTGCTGCTGACTCTCGTTTAGTTGGCGTTTTCGATCCTCAGTACATTTCCACTGCCTTTTGTGGCAGCTGCACTCTTGTTTACTGACATTTTTTACTTTTTGTTCCACTTTTTTTAAGAGATGTTCCTGGTTGCCAGTAATTAATTGCTGGCGAGAATCTCCTCAACACTTGCTCTGACCTGTTATTTCTTGTTTTTTTTGTTTTTTTTTATTTATCCTTAAATGTCTCACCCTGCCTTTGCTTCAGTAGTAGTTGTTTATTAAAGTGTTTTTTCTGCTTTTACTGGACTGTTGGTTTTCTTGCTATATTTCTTTTTCAGTCACAAGTGAATAAATTACTTTGTATTCATTATGCATGGCTCTGTATAAATAAAAAGTAATAAACAAAATGATTTTTCTTTGTAGCCTATTTATATTTCTCTGTTACATCGTAATATAATAAAACTGCAAATTTAACACCTGAGCAGAAAATGAATCAAATAATGTAACATCAATGATGTTTAAATATGAAGTTAATGCATCAAGTCATGTTTAAAGGCACCACTTTAAATGATTACAGAGTACAATGTTAAAAAAAGCAGATTTTTCCATAATAATTTCCTAGGTCTCAAATTATTTACTTTGTTACAGGGATGCTTTGCATGCATAATGCATTCATTTAAGAAAAAAATCAAAAAAATACATTTTTTATGCATAGAAATTATGGGATCCCTTAGGCACTGAGAAGATATTTAGACAGAAAAAGACATTTATCATCATAAAAGTGAATTCATGCCATCATTATAATTCACCTCTGTATACTTTTTGTGGTTCATCGTTTTATTTTCCCCTAAAAAAAGTCTGCAGCCTAACATTAACTGTGTTGTGTTATTCAGATACCTTTACAGTGAATAGCCTTCACGTTTTTGAGTTTTTGTTTATAGAGAACCAGACCTTATGGAAATGTTTCAGTATTAAATGTTTTAAATTGCTATGCTGAAATCATGAGAAAATATATTTTCTTGCATTCCATTTTCAACTACAAATTATGACACCCATAGATCTTTACTGAAGACTGCTTAACATTTTCACTCTGTATATCTTATTTAGGGCTCCCACTGAGATGGCCATCAATTAAAAATTATGATTCTAACACCCTTGTTTCTATGCTTTGTTACATACATCTACTGTTTCTGTCATTTATGACCATCTTTGACATACGGTGTGCATTAGGAGACATATTAAAGTCACTGTCCCCTCACACAAAATGGCCTGTTTACACAAAATATGGTACAGGTCAGATCTCAAAAAATGTATCTAGCATTACTCGGTTCCCTTATAAATCTATTTAAATAAATAAATGATTAATACCATAGACACATCTACACTTCATAATCTAACCCAGACTGATAGTATGTGAGGCAGATTGTCTAAATCCTATCAATCTTAATAAAAGTGTCAAGGTACAGTAGTACTTTTTTGATTTACTTTATTCATCCCAAAGGGGAGATTGTCTATTTGCATGACCTTTTGACATCGGTGCAGAGGGTCAGCCATTGTACAGCACCTTTGGAGCAATTTTCAGTTGCAGATGGCTGTTCATGGCATTGTCCGAAGTAATTATGACAATTGTAAAGTTTGGATCTGGATCAGTGACAACAACATTTACTTCTATAGCACATTTTCATTCATACATACAAGTTAAATTTAGGTAAGAATAATAATAAATAAATAGTATAAAAAAATAAACAAATTATGCACACTTACATAAGAAAGATATATAATTATGAGACACAGAGTCCTTAAAATATAGAATTGTTTTTTTAAATTCAAGTTTCTAAGTGACAGTCTGTTGATAAGATGAGATGGCCAGGGTGAACAGAAAAAATTGGCAAAAAAAAAAAAAAAGACAAAATCTTCCAGGCAAAAATACCAGCAAGACCTCACTGGGCATTGTGCCTAAATACATAAAAAGTCCATGTAAAAGTAGTTTGCTGATATTTTGTGGTATCCTCTTTCATTCAGACATCACAGATGGCTGCACAGAACACGGTGATATGATGAAATATTATCTGGATTAAGAAGACATCAGCAATAATAAATATATGAAATGCAGAGCCATTAAGTTCAAACAAGGCAGCAACTGAAAACTGTATGCACATTTAAGAAGTTTTTCATGTTATTTCTTTTCTGCTTATAGCAAAGAAGCAAAGCAGATCTGGCTTAGAAATCCATCATTTATAAAATAATAAAAATAAAATGTAAAAATAAAATTTAAAAATTATAAAAATACAGTCAGAATTCCTTCATTGTTACATTGTGGAAAAAAAATGCATGAAGATTATGAATGTAAACCTGTCATAACTGACTTAGTTGAAACTGTGTTGACGCAATATACAGCATTTGCTCCTTTGTCTGATGGAAGATGCTTCAGGGTTATTACTCAAGCCCTGCCATTTTAATGTACGAGAAAGTGAAATTTTGGACAAGATTATTTTTTGTACATCTTATCTATTTGCTATAGGCATTTCATGTTGTTATTGGCTTGGTATCTCTCATGTGTTCTGTAATGTCTAGCTACAGAATTCATTTTGTTTTGCACTTCAGTTTTTGTTGCACATTTCCCAGGATGTACAGGTTAGGTTAGCTGGTGATTCCAAAATGGCTCTTATGGGAGTATGAGTGTGGATGTGTATGGGAGTGAGTCCTGTGTTCAGCTAGTGCGATATCAAAGGGCTTGCATCTAGTGAAAAGGATGAGCTCTGGTTTTTCATGAACCTGAGGTTTGCAAAGTGGTTTTGAGAATGTCATGTTGTGTTACCTACTCCTTTTTTCTTCTCATCCAATGCGTATCTATTATCGCACTAATGGAAAAGGTAACATTGTAATGTCTCCTGATTCATGTGATGAATTCCTCCTTAAGCATGCATAATCCCACTAATCTAAGCTTGACTATATCATAATTAAAAATGAAATTTAGCCAAAGGACAAATTAACTTTTAACTATCCAGCAAAGTTATGTAGATGTAAAGTGTCTCCTCTCATTTGTAACAATGGAAAATTAAAGTAAAAATGCTTTATGATGTATTGTTCTAAAAACATTAAGTCCAACACTGACTCCTTAACAGCCAAATGTTCCAAATGACCAAAGGTTATTTTTCATTTATGCTTAGCATTCGCTGCACCACGGATAGAACTCAATAAGCTGTCTTGAAATTGACGCCTACAAGTTCATATCTCCCTGAAGGAAGAAAGAAGCAGATCATTTTCACCTTTACGTTCCTGTGAGTTTTCCCTTTTTATTCATCTTAAATTCACTTTCTGAAATAAAAATGCTTTGAATTCTTTTTCTTGCCTGCCATTTATTCCTGTACTGTTCGCAATTATAATTGGAAACATCTGTATGCTGTTCATGTCAAGTGCCAATTCCTTATCTTTGTGGTTGGAGAAATTTAGACTGTATTATTTTTCACTTTCCTTTACTGCTGTTGGCAAATGTACACTGGTTTAGAGCCTTATTGGTATCTTTTGAGTTTTTTTGCAACTTTTAACATTTTATATTTGGCATTGAATTGGTTTATTCTTCTTACATAAAAATGTAAAAATAGACAGCATTGCAGCACTCTGAGACTGAAGAAATAACCACCTCACTGTTCAATGTGTATTCAGTACAGACCAGTCCATTCACCACTAATGGTAATCTCTCACTTCAGTGCAGTTGGATCACTATTCACTAATCTCGACAGTTAACCTTCATAACACCCTAATCAGGGCCATCTTAACATATGGGCACAAAGGGCACTGGCGTCAGGCCTCAGAAACATAGGGGTCACGATGTTTCTGATGCTAATATATATTTCTGTTTTGCTATCAAAACAGGGGCCCCAGTGCACTACTTTATCCGGGGCCTATGATGCTAGTAAGATGGCCCTGACCCTAATTGGAGGGTCTTGTTTTAATTCATCCTAAAAGGTAGGCCAAGTGCTATGATCATCCATTGGTAATGAATTCTCTGCATGCAGCCTGAACCTTTTTCTTGTAGATTTCATAAGGATAAACGAAAGGCATAAAAGTGATCTGACTAAAATTCTAGGCATGGAACATAAAGCTGATATGTGTGAATGAAGCAGCCATTGACTTTCATACTTACTTTTCCAGAAGTAAGGTTGTGGAGTGTAAGTTATCAGAAAAAACGGTCATCTCAGAGTTTGCACAGTTCCAATGAGACAATTCAGTAACTCTAAAAGACCTGAGAGCTTGTAAGATGAACACATGGGAACACGTGTTAACATTACACACCGGCACTCCATCCTGAAACTAAAAAAGCCCAGAAGAAGTGAGGTGAAAACACTACTCAGTACCCAGCAGTGGTACCTGTTGGGTCGTAACACAGAGCTTAATTACAGAACACGTATTCCAGGACTGAACAGTTCAGTTTTCTGTAGTTACTGTACATAGTACTGAATACCCACAAGGTTGTGATCTTGTGCAGTGTTTTGTGCTTGTTAAGAGCTCATATTCTTCCACTGAATAAAAATGCTGACACATGAATCCATTATGTTGTCATTGGCTTTATTTTCTCAAGGAGTCTGCATTCCAGATTTGTACCTCCTGCTTCAGATTTCTTCTCGCTCATCTAGTTTCTTGCAAAACAGTTGGATGTGTTGGTGGAACAAAATAACCCTGGTGCGAGTGCATTTCAACTTATATATGTTGCAAGAGGCACGCTGCAAGTGTTGCAAGTTACATTATGCCTTTTTCATAGTCTTAACAGAGAACAGTTATATATAGTCTACTGTAATAGAGGATATGAATTGGCTGGTATCCGGGCTGTCAGAAGGAAGCTTTGTCTGAATGGGAGGTGCTTCATAGGTGCAATATTACAGCACCAAAAGTACTTCCAGGTACAGCATAAAAGAAGCTGCTCCACTTCAGCCAGGCAAGTTAGAGTCAGGAGAAGAAGAAGGCAATACCCACATGGAGAGAAGTGGGAGGAGAAAAACAGAGAAGCAAAAGAATTATGGTTGTTGTGGTTTGGATCGAGAAAAAGCCTTGGATAAGGTATGAAAGCAAATAAAAATAAGTCTTTTTTTAACCTAGAACTGTTGTCTGTATAGTTGTGTCTTGTATATGGGGGTTTGAGATGCCCCCTAGTGGTCACAATGGTAAAAGAAATTTACCAAAGCTGTTACTGGCCACAAAATCAACAGAACATCTGGTTGGATTTTCAATATGTAAACAAGACAAAATTGATTTAATGTGATGTTTTAGTTCATATTCACTTTCATTTTTTGCTGGAGTTTTTTGAACATTGTAAGTAATTTGTCCCATAGTCTTAATTCTGACCACCCATTCACATCTGCATGAGACTGAAAAGGTCCGAACTGAGCAAATTGTATGCTGGGTATCATGGGCTTAGGCCCAGTGCTCATCAAGTAGTTTAAAATGCTTTAAAGTAATATGAAAAATAAGTTTAAATGGCATATTAGAGTAATATGCAACTAAACAAACGAGAATTGAAAACCACCAAGAAATAATAAAGTGCAAGAACTGACACATTTAACCAATCTCAGTATGCCAAAGCCACCAACAAGAAGATAAGCCAGTTGAGACTTCATATTTTATAATAATGGGACGCAATCCAAAATATAGAAATTTTGAAACTGTTAGGATCAAATGCTTGTAAAATGTATTAATTTACAAAAATTTGGTAAACTTACTGTACTATTTTAATTTAGAATGGCAAACATACAATACACTGCAATTTATTTATGTAGAGCCCAAAATCACACAAGAAGTGCCGCAATGGGCTTTAACAGGCCCCGCCTCTTGACAGCCCCCCAGCCTTGATTCTCTAAGAAGACAAGGAAAAACTCCCAAAAAAACCCTAGTAGGGAAAGGAATGGAAGAAACCTTGGGAATGGTAGTTCAAAGAGAGACCCCTTTCCAGGTAGGTTGGGCATGCAGTGGGTGTCAAAGAGACGGGGATCAATACAATACAATATAAAGCAAAGCACAAGTAATCCTCAATAGAAATATTACAAGTACAAAGCAGAATTCAACAGTGATGATATCACATAATACGATTCGGATTTGTTCCGAGTCCTGGAGAAAACATCAAACAAATGAAAGAAAGACTTCAAGAAACAAGTTAGAAAAGATGAGAATGGCATAATATTTAGGAGCATTCAGGGACTTATGCAAAATTCTATTTGAACTGAGAAGTCAGAATTTCTGGGTTCTTAGTTGGAATTTTCAACTGGAACACCCCCACAAGTCGGATTTCCTACTAAGAAATTGGTGACTGATCTTTACAATCTGACATTGTCTGAATTTAGATTTTGTTGTCAATTCAAAATGGCAACAAAATGTGAACTTTAGTGAAAGCTATAGTATTATATTATTTATTAGCCTTTTTGTATATTTGTGTCTCATTAAATCAGTCCTGCACACAGTGCTGTCCAGCCTCTGTCTGCAGAAATGTTGCAATGGTGTTTGAAAGTGCAAAATATCACATGATGTGTTGTTCAGTAGTTGTTTGTATTTCAAAAGTGCAAGCACAACAAAGATTTCCCTGGAGGCATCTGTGTTGCTTTTCTGAATGTTTCACTGGAAAGCAGTCAACTTGGGTGTGACATCATTCCCTACTCTGATATCTGTTTTATCTCCGAAGTAAATGGAATGCGGCATTAGTTAACTGTTAGTTGGAGCCTTTTTTTTTTGTTGTTTATTTTCAAAAAATTAATTTATTACATATTTTATAACAATGGTAATAGAATATATTAGATTATAATTACATCTAGTTATAGAGTACATTACTACATTTTTAATAGTATTTTACATGTATTTCTGAACCAAGCACAATGTGCTTTTTCTTAGCTGAAATGTCATTTGCAAGCACCAGATTATTAATGTACTATTGTTAGTTGTTGACTGTGGAGGGCTTATAACTAATTACAGTTCATATTCTTTAAACATAACATTTTTTTGAAAGACGTACCTGATGGAGAGTTAAAATCCACCATATGTTGAGATTTGCCCACGCTGGGAAATCGCTGTCACGTCAGCTGTTCTTGTAGCTCTGCTGGAGTTTTAATCACTTGTACTGGGGATCTGTTTCACCCTCGAGTGGCTATCAGATAAGTAAGACAGGAAAATATACATATTGAAATAACCTTTCTCAGGGTATATTTCAAAGAGTGAATTACTCAATAATTGAGATCATGCAAATGATTTTGAAATCTCAACAATGCTGTTAAATGGGACTGTTTAAAATTGCAAAAATTGCTCTCTTTATGATATCTCAATGAGAATTAAACTCTCCCAACTAATTTCCTTGAAGAATTGTACCGATGTCAACACATTCAGTCTGCTATGCTCTGAAATGTGCCATGCAGATAGACAGACTTGACATGACACTGACACAAACACACCTAAATGAAATGAGAAGTGGATTTGGCTGATGAGCAATGGGGTTAATGGAAATAGGCTTTTCTACGATGCAAATTAGGTTTATGCCAACAATTAAAATTAGTGAAAAATGTAACAGAGCTCTCCAATTTATTGGTAAAGAGTTAAGAAATGAATTGTTGAAGAAAAGGCAACTCTTTGATAATAAGACAAGTAAGAGCAGCAATAAGCATAGGGCTTATGAGAATATAAGAGTGACACTTAAAAGAAATGGCAAAAGAAAACTGGGGAGAATTGTAGCTGTAAAGGCAAAAGATGATCCAGACTCAGTATTCTAGGTTTAAAAGAACAATCAGGGAGCAGATAAATTATGTTAAATTAATAAGAAACCAACAAGTTTAGAGGGGAAATGTTATAATAAATTGGAAAGTATAAGTACACCGATGTAAACAGAGAACTAGAGGAAAAGGCACTACACAGTAAACAAATCCTATTCATAGTTTGCTGGGATTTTCACCTGCCAAAATCTGCATGTAGTGAATTAGAAAGAAATAATGTCTAATTTAGAGATTGTAGAGAGTAAAAAGAATTTAGGATTTAACAGTTCAGAAGGAAATAAATCATCCAGGCCAGGCAAAATTTTAGAATCTCAAAGACACTAGTGATTACAAGAGCTGGGGGAGTGACTCAAGGAAAGTCATCCATTACAAATCACTTCTCCCATATTGGAACAGGATTACTTTACTCATTACTTTGTGAAAAAGCAATTACATTACTAACTGGTTTACTTTGTAGCTATTCGCTAAATGAATTCAAGTGTATGCCAATTGGAAAGTACAAGGATGACGCTCAAACAAATCTTTTCAGGATTCTAATAAGAAGAAAAAGAAACAATAAAGGTGAACGTGTTCAGCGGTTAAATAACTAAACTATGTCACTTACATTAGCACTGTGCCATTGCAATCATATAAAAAAGATAGCAGAGGACTTCAGTTTGCAAAAAGAATTCTTAATAAAAGAATACATCTTAATAATTAAAAATTAAACTGACCTAACCACTCTAAAACTTGCAAGAATAGAACCAGCAGACAAGATACTGATGAGGTGGGCCAGCTACCTGAAGTCTCTCTCCCATCTCAATGTTCTTTCCATGTTCAAAAAAAGCATGTGGAAATCAAATAAAAGGCATTTGCATTTTGTAGTTAACGATCTTGCATTCTGTAGCTGGGGAACACAGTGGTGTATTGGTTGCGCTGCTGCCTCTCAGTAAGGTGACCAGGGTTTGCGTTCTGGGTCCTCCCTGCATTAAGTTTGCATGTTCTCTCCGTTTCTGCATGGGTTTCCTCCAGGAGCTCTGGTTTCCTCCCATAGTCCAAATACATGCAGGTTAGGTGAACTGACAATCCTAAAGTGGCCCTAGAGTTTGTGTGTGTGTGTGTGTGTGTGTTTGTCCTGCAATGGACTGGCGCCCTATCCAGTGTTTTTTCCCTGCCTTGTGCTCTATACTAGCTGGGATAGGCTCCTCTACAATCCCCCCCAACCCTGTTCAGGACTACTCGGGTTAGCAAATGACTGACTGACTAACATTCACTAGCAATTAAAGTAAAGACTAAGATGACTTAGTGGTACACAGGTGTCTTCTCCCTTTTCAAGGGAATGTTAAAGAGATGTGACTTGACAAAGAAATGAACTGCATGTCAAGATACAACGTTGCATATTAGGGCACAAAATGACTATACTGTTTTCATTTGAGTAGCTAGTGTACGCTTAAATTTTATAATTTCCAGATTCACACTGTGTGTTATGGCAATAATAAGCAGGTGCGGAAAGCAGGAAAGGATCAGGAAGAGCCCATCAGCATATTGGCAATCGCTTTACGAAGAAAACTTTAAACAAGCTAACAAAGTTCAGAAATGAAGGCAACTTGTAGTAAACAAGCACGCTATAGTCATTAACCGGGAATATCAACAACAAAACACGCCAGAGATTGTTTTGTTTATCCACAAAGTTGGAAAGTGAAACATTCAAAATAGCAATTATTTGTAGCATCGTGGAGATGACTACACTAGTCGTGACTTCTGGATGCAGCACCAGAGCCCCAACCTATAGGCGCCCATCAAAACAAAGATGGCATTGAGGTAATAAAATAAATAAAATTAATAACAAATAATTAATAATAAATAAAAAAAATAATTAACAAAATAAATTTTATAATTTTCAGTGTAATACATCATACCATTCTCAGTATTTGGATGTCCTTACTAGATAATGCATAACTATATGCAACAATCAAACTACTCTAGGATTCATGATATTATGGTTCACTTGGCTGTAGCTTCTAGAATTAAACTAGAACTGCTTTCTCTCTGTTAATCATATTCTTTTAGTGTGTTGTGGAACTGAAAGATTTCAAAGATAAATTCAAAATCTTTATTTCTTAATAATGAGAAAGTTAACCTCAGTACATGAAATGTAGTAAATGTAGTACAATAACATGCATCTCCAGTACAGATCTGACAGCATTGTAAAATACAATGTACTCAATGCCTGTTCAGAAATGGTAAGCAATGGTGAGTACAAATCAGGCAAAGGACGCCGATCAAGTAGTCGCACTCACCTCTTCAAACGTTATTGTACCGACTGCACAAAATGGCAACAGTCTGAAATGAAAATGGAATCGGGAGATGGGAGTTGGAATTATGGAAATGCCCTGGTCGAAACCAGAGTCAAAGAAACAAGCTGAGAACAAGACAACAAAATCTTAGTTATGGGTGTAGCATTAGAGCCAAAAAATCTTTAAAGTATGATGACCGCTAAGACATAAACAGAAGGACTTTGTCAAAATTGTCAGATGAAATCACAATAAAACTTAAAGAAAATCAAACAAGGTTTTTAACTTGTATGCACAAACAAACTTAGATAACCAGGGAGTGAACAACACTGACCTTTATATCTTCATCCTGCTGCGGCCACACACTGCACACTTGTGGTTGACCTTACTTAGCAATGACATAGAAATCATCAACGGAAAGGTCTCAAATTAGTGACACTTGTAAGAAAAAAGATGGTGCCATGGGAAAAATAATTTCATTTCTAGCCTTGTTAAAACATGTTGAAATAACAAATGTAGCCACTAAATTCCTTGGCCTTCATACCCTTCAAAACAATGTTTCAGATCATTTTTAGATACCAAGAAACTATTTAGAAAAATTAAAAACAAAAGACAGATTGTGACAGTTATGTCAGATGGAATGCCTGCCCTTGAAGACATTTACAATATGTATGTATTATTTGCTTAGAAACATATTTGCAATGCAATTAACAAGATTCTAGCTAAGTCTGTAAGTGTAATGCGATGCATATAAAACAAAGTTAATTACAATATATTGAAGTTCTGTGAAGAAGCACCCAAAGTATATGAGTTATACTGTAGCATATATCTGTAGTAATTAATGCGGTATACAGTAAATGTATATTTTGATCTGTTTTATGGTTTTGTATTGTACAGATTCTGTTTTAACGTTTTTCTGTTTGTTTCAATTTATCTTTTGAAAGTTTTATTTTTACTTTCCATTTCATTCATCCATCCATTATCCAACCCGCTATATCCTAACTATAGGGTCACGGGAGTCTGCTGAAGCCAATCCCAGCCAACACAGGGCGCAAGTAGGAAACAAACCCTGGGCAGGGTGCCAGCCCACCGGAGGGCGCTTCCCATTTCATTCTTTGCTTATACGATGCATTAAGCGCTGTCACATTTCCACGATTGCCTCGATGGTTATGTCACAACATTTGACTATATAAAGTATCTTGGTGGTTTCAACATATCTCATCCCTCAGTTGGATGAAATTCAATAAAATTAATTCCAGAGTTAGTTAGTTAGCTTCCAGACTAGTAGGCCCTACTGTCAGGTTTTGTTTTTGGTTTATTGAACTCCTTTCTGCCTTCGACTTTGCTTCTCGTGTTGCCCTTTTGTTTGCCTGATCATTTTGCCTCTTTTTTACTAATCTGTTTGCTCTCTTTTAAACATTTTGTAGCTCAAGTAATCATCTCACCTTCTTCCAATAATCCTTGGACATGGCCTTTTAAAACAATACCATTAATACAGTACTGGGGGTACAATGAAGGAGGCCCAGCTAAATAAAGAAGACTGTTAAACAAAAATAAGACATGTAAGCACAGGACAAATATACATAATTATAGTAATATAAAAATTTGCAAAATACTAAGTAATAGAGATTCTCTGGTCCTACCTAAGCACCAGAGTGTCCTAATCTTGTCCTGTGCAGCAGTTGCTCCATTTGCTTGTGTGATAAGTGATCAGTGGCATTGGGAAAATTTTAAATAAAAATTCACACCCTGTAAAGTGCTGGCTTCGATCGGGTACTTCATTCCGGGGATGGTTGGGGTGCCTGGCTGATTGCATGTACATGTGTGAATGTGAATGTCAGTCAGGTGCTTAATTATTACCTTGGAGTGGGCAGCACATCACACCCGTGTCCAATTAGGACAGCCAAATATAAAAGGAGACTGCATGGCAGGAGTGGGAAGAAAAGAATAGAGAACAAACAGAAAGAGAGAAAAGAGACAGAGGATAGAGACCGAGGAGAAGAAAGGCAGGCCGATGTGAGGAAGAGGAAGCAGGCAGCTGGGAGGACAGCTCCTTAGAGGAGCAAAGGGCCAACTCTCAAGGGCTGAAAAGGACTGCTCAAACTGAGTGTGTGTAGGGAGCTGGAGTGACCCATTGGACAGTGGGAGTCTGAGTGTGCCAGATAGCAGGAGGGACCCAAACCTGGGAGAGAAGGTGTGACTGTCGGCAGTGCATCTCCTCTGTCTGCAGGATCCCTTGTGGATTAAGTAGAGGATACATCAGTTTTAAAGGGATGCACTGGGTACTGAATTTTAAGAATGTGTCCTGCCTAGTGATTTTAACCTTGTTTTTTTATGGATCTGTTTATTTGGCTTGTTTTTACCTCCACTACTGAACACTGTTTTTATTGATTATTTATTTATGGATGGATGCACTGCACTTTTGAACAGTTTTGTTTTTGACTTATGTTTAAGAAAAACACTTTGCCACATTTTTCACCTACCCCTTGCTGGATGTATGAGTCCTCATTTGCCCAGCACATTTTGGTTGTGACTATTTAAGATTGTGGATTCAAGAGACTCCTAAATAGAACCAGGAGCATAGAGCCAACCCACAACCTCAGAGCATGCTAGCCCAACACTCACCAAAAATCCTTGTACCTTCATTTTCTCCTTCAAGAACTTGGCCAGTTATTCTCCCTGCCAAGCTAAGCCTTTTCTCCCAAGTTATGGCCAATGGCCTCTTAAGTCTAATCCAAGTTGTTATTTCTGAGGTAACCTGCAGTTTTTAGTAAAACACTTCTGGGGCTAGGCCTAGCCCTGTAAAATTAATTTACGCCACTTGGCAGTGATCTGTTTTCAATTTGATATTAAAGAGTCTTTTGCTGTTGATCAATGTTAAAAAAAATCCAAGTTAGATCCACTGTAATTCAAAGTTTTACAACAATAAAATGTAAAAATTTTCTATAAGCACCGTATATTATCAAAATGACTTCCCTATACAATGCATTTTTACCAATAATAAAAGGTCCATTGGTAGTGGCCGTGAAACCAATAAGCAACTTAGTACAGAACAATATATCTATATCTAGATAGATAGATAGATAGATAGATAGATAGATAGATAGATAGATAG
>JANRMT010062790.1:67562624-67608964 GCA_026402145.1 Polypterus bichir lapradei | reverse complement strand
TAGATAGATAGATAGATAGATAGATAGATAGATAGATAGATAGATAGATAGATAGATAGATAGATAGATAGATAGATAGATAGATAGATAGATAGATATTGTGGTTGAACATTGAATAACCTAAATGTTGGGGCACCAAACCAGCCAGCCCGTTTAATTCTGTTAGGTCAGACTTAATCAAAGTTGCAAATAAAAAAGAAAAAACCTTAACAACAGCTTCTTAATGGCTCAAATGTAGCATTCTTTGAAAAAGTGTCAAAAATGATGGAGTTTCATCCTTAGGGATGCTCAGGTCACAGAATGAGACATTCATCTGGCAGTCTCGAAACTCATAGGCCCATGACTGGAAGGGGTGGGGTCAGTTGCCCTTATTGAGCATCTACTTGACCCTGGGGAGAGAAAGGAAGATGACATGGTTAGTTCAGTGCCCCGTCTTGTCCCAGAGTGATACTGCCTACCTCAGATGATCCCAGAAGGTGATCCTCTGACACACATGTATGACTATATATATCATTTTTTTTCTTGAAAATAGAGACAAGGAAACTCAAAAAAGTACACAATTACACAACAAACAGACTTTAAATAAAACTGTCGTCTGTCCCACCAGATATATTTGCGCAGGGTTTTATTCTGAGTTTTGGGTATGGAGGCCTGTCAACTTATCCAGCTTTCATTCACTCTTAAAGCCTTATTTGGCAACTTTATTTTTCACTCAACCTTTTTATTATTCTGCTTACACTAGCCTTGGTGTTTGAACCCTAACCATAGACTAGACACACAAATAATCTAACAGTATGGGCTATTGTAGTACAGTTTTAGCTGGGGTAGCCTGCATTCGTTCGTATCAGTAGATGAAACGTGGCAACTCCAGCATTACAGACCTTCACATTGACCTCTGTGACATCCACCTTGATAAAAGGGTAAGTGTCTGTGTGTCAGTCTGAGTGTCTCTTCAGTTGCTATGTCTCTGTCATTCCAAATGCATGGGCATTGCAACATTGTCAGTAATAAAATGTATTGTGTTTGTCAGTCTAATGAACAGTGAATCACAAGTATTAACACTGCTTTACAAATGCCATACCAAATGACATATAGCAGAGACATGTGTATTGCGTGTTGCACTGCAAACGTTAACTATGAATCTACTCTGATTACTTCGACTTCAATTCATCTTAGATGGGTAGCACAGCTAGTTATGCATAAATTAAAACTACCCATTTTATAAGATAGCAGGTGGAAGCTTATCATAAGTATCAATAAGAAGAACTAAAAAAGGCCAGTAATGCAAATCATCAGTAAGAAGGTGCTGTGTGGCCTTTGGCTTGTCAAGTGCTGTCGTGATAAAATCAAAAGTTTATAGTTGTCATGTAGGAAATGTGAGAATGGAAAGTGAGAAGAGAGAAAAATATATTCAGTGGACAACATGCAAAACCACACAATGTGGACAATCACAGTAAATGAACCCCCAGGTTCTGCCTCTTATTAATTATATGCAGTGTGTTGACTACGCAGATGTGTAAATTGCACAGGTAAACAGTGTTCATCTGGGATATTTTGTGGAATATATGCCTTCTTTGGGTTAATCCTATTACTCCTGATTTCGATTCAGAGAAAGGTGAAGATGAACAACACAGGAGAAAATAAGTGTCAAATCCGTTAGGAAGAAAGTGGTCAGAGGACGGGAGTTTATTTAAGGGTCTTAACAGCATTAAATTGTATGAACATGATACCTGAATTAACTTGCTTAGTGTAAAGGAGGAAATGTCTCATGAGCATTACAGATATAAGTGTGCTGTGTATTATACACATAACAAAATGTCTAATATAATAAAGAAATTAACTCTGAAACATTCTCTAGGATATCGTCACCAGAGAGGAATCTGCAAAATAAAGCATAAACTACAGAGATTATTAATCTTTCATTAAGGCTTCTGCAAAAAATGCATAGTATGTGTTACTGAAACTGCTGAAATAACACGCAAGCATTCAGGAATGTTGTTCATGAGTAGTTCAGTTAAAACCTTGTGGTAGCAGTCAACCTCTAAAGCTTTTTATCAGGCCTTTTGATTCAGTTTGTTGGATGGGGTTGTGGGGAGCTTGCATATTTTGTAGAAAAGAGTAAAATGCTCTATAGGTGCTGATTGTACAACACGCTGATGCCTACTCTGAGCCCATGAATTGTCCCAATATGCCAAGCTCACATTTGAGATCAGTGCTCCAAGACAGCCAACTGCATGCAAATATGGTCATTTGTGCTATGCCAGTAGACTGATAAAAGTTCTGTTTTTTGGAGAACAAAATTTGAACAATGAATTAGAACACCCTTCATTTCTAAAATGCAATCAAGCAGAAGCAATTTAAAAGATGAGCATTGGTATCAAGAATATACGAGTAGTAAACACTACAATGCTAAACAAGCTATGGGCATCAGAGATGCTATTTGATGTACCAATCAGACAAAGAAAGTTGTGGTCACATTCTACAAGCTTTCCAAAACTTTGAAAGCTGATTTAATTGGATAACATTCTTCCATGTCATTATTGGACAGTTTCTGCCTTTAGTTACAGTTACAGTGTATTTAGCACAAGTGCCTAGAAAAAAAAATATATCTTCATTAGCAACCTTAGGCAATAATAATAAAAAAGTGTCATCATTTCTAAGCTAAATATAAAGAGTGCATTGCAGACTAATTTCAGTTTCAAAACAAATGATAAAAGAGAACCAGAAAACATAAAGAGTATATTTGCCGGCACTGTCTGAAAAGGGTTGTCGCTAAATTGTCAAATACAAGTGTTTGCAAACACACTTAAGCAGTGTTTGGGTAACAGACAAGATCCCAGTTAGAGTAGATCTGCACCAGGGGTGGTCTTTAAGTCCTCACCTCTTTGGTCTGGTTATGGATGTATTGAGTCATGGGATAGAAGAACAATCCCCTGGTGCAGGCCTTTCTGCTGATGGCATTGTGTTGTGCAGCACCAGACAAGAGGCAGTGGAGAGGAAGTTGGAAGAATGAAGAAGAACCTTGGAAGATAGAGGGTTGAAGATAAATAGGAAGAAGACAGAATATATGAAGTTTAATGATGATCAGGATTCAGAAGTTAGCCTGCAAGGAGTGCTATTGAAAAGAGTGGATCAATTTAAATATCTAGAGTCAGAGGTAGCACAAGATTGAAAATTTAGATGCAGAGATAACCCATTGAGTACAGGGTGAATGGAACAA
Organism: Polypterus bichir lapradei; assembly: GCA_026402145.1. Lineage (NCBI taxonomy): Eukaryota > Metazoa > Chordata > Cladistia > Polypteriformes > Polypteridae > Polypterus > Polypterus bichir. The sequence continues at coordinate 67,605,744 of JANRMT010062790.1, read as the reverse complement.
CTGGAAGAAGGTATGAGGAATATTGTGTGATTGAAAAATTAAAGTGCAGGTTAAAGGTAAGGTTTTCAAGACAGTGGTAAGACCAGCAATTATGTATTGAGCAGAGACATGAGCAGTAAAGGGAGTGCAGGAGAAGAAGCTGATGTGACAGAAATTAGAGTGTTGAGATGGATGTAGGGAGTTACAGAAAAAGGACAGAATAAGAAACGAGAGAATAGGAGGTACAACAAAAAAGAGAGATCTAAGAAAGTATATGAAAGTAGGCTAAAGTGTTATGGACGTGATGAGGAGAGACGATGAATTTGTGGGCAAAAGTGTGATGGGAATGGAAGTACAGGGCAAGAGAAAGCAAGGGAGGTCAATGTGGAGGTAGATGGATAAAGTAAAAGAAGATTTGAAGGAAAATGGCTTGACTGGTGAGGAGGTACTGGACTGAACTGTTTGGAGAAGATTGATCAAGAACATCGACTCCATATAGAAATGGGAAAGATGAAAATGAAGTGGAAATGGAAGAAGAAGAAGAAGAAGAAGAAGAAGAAAAAAGATAAATACTATACAGATCATCACAGCATTTTAAGACAGTATTTCACTTTCCTATATAAGAGATTTTTTTCATATAAAATTGTTCCAGCCATCCATTTTAAACAAGCTTTTTCTAATATGCCATTTTGGGCAACCAGACTTTAGCCAAGGAAGAATGGATGAAATGGCTGTTATTTGGCCAGAGGGCACACTCATTCACTTGGCCATCTTGGCTCAGTTTACAGCCACCATACATTATAAGCAAATGCACATATCTTTGGAGCATGAGAAGCAGCTGGAGGGATTCTTGTGTTGTGACTGCTGATTATATAGTATATCTCGGGTACTGTTAGGGAGCAAAGCTGTGCCACCAATGCTATTCCCCCCGCTAACTTTGTACAGGGCAATTATTTATGAACGCCATTCAAGAATCTTAGGTTTGCCGTCACTTCTTTATTTTCGGCTGTCCAATAGCTCAGTAAAGTTCATTTGCATGTGCTCAGTAGTCCTCATGCAAGTATAATATGGCATTCTTTGAAGAGTGGGATGCTGGGTCCTGTGAATTTTAAATCTGTTTTCCACAGACCAATTCCTGAAGATGATCTTTTTTAGTTGTATGCATCTTCTAACATTAGGGACTGACATCGCCTTCCATATGCTATGTGTGTTCATCAGCATTCTGGCCATAGGCCCTGTCCACAAGGAGGAAGAATTTCAGCACTGTAATGTTTTATTCAGTGAAGCAATGGTGATGTTACAGAAAGCTAGGGAACTTAGTCAGCGATATGTAGAGCAACAATATTTGATCTCCTCCTTCATGTCTTAATTACAAGCAGTCTTAAAAGGAATATTCCAGTTTTGCATTTTATTTGATTTATTTGCCTGGGGTTTGATGAGCCTGACCTACTAGAAGTTAAATGACAGGAATGAAACATTATATCCTTTAGAAAATACATCAGATGAGAGTGCATAAATGCAAGGGGCTCAAAGTTCTCTGAGTGCAGACAATTAGGACCAATCAGCAACGAGAATGAGACAGAGATACAGAAAAGCATGGAATGGGAATTTGCATTAGAAACATGCAAAAGACATCTGCCAGGAACAAAGGGATGGGGTTGGACAAAGAAATAATTTCTTACAGCAAATCGCTTTAATCTTGTCAACATTTTTGTGAACTAAAGTAAAAAGCATCCCTGTAGAATTAAGCTACTCTAGGCAGCTTTCATTTCTGAATTTTGCTCTTTTTCAATTTGTGGAGCCTAAATATAGTTGATATTACATTCAATCAGGCTGATTTCAAACAGGGAAACCAAGACACCAGTATTCATAATGCATCAATATGCTACACTAGCTGCATTTTTAGTGTTCTTTCATTCAGCAAAGTTTATAATTCCAGCGAAAAAAAGAGCATGAATGAATTTTTGGGCTTTAACCTGGGACCACAGACCCATAGCATGGTATGTTACTTCCGTCTTTCAAAATGCAAGCAAGCAACCTGCATCCACACCTTCTGGGGGCAGGCACAATTTTGAGTATTGCACTTGTGCACTAGCAGCTCACATATCTTAAAATGTTCAGTTTGTACCTGGGATATTATCTCTTAAACCTTTGGCAAGTGAGTGACCAAAAGTTGATGTTTTTATGTTTTATGTACTTTGTAGTAGTAGCTGATAAAAGTTTTTAATCTTGTGCCTTCATGCAAAATGCAGAGGAAGAAATTTATGACACATCAGAGCTCAATGGTGGCCAGTGCTGTACAATGACAAACGACGTGAAAAAAATGTCCATGAAAAGATCTCCCATTACATGTTGCACAATCCTCAAATCTGTTATCCAGTGACTTGTTTTTTTTTTTTTTTGCTAATATATTGTTAACTACTTCCTGAATTATCAGCACATACGTAAACAGAAAACCTAAAGTTGAAGGCAGGACTCTTGACCAACAAATGACAGGGAGAGGCAGATCTTCAAGTCAAAAAGTCATTCAAGTCATTCTTTGTGTGTCCTGTTTATGTACCTGCCTAATAGTTTAAGAAGTGACTGTATAACAATATTTTAGCCCAAAAAAAGTATTCATTTTGCACATTTTGAATGAGATATGTAGATTTTGCACTGCAAAAAAATGCATATGCAAAAACTAGAAAAAAAGGTTAAATGGGCGTTGTTTTGCTTGTATTTAGCGAAAAAAAAATCTGCCAAAGGGGCAAGCAAAGTTTACTTGACAAGATGTCTTAAAGTAAGCTAAATAATTATAAATACAAATATTTGGATTAGTCCATAATTCTTACAATAAGGAGAGCTAGATTTAATTTCATGATTTAAATACTTTTCAGCTTTTGCAGTGTGTAACACAAGGAATTTGAGATTTTCTTTTTTTTTTTTTGGAGGATGTTTTTCTCATCGTTTGTCATTATACAACCCTGGCCACCATTGATGTTATATCATAAACTTTTCTCTGCATTCTGCATGAAAACATATTTATGGGGTGGAGTATTCCATTAAAAACTTGAAGGTGATTGAATATACAGTACACTTAACCTGCCAGCTTTTAAAAAATTGAATCTTCTCTTCCCTCCCAGTCAGCCTGAAAAAATGTTCAGATTTGTCAGTTTAAACCTAGGTAAATGCAAATAATAATAATAATAAAAATAATAATGCAAGTCACATTATTCAAGTATTGTGCCAAACATCAGAAGATGAAAAGGAGAAGCTTCAAACTACAAGTTTCAAGCTACATCCACAATTGCAAAGGTAAGACCTGGACATATTAAAAACTTGTCTACTATGAACTTACAAATATGTGATTACATTAAACTTCTTTAAAAAGAAAAACAAAAAAAAAACAATTTCAATAATTTGTCATTGAACTTTATTCAGGGACAGGTGAATATGTATGTAAGCCTAATACTGCAGTGGCGCTAGGCAAGTTATATCAGCCAGGGGTGAGTCACCAAATGAATGAACTAGCAATGCATCATCAACAGCAGGAGAGCCTATAAAAACGAAGAGAAGGAATGCCTGAAGGGACTGTCTGAATAGAATAACCAGGAAATTAATTCTAATAAGTCAAGTCAAGTCAACTTGGGGAGCATGCAATGGTACAATATGTTGCCGCACCCACTACATGACGAAACAACTCGAGATCCCGGTTGGCAACCCCCCAGGCAGACACGCGGTCCAATCCCAACCTCTGGAAATGACCCTCTTTCTGCCGCAGCCAGGTGTTACGTGGGCAACCCCTTAGCCTGGTCCAACCACTCAGGTCCCCAACAATGAGGGTCACCCTCGGGGAAATGCACCACAATGCAGGTAATGTGCCTCATTCGGGACTCCATGAGCAACCGCTCATTCGACACAAAATCAAACCAACGGTACCCAAGGATTTTCCAGAGAGACACCGTACCAAAGGAGTCCAGTCTTCATCTCAGGTCACTGGATAGCATCTTTATCTCACAACCATATAGCAAGACAGGAAGCAACAGGACTTTATCTTTTTGCATAGGTATCGGGAGCATCAAACACCCCTTTCCAGCGACCTCATGATCCCCCATGCTCTCCCAATCTGTCTACTGACTTCATAGAAAGAGTCACCAGAGACATGAATGTCACTGCCAAGGTAAGTAAACCTCTCGACAAGGTCGATACTCTCTCCGCAAACAGACACACTGCTGATGGTTGTGCCCAAGAGGTCATTAAAGCCCTGGATCTTGTTTTCTAATTCTAATAAGGAGTAGGCTATAATTTTTATCCAGTAAAAAGGCTAAGATCAAAACACCAGGATATTTTAAAAATGTTTATAATACTTAACGAAAAACAGAAAATTATTTCTAGGATTTCTAGAAGAAACTATGACAAAGGGTATTTTAGTGAAGTGAAATGAGGTATTCCTACACATTTTTCTACTTGTAGTAACTTTCATTTGAATTTTGAGTAAGACCTGTGAATTACAGATTAACATCAGCTTATTTTTGGATGTCTGCTTTTGAGGGCAAGTTGTGTGTTTATTTCAATTTAGTGGCATTTCCTCTTTTTTTCATTTACACTTAGGATTGAATCAAAATTTTGTGTACTACACACAGTGTGGGGTAATTTAGTGTGTGAATTAGTATGGCGATAGGCCTCCAGACTATACAAAGAAGGCAACAGAATATGCAGTATCAATATACTGTAAAAGATGTTTCAGCCTTCATTAAAATCTGCATGTTTATGTAAATATAGTCAAGATGTTTCAAGCAGAGTTACACTGTACTTTTTCTGATCCCATTTTAATTTACAGCTAACAGCAAACCCAACCATCTATTAAAGTATTTATTCTCTAAAAGATAGAACATGTCCATGGCTATGACTACGACTGCATGCCATGTAAAAGTAAGATTCTTAGTGCCAATTGGCACTGTTTTTCATCAATTAATTCACTCAGTAATTAAAAGACATTTCCTGTATGGTCACTTGGTACAGCTTCTGGCTCATCATGGCAGTGTGGCTGAGCCATTTGCTTCAGTGTTTACTGTCTGTGGGGGGACTGATATTCCAAGTTAAAAACATTATTATTGGAGAAATGTGGTGCAAAAATTTGGGCACATTCAGCCACTTAATCAACGTGACTGGAACAGCAGATAATAAGCAGCTGAGAGAACCATGTGAAAGCTGAAGTCAATTATGAGCAGTCAACATTTGTTTTCTTTTTTAAATAATTATTTCTTCTATTCCTAACAACTGGCCCACAGCTATTAATCATCTTGCATTTCCATTTTCATCTGTCATCCTTGAAATATTTTAGTTGCCATAGCTATTTATTATACATAATTACAGATTAGTTTGAGCAGTGACTAATGATATTCTCAAGGATGTAAGCAGGGAATGTTAGCTGAGTCCATGTGTTGTTAGGAGTGTAATACTAAATATAGCATTAGTGTCAAATAGTCACAAAGATTGTGTTAAGAATGATTTATCCATTTGGGGTATGACACTTAACAGTGTACTTTCATTCTTAAGTAAGACTTTCCTTGCCTGATGCTTTATGAAATAAAAATCAATTTAGTTGTATATGAACCCGCTTTCATTAAGTCTCAGGTTTTAACTGACATTGGAACAATTTGAAGGCCACTACCATTATGTATCCATTCATCCATTATCGGACCCGTTTATGCTAGCTCAGGGTCATGGGGGTCGGCATGTTTGTCACAAATCAGCACAGCCACTGCAGTAGGTGCTGGTGAAACTGCATTTTATCAGGCTAGGATGGCAAACATTCACCTTTAATCGTGTAATAATTTAAAGTAGGTGTCATGGACTCAAGTTTCAGTTAAAAGGGATTTTATGGAATGAGAGGCAGTCTGAATACAGTGTCATGTAAGGTTGTATGGTAACAAAGTAAGCTGCATGTGGAATTTTTCTTATTATGAAATATGAAGTCAAACCTGAATATTGGGCTGCATAAGCAAATAGATACAGCTGTACCCAAAAGAGGCAGCATTCTCTGTCAAGCTAGGCAATAGTTTTGTCAAAAAGATCGTTAAATATTAAGTAGTTGCAAGCAACTTTCTTAGGGAAATTATATAAATGACTAAAACAAGGTTGATGTACATAGATTTACACTATACACAGATTTTTCACTTAGATGGAGTGACCTACTGCTGTGTACCTGCCAGCCAATGTAGTTACCCAACTGAGACATTTCTACCTTAACCTCCCGTGAAACAAATTAATAATAAGTATAAAGGGTAATTGATGGCTTCTAATACAAAATAATGGTGTGAACAAATGGTTGTGTTCTTCAGCCATCCCCAGAATTGTCTACATTTCCTCTTTGTCAATTCTGTCCGCTCTTCTTCCTACTACTACTCCATTCAGTAGCCAGTTGGATTCCAGCCCTCCTAAGGACGATCAGAATTACTTCTAGGGTCAGAAGTAGCTCTATATTTGCTACAGCTACACAGGACTAGAGCTCTACCTAGCACCTCCTGGAGTTCCGGCACCCCAGACCCTTTAATATGGTTTAAAAGGCCAAGTCTTGGAGGCATATTGCCCTCTGCTTGCACTATTTGAGGGACAGCACAGTTTCATTCATTCCTTTCTGGGTCTATTTACCAAGTACCATAATAATCAACTGCTAAACTATGGCCTTTGCCTAATACCCTTTAGGGACATGTAGCACATATGCAGAGCTTACTGTCCCCTAGTGGTGCACTCCTATGTACTGTACAATCACTTGAAATTAAGCAAGTCTCATTCTCTCAAGAAAAAAATATGAGGGATGTCTTGCTCCCTGTCTGGCCAGGAGGCCATTATAAAGGAAGGTCAGTGAGAGTGCCAGGATTTGAACATGGAAGGACACTGTAGCAGCCCTTACACTGGGATGGACGTTCCAGCAGACCTGGAGGGACACCTTGGTTGTGCCTGGGAGGCTGGAAGGACAGGGCAGTGGGTGACTGGCTGCTATCTCACCTTACGCATTACAATTTATTTGAGAAATTCCAGTCTGGTTTCCGCACTGGTCATAGTACAGCAACGGCACTAACACGGGTTGTAAATGACATTCTGATATCTTCTGATGAAGAAAACTCCACTGTAATTATGTTGTTAGACTTAAGTGCAGCATTTGACACCATTGACCATTCTATTTTACTGCACAGGCTAGAAAATGATGTTGACCTTACAGGCACTGTGCACGCTTGGTTTAGTTCTTATTTATCAAATCAATTCCAATATGTACAGAAATGTGCTGACAGCACTCCATTATTATACACAGAAGTGAGATATGGTGTCCCATATCATGACTTATCATGACTTACAAACCAGAGCGCACATTAAGATCTCAAGATGCCGGTCTGCTTATGATTCCAAGGATTAATAAAATAACGGTGGGAGGTCGAGCTTTTAGTTACAGGGCCCCTAAACTGTGGAATGGTCTGCCTGCTACTATAAGAGATGCCCCTTCGGTCTCAGCCTTTAAATCCCGGCTGAAGACTCACTACTTCAGTTTAGCATATCCTGACTAGAGCTGCTGATTACCTGTACAGACTGCATCTCTGTTGTCAGTCATTAGCACTAAAACATAAGTAACATGATAATTATAATTTGTTACTAACCCTCACCTATTCTGTTTCTCTTCTTGGTACTCTAATGTGGCACTTGGTGCCACGGCCCACCTGCCAAGTTGTTTTGCCTGCCTAAGGTAAAGTCATCCCTGATGGAGGATCGCAGGAATCGTGGGAAAGAGGGGTTCTTTCATCAGATTGGCTGGCCCAGCGCCATTTCAGCTGTGAAATGCTCAAATGGGAAAGGCAGCTTGATGGCTGAGGTCTCCAGGACTCTAAACAAATCCAAATCATATTATGTGATATCATCTACTGTTAAATTCTGCTCTGTACTTATAAAATTTTTATTTTTATACTGTATTAAGGATTTGTTCTTTTCTGTGTATTGTATTGTATTGACCCCCTTCTTTTTGACACCCACTGCACGCCCAACCTACCTGGAAAGGGGTCTCTCTTTGAATTGCCTTTCCCAAGGTTTCTTCCTTTTTTTTCCCAACAAGGGTTTTTTTTGGGGAGTTTTTCCTTGTCTTCTTAGAGAGCCAAGGCTGGGGGGTTGTCAAGAGGCAGGGCCTGTTAAAGCCCATTGCGGCACTTCTTGTGTGATTTTGGGCTATACAAAAATAAATTGTATTGTATTGTATGAGCAGAGTGTCCTTCCATACATTGGGCGGCAGCATCTCATTTGGTGAGCCACAGTATGGATACCTGCAGGGCAGCGTGGGAGTTGTGGTCCCATGGTGCTATCCTTTCAGGTTATGTGGGGAGCCATCAGAGGGATCTGTAGGATATTGACTGCACAAGGACGGATGTGGTCCTGCCTGGCTTGAAGGCGATTGATTGAGCCCTGGATGTACTCCCGGTCAGTGTTAAAAGAAAGTGTCCATATGGCCCAGGGACTCAAAGGCAGGAGAGGAGTCAGGAAAAGCTTACCTGGGAGAAGTTAAGTGAAAGAAAAAAAAGGAAAGGAAAATAATCATTTGTGATTAGAAAAAGAATTATTGGGTAATTCAGGAAGAAGATTAAAGGAGCCTGGAAATACGGTATTTAATAAAGGCCTTTATTTTAACCTGGGAGTGTGTTTGTAGCAATTGTGTCAAAGGTTTGAGGCTGTGGTGGCCCAAAAACCCAAAGTGGCCACGAGAGGCTAATTCTTTTGCAGGCTCATTGCTAGGCTTTCTAGAGGTAATATAGTTCTTCACATAGTGATTGAACAATGCTAAATTTTATAAATTTGTTCGGAGGTTCCTAATATGGGTATACTTTTCAGACTTCCCTTTTCACTGAATTGAAAGATACATACATAAACATCTGTAAGTGAGATAATAATAGTCTATGAGTTTTAATGATCCAAACATAAAAAAGTGCTTGAAAGTATCTACTAGGACTAAAAATATAAGGATATGTGACACTTGTTTGAGGCCAGCTACCTTCTCCATGACATTTGACTGTTATTCAGATGAAGAGTTCTTAAAATTACAGTATGTCTAAAAAATAATTAATAGTTCACTTCTTAAGCACTCAGGCTTAGTTATTTAAATTGCTTTGTGGCACAGCTTGATTTGTTTTACAAAGTACATCGACTGTCCTATTTGTAACTTTAAATGGACCAAACTGCCCAGGTCTTTCACATTGTAAACTGTACCTCTTACAAGTTCTATTAATTTCAATAATAATTAATTTCTCTCACTGTAGTTATCTCTTTATATAAAAATGTAAATGGAAAATACTGCAGGCTAGCATAATAATAATCATAATAATAAAAGTATACAGTCGGTGCAGTGGTAGCCATGCTGCCTTCCAGTAAGGAGACCAGGGTTTGTGTCCCCTGTCCTCTCTGTGTGGAGCTTACATGTTCTCCCCGTGTGCAGGGATACTAAATTGGCCCGTGTGTGTGTGTTTGCCCTGCAATAGACTGACACTGTGTTCAAGGATGGCTCTCGCCTTGTGCCCCATGTTTGATGAGACAGGCCCAAGTTCCGTCACAGCTCTGCTTGGAATGAAGAAGGTTAGAAAAAACATTTAAGGATGAATAATATACAGTTATTTCATTCATTATCTCGCGACTTGGTTAATGATATTTCTTGAATTACCCATTCTGACCCATTACTAACTGAATTCCTTATTATTATTATTTTATAATACATTCAAACATACATTCTCAAACTGATTTAATCCCAGTCAAGATCACCAGCGAAGTTTACTCCAGCAATTCTGGACTCATAACTGGGATCAACTCTGGACTTGTTCACAGCCACATACTTTCAGTGGGCATAATGGAAATGTCTGCTAAGCTAACCTGCTTGTCTTCTTTGACTTTGGTGGAAATTCGAAGATCCACAGGAAAGCCCTCAAAAAAGTGGGTGAAAAAGGGTGAACGTGTAAACTCCACTCAGTCAGCCAACGAGTATGAGATTCAAACTCCAGACCCTGCAATGTTAACCACTAGACCACTGCATTGTCCCAATTGAATAACAGCATACATGACTTTACTTCATTGTTAATATGCAATTAATGAATTCACTACAGAAGCCCTAATGGATTGTGTGTTTCTCTCATTGCTCTCTGTCTTTATAAACACTTAAAAATACCAAGAAAGATGGACAGCATAGAACTAACAGCATCACAATAGTAATTCTAATAATATATAATTATTTAATTTACTGGAATGGACAGATTGTGTGAATTATAGTCTGCCTGTTACTGAGTCACTTCCCGTAGGACTTCTGCTTTCAGGTCTCATCTAAACGAAATGTTCAAGGAGGTTAATTAACTTAGTCAAGGTCACTCAGTGGGCCACTGCTGCGATGGGATTTGATCCATTAATTCTCCTGGCTTTAATCCTTTTTACAGAACAAAGCACTGAACCCAGTAAAATGATGAAAAAAAAAACCTGTGATAAAGCAATCTTAGAATTGTAGACTTTCTTCAACAAAACACAAGGCAACCATACATTTCCAAGATGTAAACATATGGCTCTAAAGCTGCATGAACATTTGCACTTTAAATCGGTTTGAGTTCAAAACTCAGAACATCAAATGGTTAAATTTCTATGCATTAGGCAAGTGCTGTTGTCTGCTATGCTGTATTAAATGTGTCGGTTGTTATTTTCCAAAAAGAGGCCCTTGAGAAAACACCTCAGAAGGTCACACATGCTGTAGATTTCCAAGTGGATGTCAAAGTGAAGGAACCCTTCCGCACTTAGTAACGGTCTTTCTGGAAACAAATAATGACATGAAAAGAATTCCTTCAAGAAGTGACACTCCTGCTTTCTTAACACATTGGGGAAAAACTGCAGTTGTTTACTTCCTCTTGTGTGTTAAAGTCAACTTTTAACTAGTTACAGGTGAGCAATGCTTTTACTTCTCACATGATGGACATCTTGGCTTACTTGTCAGGGTGGTTAAAATTAGAGTTGAAGAAAGATTAGAAATCCAGAGGAAAGGATGAATTGCTGTTATTTTGCTTACTTAAAAAATTAGAAGGTATATCTGCTTGAAATACTTTCTATACTCCAACCGAGTAAATCTCGTTAAACGTGTGTAATGTCACAAGGACAAAATAACGTCACCCATGGATGCAATGTTGGCTTTATGCTTCACTAGTACAAAAAGAGCCAGAACTGAGCTTTAACAAAATAATCAGCCTTATTCTGCAAAAGATTGTATTCTAAAAAGACAATGAATAAAATGCAATGTGCACTCATAAACAGCCTGATGTAAAATATGATTTTATCTGAATCTAAACCATTCTGTCACTAAGGCATGTTTGCACAACATCTTCTTCCTATGTTTTAAATTATTTGCTAGGCAAAGTCCTTGAATACATTCTTCTTTTTTTAAAAAAGAACTCTTTCTACACCAAAAATCTACTTTAAAAACTAAGCTGTTGTAAGACAGGTGAGCGCATGGACTCGGAACTTTCCCCTTACCTCGTGTTCATTCAGCTACGGCTTTTTTGCTGTTTTGCACTCTAGTTATGGCTAATTTTAAGCTGATCATGTTCATGTATTTATTTGTTTTTAAAGCTAATCATCTTAATCATCTTAAAATGCTGCCGAACTTCAAATGCCCTTCTAGTTACTCTAGGTGGAGTATAGAGTACTCCATGGAGTAGGGAAGATCCCTTACCCAGACGGGATCCCCCAAGTGAACAGAAAGGCTTCCCCACCAAGAGAGGAAAGGATGTTGCACCCAGAAAAGGCTGCCCTAATGGATGGACAGACATCCTGAGCAGAAACAAAGATTCCTTACCCGGACAGGAAGCCCTAGACAAATGGACAGATGCTCCAACTGGTCACATGTGTAACACCTTCCCTGGTCGAAATAAAAGAAGACAGGGAAGGACTGTTTTAGAGGGGTCTTTATTCACCCCAGACGCTAGAGGGCAGCAGCCCTCCAGGCTACTTACCCAGAAGTAATTCTGGGTCCTCAATGAAAGGGATCACACTCCCTTGTCCAGGAGAGTCGGAGCTGGGAGGAAGGTAGCAAACACTTGACTGGAGGAGGGCAGTGCCATGGAGAGAGGAGAGGTGATTGTGGGGGTGAGAGAACCTGTACTTGTGCTTTTGTTACTTGTGGAGCAGTATTATGCATTAAACACACCTTTATTTTGAACCCAGAACTTTTTGTTTGGGGTTTGGGGCTCACTGCTGCCCCATTTCTCTCATACTACACATATCAATCTCATAAAAAAGTGTTTTGTTCTTGTATATAAACCACATAGCCAGACATAGGAGTTTTGTGGCCTTGGCTGTAAAAGCACTTGAGGACTGATGGTTTTTTGGCTTTCCTTTTCATGTTAGTAACAAAATGTCCTATGGGGATTAAGTTGTATTATATAGTAGATCAGAAAAATATATACTTATTAATTTTCTGCCAAGACTTTTTCTAATATGGGGTAGCGGGGGTTGAAACCTGTCCTGGCAGTATCACAACTAAGTAGAAACTAACCCTGGATGAGGCCTTGATATGAACACTCTATTAACATGATCATTTGAACAGTTCTGGTTACTCCAAAAACGTATCCAACCATCCAGTGTGTTTATGAGTGAGCTTAGTTCAATTGTCTGTTTACAGTAGTAACAATGAACACTGAACTCCAGATTGGGTCCCAGCTAAACTAAAGTGTAACCAGGGTTAAGGAGTACATCAAGTAAGCTGTCTATTTTATATTAAATAAACTGATGTTCTGTAATTTAATTCTTGTCCATCAAGGCACTTTAAAGCGATATTTAGTATAGCCTTACATGCAAGGGAGAATTTCACTGTACTTTGTGTACACCACTACAGCACTACCAGTAGTAGAACCATCCATCCATTATCCACCCTGCTATATCCTAACACAGGGTCACAGGGGTCTGCTGGAGCCAATCCCAGCCAACATAGGGCGCAAGGCAGGAACAAACCCCAGGCAGGGCGCCAACCCACCGCAGGTAGTAGAACCACATGAAATAAATTACCAAGTAGTCTGGTGGAGGTTAGGACTTGAAATCTCAGGCTGATGATATTATTCTGGAGAAATGAAGTGGATATGACGGACAAGTTTGTTAGACTGAATGGCCTGCTCAGCATCAAAATTGTTTTAATGTTCTACTAACTACTACCTACTACTAAGCCTGGATGTGAGCTCTTATTTGTAACAGTATTGCTGACCTTCTGATCCAACTTCTAGTGGGAGTAGAAGAAAGTGATGATATTCCTTAGGATAAAGGAGGACTGGCAACCCTCCGTTCCAGCCCACTCCAACCCAACCATGACACACCACAGAGAATACAAAGCATTCTTCGGTGAATGCCATAAACAATTTATTTTATAAAGCCAAACTACAACACCTGCAACACTTCCAATAATAATCTTAAAATGGGCTATAAATGGCATTGTTTATTAAGCTAAAATTATGAAATGAGACCTCTGTTATTTAGGTATGGCTTTAAATGACTATTTGCACTTTTTGTAAAAATGGTGACTAAATTTAGGATTCAAAAAATTTTAATTTCTATGGATCAGTGCGCTTGTATATTGATCACACACACATGCCACGATACAGTGTATATTATGAGTGGGCACCAAGCTGGTCACATAAACAGAAAAGAAAAATGAGCTCAAAAGAGGCTTTGTGTTCATCAGGTAAGAACAACAAAAGAATGCCAAATTATGATGCACAAAAGAATAAAGCAAACGGTGCTATCCCATTGAGATGAAATGCACTAATTTAACACCAAACACTCCAGAATTCTATTCTCTCATTCCTTGAAGAATAGCCACCTTTCACCTCCAGTATTTTGACAACCCAGGCACCCTGCTAGGGAGTCATTATTCTTCCCCATTCTCAGTGACATTTCCTGCTGTGTTGTGTGTAGCCACTTCTAGATACACTCCCTGTGGGGTTAACACAATAAGTCAAGTGATGTGGCCCTGGGGTGGTCCTAAATGACCAAAAGTGTTTTGAAAGTGCTGCCACCTGGCAGGTCCAGTCTTCTACTGCAACTACCAGCCCATTTAAAGAGCTAGAAATGCTGGCCCTGATGCGTGCTAATGGTGCCTATGCGTACATTTTAGAGGGCTGCATCCATAAACGGGCAGATTAGCCTCATTTCAGAAAGCTTAAGTATGCCTGCGAAAAGGGGTTACTAATAACCAAATTTCTTGTATTAACTTTTCAGTGTTTCTATTCCATTCAAACACTTACAGTGCAAAGTTAATATTTAATATAAAGAAGTGCCTATTGTAGCTTTGCTGAACAGAATTAGCAGAACACTTTGAATAAAAGATTCATTATTTCAAAAAAAGCAAAGAAGACAATTTTGATAAGACAGGAAACTAAAGATCTAATACAAAAACAGAAACGCTTTGGATAGGAAAAGGTGTCTGCAAGCCAAAGAGCTTTGCCAGGATTTGAATTACAAAGTTAAAAACAAGTTTTTTTTCATAAATATGCCAAATATATCAGATTACATTTTAAAAGATAACTACAAAAAAAAGTTTGTGTGACCCTGAAACTCACCTCCCTCATCTTCACTTCACAGATTTCATTGTGGAAATTTTTTGTTTTCTATATTTGAACTTCTTTGCATGCTCCCCTCATACCGTGAGCTGTTTGTCCCAATGTTAATTGTTTTACTGAAGAGTTTGTTTTGCTTTGTCCACTCTGGTATGTATTTAATGTTCCAGTGTCTATTCTTGACTTTCCCTTTTATTACCCACATTAAAATGCATTCCTCTTCTCATTTATTTCTACAGTTCAACAGGTCTCTTAAGCAACAGGGATGCTCAGAACTGAACTGGTGTTCTATCATCGTATGTAACAGTAATGACGTCTCAGTAGAGCCTTCATTTTGTCCATCTTTATTGCATATACCCACACTCATCATGCATGTCCTAAAACATTCCATTGTCAAAGATTACGAGTAGTTAGATTAATCCCTGAAGTTGCAAAAAACCACATATGACAGGTGAGATGTGTGACCTCTGACGTCTCGTATTTCTTTTAACATAGTCACTCGGCCAGATAGCCCATCATCTGAAAGGGCAGTTGATTGCTCTTCTCTGTACAAATTCTAGGATAAATTTACATTTTTTTGTAATTTAGCAACCACAACTCAAAATGCAATCTTACTGTCATGAGAGAAATAATCTTGCAGTGTGAGAGGAGCTTTACATGATTTATATTCTACAGATTTTATGACATAGTTGAACGTTTTCTGGACCTTTTGAACTGCAGCAGTATTTAACACTGAGGAAAACATTGTGTTAATCAAAATCATTTTTACTACTTGCTTTAGGTATCTCAGATGTTTTCAACTTCCGTTTATGGTGAAGGTTCTACTAACTGAAAAGCAGAATGACTGAATTTGCATTATATTGACTTTTTCGAATGTTTTTACCCTTTTTGTTTGCTTTGTTGATGCCTGTGAATTATTTTTGGAATTTCTTCTTTGTGTCATCTATAAATTTTAAAGGTTATATCATATTTAGGACTTTAACTTGGAGGAGTGATGGTGGTGGCCTAGAAATACTCCACTAATAAACATCACTCCAGATTTCTCCTCTTAATCTGTACTACCCACCTTCTTCCCAATGTTATTATCTGACTCTCATATTTTATTTTTCTTAGCAGTTCCTGCTTGCTCTAAAAATAATTTATATGTCTTTTTGGGGATATGAAATTGTTGTTTGCTATAGGCTCTATGGTTGCAAATTCATTTTTGGTTCTAACTATAATTTTTGTCTTACTTTTTGGCGCTTTTTATGTGAACTTCTGGTGTCTGATCCTCTTTCTCCGTGCCTTAACCACAATTATTGTTTCATGTCCTCTGCCTTATTTATTTGATCCCTTGAATCCCAGCTATGACGTTGGCTAGTTTATTCTGACCTCATTCTCTGTGCTGATTTTAATTCCTTAAATAAACTGCCATTCCATGCAATTTCAGTACTTGCAGTTGATGATCTTACAATTTGATGTTACCCAGTATTTCGATTTATTCATTTTTATTCACAGTTTTTGAAACAGACATGTATAGCTTTTGTCTTCAGGTTTGATGTTTTGTGTGAAGCTATTTTGAGAATTCTATAAGTATGTGATTTTGTCCACAAAATTTTAAAATGCTTTGTAGGCTGGATATAATGTATCCTTCTTTGTTGTTTCCTGCTGTCCTATAAATACTGTTTTCATTAATTTGCAAATTAACGGATTTGTTATTTTCCAAAGAACTAACAGTGTCGTTTTTGCTTGATTAAATTTTAGCACATTTGTGGTTGCTTGTAGCTTCAGAATTCTAAGATTAGACTAGATAGTGGAGTAGTGTGTTGCACAGTGCTAAACTGAACTAAATCCTTGGTTTCTCGTGGCTGCTTGATGACATGCCTGTTTTTTATATTAGTCAAATGTCAGCATTTAACTCATTAACAACAGGTTAATCAAACAAGGTTTGCAGGACGATTTATATTTTTTATATCTTACGTAAATTAAATGTTCTAATTCTTTGCATTTTAATGTTATAATAAATCTTTGGAGGGCGGCACGGTGGAGCAGTGGATAGCGCTGCTGCCTCACAGTTAGGAGACCCGGGTCCGCTTCCCGGGTCCTCCCTGCGTGAAGTTTGCATGTTCTTCCCATGTCTCTGGTTTCCTCCCACAGTCCAAAGACATGCAGGTTAGGTGCATTGGCGATTCTAAATTGCCCCTAGTGTGTGTGTGCACCCTGCAGTGGGCTGGTGCCCTGCCGAGGTTTGTTTCCTGCCTTGCGCCCTGGGATTGGCTCCAGCAGATCCCTGTGATGCTGTAGTTAGGTTGTAGCGGGATGGATGAATAAGTCTTTTTTAGAATACTGGAGGAAATATTTAATTTATTAAAATGTCATATAACATTTTAATATAGACATTTTGTTGAGGCATGGGATGTGTGCTGTAGTTGTTTTGGTAGTAGGATGCCTGCTTTGCCATTTCTAATGGTAATCTTCACTCTTGCAGACTTAATAATGCATTACAGACAGAATGATACTCGGCACATTCTTCCACTGTGCTGGGAGTGTGCATATCTTTGAACTAATCTGCAGAAATCAAGAAATAGGAAAGGATGGTGGCTAGGTAACAGCAAAGGAAACGCAGTAACGTGTATGATGGTTCACTTTAATTTATCTTTGTGTGGAAAATATGCAGCATGTCACATTTTTCAAAAACATACTGTGCTCCTATGTGGTGATTTGAACGAGAGTCATAAAATAGTATTGATGTTACTGGTGTGCTGTGATTACCAGAGTTACACAGTTGTAGAAAGTACAAAGTGAGTGAGGCCATAGAAAACACAATTCCTTGCTTTTCCTTTTAAATACCACTTCTTAACAAGTTTTGTATTTCACGTCAATTTTGTGTAATTATATGCAAAATGAAAAGGGTCTTCCTTTTATATAAACAAACAGCAAACAGTTGCCAGGAATGCAAGTTCAACTTAAATAAGATGGTCACCAAAACCACAAGACCATGGCTTCTTTGTATATATGTCTCCTAATGACATTTGGCATTATAGCAACCAATTATAAAGTGACATCACCAACATGGAATTATATGATACAGTATAAAAAGTGATAAAGATAAAAGAGCAAAACATTAAGATAACCAACGTAATCTAAACACTGTCCATCTCAGAAGTTATTACATCTTTTTGAAATCTACACTGTCTCTTGATCGTTCAATCAGTGGGTGCTAAACAAGCTCTCCAGGCTAATGTGTAATAAAAAAATAATATGTGCAAGTTGGAGTTGTTCCCCTACTAGAAACAAAACATATAAAATATTCACTTTGTTATCAAGTTTGTATTTTACTGTGTGTGTGAATTTCCTTAACTGCAATTTCCTATATTATTTTCCAGTTTTGTGTATGCACCTTACTTGTTCTTAGATAGCCTCCATGCATTTTGATAGTAGCACATTTTGTAACATTATGTTTGAAACTTTTAAGCAGCATTACATTTCTTACAATGCGTGTGTTAAAATTTGAAAGTGGTTTGGTGCTTCCATGCTTTCTGTTTTTGCACTGTTGTAAAGATGACTTTTTATGTAAGATTTAAGCTGCTTTGTTTTGTGCTTTTCATTTAATTGCCACCAGGAGACTCAAATAATTAATCAGTTAATGTATCAGGAAGTAATAAATTCTAATGAAAATTTTTCAAGAATTTGATTTGCAACTATTGTACATACAACATTACCTATCATTAATTTTTCCTCTCTTATCTTCTATCCGTAACCTATTTTAATACTTACAATATAAGTGAATCAATATGTTATGATAAATAGCACCATTAGTAAAATATATGCGCTATGCCTACATTTTTGCAGATTGCGACTAAAAATGTGATTAATGTTCACAGAGATGTAATAAGTTTCTGCCCTAACTCTAAATGACTTTATTTTTAAAATGAACAAGGACCAGGAGAAAGTGGACTGCAATTTCCATCACCAAGAAGTATCCTGAAGGGCTATGCTGTACTGTGGAGTTCACACTGAAGAGTCTAGCAGCGTCTTATTATGTGCACTTTAAATACGATGATGCAATGTTGAAACAGTCATCAATCAATTTTCTATCAGGTTTGTTTAGTTCAGCATCCTGGGAGACTGGGGCCTCCTTTGGCAGCATCAGTGGTGAGGTGGGAACCAACCCTGAATTTCACTTACACACACCAGACCAGTTTAGAGTCTCTAGCTTATCTAACCTGCGCATGTTTTTGGAATTAACAATAGTGGGCTTCTTGTGTACATTATGGTATAAACTTTGCTAAGGTTTTGGAATATCTGCATCAGAGGTGGACCACTTTTTTCTCACAACATATCGAATGATTTCATTTATAATTAGGGCAAGTAGAAAATGCTGTCTCAACCGTCATTCCTGGATCGCTTATAGTTACTTTGACTGAAAAGACTGTGATTTATAGATATTTTGGTTGTCATGCTTATCAAGTGACCAGTGTGGTAGAAATTTAACATCTTATTAAGAAAGAAACATCCTCTAACAGGACAAATCAGTAATCAGGCAGGAGAAAAGCTGTTTATTGTATCTTTTAATTACTCCACGGCAAAATGCCTTAGAGGGAGCATTCTTCAAAAGCAGTCTATTACAGCCTGGTGAGAATGATCAGATAAGGAAAGGATAGAGGTTCATTTTATAAACTGTTGAATTTACATGCCCTTTTGTTGAGCCACCACCCTTGACATTCCTGTGCATATAACAACTGTCCATTCTGGTTGTTTAAAGGACATCTGCTGACTTCTTAGTCATCTCTTAGTCATCTTTTAGTACATTTTGTTGTTCACTTGACCTTTATCTGATTTCCGACATGTATCAACCCTTTATGCTATTTCTTTAAGAATTCTATGTTACCCCAAAAATTATTCTTCCACACCAGGTAGGCATGCCTGCTCTTTTGAATAAGGCCAACATAATTATGAACATCATTCCTTCTGTCAAAAAAGAAAGACCACAAAGTGTTCCTGAGGGCTAGGTAAAAGATTGCCAACTATGCTGTGCCAATTATTGTGTCCAAAAATGTTATTTCAGCTGTGAGACAGCAGTGTTAACCACTGCACCACCATGCCCCAAGCAGCAAATGACGCAAACGGAATGAATACCACAAACAAAATACAACAAATAGCCACCAAATATCAATTAGTAAGTACAATTTAGATCATTGCCCTGAGAGTGTGCCAATTTTGGAGCACACATTGACTGTGCCAAGAAGCAGTGGCATGGGATCATTCCATTGTTAGAAGTCATAGCTCCAGGACAGCGGGAATGTCTTTTTCTGTTACCCATACACCTGTGCAGATGCTTTGCACTTTCTTGTTCAATCAAGAAGAAAGAAATACCTTGTAAATAGCAATAAATCTTTGTCTTTAATTTTTTCACAGCAAGACCTGTATTTTCTGATGAGAGGAAGGGGAGAAGGAGATCTCCTTTAAGGCTTGCTCTGAGTTTGTTGCTGGGCACATTGCTAATTTGCATACATAATAAGACCTGCGGTGCTAACTGCACAGCGTTCAGTGTCATTTATCCACTTGTAGTGCTCGTAGTACTGCGAGTTTCTGGTTTCTTTTTTTAAACTCATACGGGAAGAAAATTTGGAAGGGTTTCCCAAACTTTTTGATTGTTGGGATCTATTTTTACCTTTTTAAGTTCAATGCCTTAGTGCACAGGTGTCGAACTCCAGGCCTGGAGGGCTGCAGCGGCAACAGGTTTTCATTCTAACCCTTTTCCTAATTAGTGACCTGTTTTCACTGCTAATTCACATTTTAATAGCCCTGTTAGAAGGATTCAGTCCTCTGAATTGATTCATTTCCTCATTAAAATACAGCCGAACAGAAATTAGAAGTAAAAAGAGCCAACAGATGACTGGCTAAACTGGGGCTTCAAACTCCAACCAGTTTCTTAATGAGAAGCCAGTTCTTGCTGTTAATTAAACTCGCTATTTAATTCCACGGCTTGTTGTTGCTCTCATTCTGCCACAGCTGACATTTCCAAAACTGTTGATTTTCTGTTTTTCATAACAACATCGTTAAAGTGTTTTGGTGAGTTGAGAGGTCAACCTTACTGAGACCTTCACCTTTCTTTGTTTTCAGATATTGTGTGATGTGGCGGCTTGTTTTGTGTCTCATTATTATTTGGTTGCTAATTAAGGAAAAAGAAACAACTTAAGGGCCTGAGTCAAGTTAATTAAAAGAAGTAATCAGCAGCAACAACTGGTCACTAATTAAGAAGATGGTTAGAATGAAAACCTGCAGCCACTGCTGCCCACCAGGAATGGAGTTTGACACCCCTGCCTTAGTGAGTGAAATGACCGCAAGTGGAAGAGACTAGTGCAGTTAATAACCATGAAAAATATCGCACAACACTCTCAAGTGCTTTGGTGGGTGGTGGGAAATTAGTTAGTGCATCTCTGTAGCTGAAACTGCATTTTTTTTTCCCTTTGCTACCCAGCCATGGCCACATCAGCAAAAGTCTTACATGTGTGAAAGTTCTGTGATTGGCTGCTACAGCTCTATGATGTCACACTGGCCTCACAAAGCATCATAGAGTGCTTGGAAAAAAATTTTCGGCTAAGCCACCTGCACAGCAGATTTCCAGAAAAATATCCAGCAAACACAGCATATTCACTGCTCAAAACACTAATCTTTAGTTAACCAAACAAGCTTAGTGGACTGAATTGCTCCCTCTCATTTTTCACATTTCTTATACTTTTGTGTATTTATATTTTTATCAGTACTCATTGTTGACAGTCTTCTATTGATGTCTATTCTCTGTTAAATCTCTGTTATGCTGTCTCAGCTTTGACTGATTTATTTTTTACCATAACTTCACTTAGGTTTTTATCTTTTACTGCTTATTAGTCCAGTCTGCTAAGTTATATTTCCAGGAGTAACAAGTGGTTCCATGGATGTTAACAGCAGGAAGCACACGTATATCCTTTCTCTGTCAGTGCTCATTGAGCCAGGAATCTATACATGAAAATGATCACTGGTTTCATTCATCTAAATTAAAATTCTTTTTATTACTGGTGGTAGTAGTGAGAATAAGAAGCACCCACCAGCTGCTAATCATAGAGGCAAATTATTTCAGCACATCCATGTACCATCCCGGAGGAGCTGGACTACCCGTGCAACCTGAACTGGCTGCAGGTACCGCCTCATGCTACCAGTAGTGACAACAAGGACACTAGCAAAATACAAAGCTAGAGAAGAATCAGTGAGGATGGATAAGGAGAGAGCAATTGTCTGTGGCCACCACCTGTAAATCCATTCCCTTTTGGGGGTTGCCTTGCTGTTGCCCCTCCGGTGCACCTGCTGACACTTTCATTTGCACCAAAGCAGATGAAGTTGTTTCACAATCACTTATGCTTCCTAACTGGATAGATTGATATCCCTGAAGCTTAATTGACTTGGTTTTATACTGTGATGATAAACTGTTTCCTTAATTTTTTGAACAGTATATTTGCCATGTAAGGTGCATCTAGGATATTGAAATAATTTGAAAATGAACACATTTTCTGCTAGTGGCTGCATGGTGAAAGTGCTAGGAGAAGCAGCCCATCAGTAACTAGAACAAACAAAGAGGTGACCCATTGCTTTGGTAACTATGAAGGGTAAGTCCTATGGGAGTGGACTTGCCAAAATAGATAGATGGTCTGCAACATACAGGAGAGGCAGAAGCTGACAAATATTCTACAGCAGATGGTAGAGGAGCAGGTACACTTCCTTTTCATTAAAGTTTTATAGGGACTGTATTTTCAAGCTTCATTAGTCAAATCTCAGAGCACAAGTCAATTAGTTGCTGTCAGGCAATTCAAGAGCCAAAAGAGAAACTCTGTGGATTTTCCAAATAAACCTGTACAAAATAGGCAAATCATAATTGGGGGCCAGGCAAGAGGTTGAAGCACATTATGTATGAGAGAGGAAAATTGTACTTAAAAACCCAAAATAGATCAAATAAACAAGCAAAAAGTCATAAAATTAAATCTTTATGGAAGCTACTTTTTGCATCCTCTATGCCAGTGTTTCTTAAATTATGGGGCATACATTTTTATGATGGGTTGCCACATGATGTGTAGCCAAACAGTATACCGCCTTCTCTTTAATGCAGTATTTATTGCAGTAGTATGTGAAAAAACATTGACACATTACAGAGAGCCTTTGTTTTTGTGGCACGAAAATATAATACATTTTCCCCAAGACGCCAGCTCCTGTCTCAAAACAAGTGAAAAACAGTCAAACTGAGATGACTTATAGCAAAGACACGAATAATGAGGAGGAGAGGTGGAAACGGCACAGATGAGCTTTTGAGGTGAAGTGACTATAATGCTAGATTTAAATGGTAAAGGCAATAAAAATGATGTTATGATTTTGGGGTGTTATGAAGCTCGAGTGAATAGGCTAAGGGTATTTGTTGTGCCATTGACAGTGTGATGTATGCTAAATTCAGTTTCAGTGGGAATGGACAACAGGTCCTTGCTTCATTAGGTGTTCACTGCTATGGCATAATTTGAATCTAATTCTGCTATAGAGGTGCAAAAGAGATATTGCATGAAGTTTAAGCTGCCTCATTGAGGAAGAATTCCTTCTCATCACTCTACTTTAAAGTGGTCCAATAAATTTCAAACTAATTGTAGTGTGATTAACATATATGAACCATCGAGAACTGTAAGAACCTCAGAAAATATCCAAACATTAAAACAAGCTGTTGACTTTCCACACGATTTCAGTCGATAGCATTAAAAATATCAAACATGACTGTTCGTTGTATTATTTATTACGATTTATCCTATCACCTGTATAGGAATAATTTAGCTTTTTTTTTTACTCAGTTTAATGAATTGTTAAGTTTCTGTGAATTTAAAATATGTTATTTAGGCTGAAGCTCATTTGGAAAAATGTTATTTAAAAAAAGTCATTTAATGCAAGGTAAATCAAATTTCATTCATTAATTTTTAAATTTTGAATTGAATTTTCAAGTCAAGCCTTAAGTCAAGTGGCTAAGTTAATTGATCATTCACTGTATATTTAAAAAAAATCATCATCTCCTCATGCTGCACCCCAAGAATTTTTATTTCTATGAGCTTCACTAAAACTTTCACCAAGTATTTACACTGGCAATGATATGCCTCAGGAATCTGGTCCGTTTGTTTTACTGACAATATGCTTTTCACGTATCTCTTTTAGCAATATTCATGTGAGAGAAATGCTTCAAAAGAAATAAAACATTTACCGTTTTCAATTATATTGCCATTATTATTTGTCTGTTTATAGCTCTACTCTCATTATAATAATAATCTTCTTCTTGCATCCCAAGATCGTACTGATTAAATTATTTGGTTTCTCTGATTAATAAGTTTAATAACTCCTGCACAATGCTACTGAGATTCAGAAAGTAAAGACAGGGATCTAATGGTAGGATACTGGGATATGCGAACCACAAACTTAAATGCTGGCGGTGTGATGACATCAGATCACGTGGTAGGAATCTAAAGCTATTGTTAACAACAAGATGGCCATAACCATTGAAAAACACATTAAAGTGGAACTACAATGACGTGAACAAAAAACAAAGCAAAACAAAAATGAATGTTGACTACAAAAAAAAAATGTCAATTCATCTCATCTTCTGAACCATTTTTCTTGGTAATGTTATCTTGTGACATTTAGAATGGCAAGTATATAGTTTCAAACACCCAGATAGCAATCATGACTTTCAGTGGTGGATGCTAGGCAAGCAGAAATATAATGCACCACTTTTACTGCATAGAATGAGCATGAAAGGCCTGGCCAAGTATCAGATGACACAAAAATCAGACATGGTCAAAGTGGCTAAGGGTGTGGCCAGGGCCATAAGCATCTGTTGTGCCCTTAGTTTGATAAGGGAAGATTGGAACCTTTGTATTAGAAACAGAGATCAGTAGCTATAATGCAATTGGACTCGCAACATCATGATGAGCACTTTTGCTAGCTAAGCTGAAGGAACTTTTTGGTAAATGTGGGTCTTCACTGCCAGGGAGTCACACTACTGAATGACTTGTAGCACTTGTATGCACAGTAAGTTCCATAAGTATTGGGACAGTGACATCATTTTGACTCTGTACACCACCACAATATATTTGAAACAAAGCAATCAAAATGTGATTGAAGTATAGACTTTCAGCTTTAATTCAAGGGGTTTAACAAAAATATTGTATGAGCTGTTTAGAAAAGACAGACATTTTTATACATGGTCCTCCTATTTTTAGGAGCTCAAAAGTATTTTGGCAAGCAAACTAATGTAATCATAAATATAATGATCATTTTCAATCCTTTATAGTCAATATCTGCCTGAAGTCTGGAGTCCATGACCTTCTCCAAGTGCTGGGTTTCCACCCCAGTGACTCTTTGCCAGGCCTTTACTGTAGTGGTCTTCAGTTGCTGCTTGTTCATTGGACTTTCTGCCATCAGTTTTGTCTTCAGCAAGTGAAATGTGTGTCCTGTTGGGTTGAAGTCAATCGACTGACTTGGCCTTTTGAAGAAAATTCCACTTCTTTGCCTTCAACAGCACTTATTATTCCCATAATTCTGTCAGCGGTCATATCATCAATAAACAACAGTGACTCACTTCAAATGGCAGTCACACATGTCCAAGGCATAACACTGCCTCCATCGTGTTTGACAGATGATGTTGTACTCATCGGATCGTGAACCATTTGTTATCTTCTCCATACTCTTTCCAATATTCTGGTATATATTGATCTTAGTTTGCTTTGTCCAAAGAAAATTATTCCATAACTGAACAACTTTTTAAAAATGTTTTCTGGCAAAGTGTAATCTATCCTTTCAATGCTTGAGCATTACCAGTGGTTTGCACTTTGTGATAAACCTTCTGTCTTTACTTTCATGAAGCCATCTCTTGATTGTAGACTTTGGCAATATATGTCTACCTCCTGGAGAGTGTTCTTGCTTTGGCTAAATGTTGTAAATTGTTTTTTCTTCACCAAGGAAAGATTTCTGCGTTCATTCAGCACAGTTTTCTTCCATAGTTGCCCAGGCCTTCTGATGCTGTTGAGTTCACTGATGTGTTCCATCTCTTTAAGAATGTACCAGATGCTTGGTTTGAACACTCCTTGTGTTTCTGCTATCTCTCCGATCTGTTTGTTTTGTCTTCTATGCCTAATGATGGCCTGTTTTTACTTGCATGGACAACTCTTCAATAATCATATTGAGAGTTCACAGCAACAGCTTCCAAATGCAAATCCTACACTTGGAATCAATTCCAGACCTTCTACCGGCTTAATAGTTAATGAAATAATGAGGGACCCGCTCCCATCTGGGTATGGAACAGCTTGTCAGTTAAATGTCCAAATACTTTTGAGTCCCTGAAAATGGGGGGCTATGCAGAAAAATAACTGTCATTCCTAAATGGCTCGTACGATATTTTTGGTAAACCCCTTAAATTAAAGCTGAAGGTCTACACTTCAATCACATAATGACTGCTTTGTTTCAAATCCATTGTGGTGGCGTACAGAGCCAAAATTATGAAAATTGTGTCACTGTCCATATATTTATGGACCTGACTGTATATATTAAAAATATCCCATATGTGTGGCTCCCATATGTTATGCTGTGATTCAGTGATTTTTGTTAAGTGGTTAAAAAGCTCCTTGATGATCACATTTATATTCTGCGTGTCTCCTAGACATTAGCAGTAACAGCAGTATGTTTGAAAGTAGCCCAATTATAATGAAGTCCCAGGTGACTTATTAGACAATATTGAGTTAGCTTTTGCTCTGGTCCTGTCCGATTTTATTTGATTTTTGTTTCTTTTTTTTTCACCAAATATTTGATGTGTTCCTTAGTATTGTGAAACTAAAATTGCACTTGCAGGCAGTTATTTTAAACTGCTGTCTAATTAATAATAATACAGACTGACACAATGCACTGTACAGATAAAAAGGATGTGCAGCCAAATTCAGGGAATCCCATCCATCATTTTGAAAGCTTATTCGTATTGTTGAGAGATTTAACACATGTCACACTGCGAACTTCAAAGGACTAAACCCTGACACCCCCTCTATGATCTGCGAGAGACACGTTTGATCATAAACTTAGACATTGATCGGAAGTGGTCTATGAGCATAATTCAAACAGCTCCCCTCTATTTATTTTGTATCTCTATCTGTTTGTTTTTCAGCTTTGACCGGACATCTGTGGAAAAATGACTTTGGTCATAAGGCCAGCCTTGTGTGCTGCTAAAACTGAGTGTTATATTTTTACAGTGCATATATTCTTCTTCTTCTGTTAATAATTTTTAGAAACTCCAGACTGCAAGTTTTTGATCATTCTAACAATAGATTCCAGGTGGCACATGGCTTTGCATTTTTTTCTCATTTTATTTATATCCTTATGAAGACTTGCCTAATGCCACATGTTTCTTTGCCTGAAATGTGTTGCAGCAGTTTGCAAAATCGAATCGGGAGATAATAAATTGAGGCTTTGTTAGTATGACAAAAAAAGTAAAATAGACTGAAACACTATTAGTGCATATTGCATTGTTCAATGAAACTTATGAACATTGCTTTGTATAGCACCCTGTGTTCATTAAGAAGAGGGACCTTATTAAATAAGGATATGATTAACAGTAAGAGAGTCAACTTCTGAGGCTCCAGGGCTTGTGAACACTGAATTGCATCGAGCTCGAAGCTAGGTGGACTGATATCAAAGAAAACTAATATAACAAAGGTGAATTTCACTCTAGGTTCAAGATGGTTCATTCTAATAAATAATTTTGTTATTTAAACATTATCTGCATGGATTTGGTAATCATAAAAGAGGCAGGAAGTAGACCTTTTTTCTTCCTGACAAGGAAATTTTCTCTTTAACAAAGTGTTTTTTTTTCTGCTGATATTCTGTCATTGTGTGGAACAATGAAGGTTACAAAATGAGCTGCATGCTCACTCCAGTTGATCAAATCAGGATGGCATTGTTGCACAGCAGTTAGTGTAACTGCCTTGGAGTGACTTAACCCTCTTCTTGCTGGTGTCTGCATGTTTTTGTTGTAGTTGTACCTCAGGTCTATCAACTTGGGATCTCAGTTTGATTCCCTGCCTATTTACCTTTTCTGGGAAGTGTTCTTGATTTCCACGTGTCTATGAATTTTTTCGAGGTTCTCCAGTTTTCAGTGAATTTACCAAAGACTTCTGAGTTAGGTTAATTACCAGTTATAAACTGATACAATATGAGTGTAGGTGTAAGTATTGTGTTCTCTGTGATGGTCTTGATTCTTGCTTTACAGTATATCAGGGATGTCCAACTCTGATCACGGTGGGCCTCAATGACTTCCGTTTTTCATTCCTGACACCTTTTGCCATAAATTGACTTCTTTTCCCTTCATTTTAATTGCTTTGTTTTTTTAAGACTCAGTTCTCTAAATTGTTTCTTTTTTCCTTAAATGTCAACCAAACAAAAAATGAGATTTGAAATGAGCCTACATATAACCAGTCGGGGCCTCAAACTCTAACCATTTTCTTAATTAGAAGCCAATTCTTGTTGTTAATTAGACCCATTATTTAATTTAATGGCTTGTTGGTCCTCTTATTCTCCCACAGCAGACATTTCCAAAATGGTTGACTTTCTTTTTTCTTAGAATACCATCAAAATGTTTAATTGGCCCGAGCAGATCAACATTACTGAGTCCTTCACCTTTTCTTTACTTTCAGATATTGTACAATGGACACAGATTACTTGGTAACGTGTTAGCTAACTTTGTTACTTATTTCTGTCTGACTGCTAATGAAGGCAAAGAGAAACAATTAGTCTGAGTCTTAAAAAGCAAGTCAAGTAAAATGAAGGCAAAAGTCAGTTAGCAGCAAAAACTGGAAAATGGTTGGAATGAAAACCTGCGGCCACTGTGGTCCCCCAGGATTGGAGCTGGCCATACCTACTTTATATCATGAGCTCTTGAGGCAGGCTCCATCTCCCTCAAACCCTGTAACAATGGCAGCAGAAAACAGGTAGACTGATTTGATATATTATTCCCATGTCATTATAATTAAGTCCAGAAAAATTTGTGACTTAAGATAGATAATATCCATAATATATTATTCTGCAGTCTCCACAATAAAGACCATAGATACATCAACTCTTACCTCTCTAGTTTCCTCTCTGAAACATCCCAGAATTTGTGAGATGGTGTGCCTTGTGTTCGACTAGCTCTGTGAGAGCCATTCTTTCCAGTTACTGTCAAGCTAAGCCCCAGCTCTGTGCATCATTTATTGGGTTAAACTGATCCAAGGAGAGTGCTAAATAATTAATGAAATGTAAACTTTATTCAGTCTGTGCTGAACTGGCGCCCTGTAGAGGGCTGCTTTCTGCCTTGTGCCCAGTAGCTCTGAGATGGGCCCTGTGGGCCTGAATTGGATCATATTAATGTTAATTAAGTACCTTTTACTTTTTAATTTATCTTTCTATAGTACTATACCTTCCATTGGAAGCCAGTCAGTAACACTTTTGAGAAATGCACTTATTCAAATGATATTACTATCCATTATGTTGGTTTTCTTTTCTCTGTTGTGTCAAGTTAAGGCCTTAATGGATAAGTTTGGTATTTTTCAAGCCAAAGTTATTCCTTCACAATCATTGTGTATATTGTAACAAAGATACAAAGAGATCATAAAGGGTTGGGACATCAGGTGGCGATCCATATAATGGAAGGATGATGTTCACAAAGAAGAAAAAGTTGTCGTTGAAGAAAAGTCTTTCCAGATGCAAGTTTTGATTCAGACTGAAGAAAAGTTGGCAGTGGAGCTGGTTATAAGGCAAGGATGGCAGAACGGTGGGGAACCAGAAGTGACATCAGATGTCTTCATGCCGTCAATATTCTGATCTGTAGATGGAGGAAGAGGGGAGACATTAAGAGATGGCACTTCCCCTAGCTCGGAGTGGAATTATAATTCGGTGAGTTCTGATGCAGTTTCCTATTGCATGTGTGTGACAATTTTAATTTGCCATATAAAATTATGCTCTAAAGTGAAGCATTTTTTATTAACTCATACCTTGTCTTTTCATGCAGCTTGTGATATTGCTGAAAGATACAGGAGTCCATCGGTGAATGAAAAAGTCTTAAAACACACCAAATACATTCACTTTAAAGAAGTAAAAAATTTTGAATCAAGAAAACATGCCTTCTTTATTCATGAGGCGTCCTTGTGATAACAGAATGAAAACTAGATACAATCATTGCATCACAGATTCTTGGAACTACTTTTGTTGAAGTAAGAATACAATTCCCATTTGTTTGTCTGCTCACAGCGGCCATCGTGAGTAGAGTTTAGATGTAAACAAGGAAGTTGATCAGCATGAACAAAGACGTGTCTCAAGCTGTTTAGAGCAATATTGTCTTTTGAGAAAATCATTTAAAATGCCCATATCCAGGATGTGAACATTTATCACAAAAAAAAAAAAGAAGCGTGTCCATCAACTTCCTTGTGGTAACTTCGGCACCTTAAAGTTATGGCTTGTAGCACTCAGGATGACCTACTGAAAGCAGACATGTGAGCTTATAACACTCATTTCTCCGTGGATTGCTAATTGTAGCCAAGAAGGAAAAGAAAATTTTCCAGTGATCGGCCTTTATTGAAACCAGCTGCAGTTCCAAACATATTGAGGGTGAGTCATTTCACTGCACCTGCAAATGAATTTGGCTGAAATGTAGAGCCATAGATTAACAATCGCAATATCTTTCATTAGCAAACTGAATACCATATAGATGAGTAGCTGTTATGTAGGACGGCAAGTTGAACAATCATTACTATTGCTGCTTCACAGATCTAGCGCCATGGGTTTGAATCGTGTGCCTGGTTGTTGTCCCTGTGTTCTACCAGACTTGGCATAGTGTTCTTTCTTCTCTAACATATACACAATGCCAAAAAGATAATCTGAAATGCCGATTTCAAGTTAGTGTGAGTAAGATTGTGCGTGGATTTGTGTGTGTCAGGTGTTCGTGTGAGAAGCTGACTCCCATTTCTTGCCTTTCACACGGTACCACAAAGGGAGAGACAATCGGTGAGATGAGTTACAGAACCGATTACATTTTCAAATGGCCAGATCTCACAAATGGCTTTTCTTTTTTTTTTTTAATCCTTTCTAAAGTGACATGAATAAACTGTTTTACAGTCGTTATGCAATCTCAAGACGTGGATTCATTTTCAATAACATTCTTGCCTTGAATAATGCACATGTTTGGAAAGTTTAAGCCTCTTTTTCATGTTTGAACCCTGATACCATTCAGCCCCACTGCAAACTGAAAAAAACAGCAAGATGTTGTTAAAGTTTATATAAAAAATAACACTTCACATCAGAACACAATTTTAGGTGGCAAATTAAAATATACCTTTAATTGTGAAGAAATAACTTTGACTTGAAAAATATCTTCGACAGTTTAACATTCATGGCTTTTTCATTTAATTTTGTAATCTCTCCGATTGGCCAGGTATTGCTCTGCCCTGTGTATTCTTATGATTTTTTTTTTTTTTTTTTGTTTCCTCTCTGTATTTGTGATGGTCACAGGTTAGTGATTCTCGAGGGCAGGATGCTGCAGTTGAGCTTAAGAATTTCTGTTGTGAGGAATGAGCTTTTGGTTAGAAAACGTATCCAACTCTGATGGCAGCAGGAAGTTTTAACATTTTCATCAGAATTCTATCTTAAGAATAGCTGGCTATAAAGCACTGGCTTATTGTTCCGTATAATATGCTAAACAAACATTTTCTTCATTGGGCCAGGTTTTTTGATTCAGCTCATTTGATTTAAAAGCCTTTTGTGTGGGAACATATCAAAACAAGTTTTCCAAAAGAGAGAAAAATTTCGATGATGAGCATAAAATATTGTACAGTATTATAGTTTTCCAATTTTATGCTTCTGCACCTTTGCTAGTGTCATAGAATAGTAAATGAAATATTTCTAGCTTATTAACCATAAATTTCACAATGGCACATCTCCAAAGGCCCCTTGCTCCTTCAGAGAATTGAATTGGGTCACACTTCATTTCGCTTAAGTATTGAAAACTATTCAAATACACGATGAACTAATATTCAGTTTACCTTTCAAAACCCTGCAGTGAAACGCTCTTACTGTTCATTTGAGGAATTCAGCTGAATTCCTTTTTTAAAGAAATTGTGGCATTTATTCATCTTTCCATTGCATTTTTAATTCCTCATTTGTTAGTGATAGCCTGCCACCTCTCAAGTTGTCAGGTCCAGACAGAAAAGTTTAAATGAAAATTTTATTTAGCCATTTTTGATTAAGTCATTTATATTCCAATATAGTGTTGTGGGACTCGGAGCCGATCACCGCAGAAATGGGGCCAGCCCAGGAGAAGTCGCCACTCTATTGCAGTGCACACTCACCTACCTACCATGGGACCAATTTAAAAACAGAAGTCAATAATCAATGTAACCTGAAACCTCATCGGTACCAATAACTGTTGGACAGAGTCCTTTAAGAAAAAGTATGATATATTGTTGCCAAAAATGCAGTAGAGATAATTGAGATTTTAATGGTATATACTTTAATAGTGCAGGGCCATGGTGAGCTGGACCTTATTATGGTGACATTAGGCACAATGCAAGAGGCAACCTGAAAGAAAATGTTATTGGGTTAGAGTTAATCCACTGTAGGACAACACAGCTACTCATGCAGAGCCAAATTAGAGTTACCAGTTCACATAAAATAAGCATATTTAGGATATAGGAAGGAACTGGGGTATGCACGGAAAAACTCACAGGGGCATGAGGAAAGTGGAAATTTCACAGCCTGTGACTAGCTGTCTTCTCGTGTCACCTTCCTGCTCAAATACAAGTTTTCTGGGGTAGCACTTGGTTTATCAGTATGAATTGTCAGTTGATCTTCTGTGATGGTTGTATTTCTCCTATTAGCACTTTTTCCTTCTGGTTAATCAGCAAACCCACTTAAACAGGCACACAGGGATTTCTCCCCTCACTAATCCTATCCTCTGACCATCATGAGCAATGCTTTAATCTCGATTGTCATCCCTTCTGCCCCTGTAAATGAAGAGATGCTAAAACTGCATCGGCAGATTCTGGATGGGGTCTGCTTAAATAAAAATGTAGAAACCCGGGTCGCATACAGCCACCCCAATCCGACACATACAGGCAGAGACGCAGGTGCAACACACAAGACTCTTTATTTACAGTGGGGAGAAGCTTTTCTGTTGCTCCCCCAGAGACACACGGCACAAATAAGCACCAGTACACAGTCCTTCTTCTGCTCTTTGTCATCCACCTCCACTCTTCATCTTTGCAAGCTTTGTCCCTCTTCCTCCCGACTCTGGCTTCCCAAATGGAGTGAGGCGGCTCCTTTTAAGCAGACCCTGGGAGTTTTCCAGGTGCCTAATTAAGCAGACCTGGAATCACCCCCAGGTGTGGTGAAAGGCCCATGTAGGGCTCTGCAGCTCCTCCTGGCAGCCCCCTCTGAACCCAACAGGACTGTGCCACACCCCAACTCCCAGCATGCCCTAAAGAAATTCATGGCGCCACAGCCACCCAGGAGGGCTGTCCTCAAGTGTCCTGGGGAAGGTAGTGTCGTGTAGATGGTCTCTCCCCCAGTCCTTGCATCCAGCTGGCATCCTGGCCGGGTAATGGCCATGGCCGCCCATCACAAGAGCAACGCTGTTTTATGTAGTGCCATGTCTGGAACCTTTCCAGGTCTTTTCACATACTGCTTAGCTCCAGCTTTGCTCCCTCACACTTTTCACCCACTACTGCACTTACGTTAAAAATGTATTTTTTTAAATATAAATAATATAGATATGGATTAGTTATTAATTATATACTGATGAAGGACTGTGTATAGCCTCAAGGATTATGTATATTCCCTGACACCTAAAGGCTTTGATGTTGCTGTTGTTCGACAGTAGCTGTACTCTAGGGCATTATATGATATCTATATTATTTGAAACCAGAATGTGTCTAATAAATGGATCTAGAAAGTAGTCCTGCATATCTTTACATTGATCAGTTCAGAAAATGCTTTGAATACTGTAGTTTTTATAGGACACATTGCTTTTTATAAACAATTTTCTTAGGACAGGTGGAAATGATATCACCAAGTTTATATGTATGTTTTTATTATGTATACAGTATATATGTGCATAGATCGGATCACAATCTGATATTTGAGTGGTTTCCTACCAAGAAATGCATGAAGTTGGTTGGCCAGCCGGCAGACATCTGCCACATCCTCTCAGTTACAAGAAGCAGATCATAGACATGTTATATAGTACCAGTCAAATAATACAAAGAGTACTTGACACATGTTTTGCCCTATTTGGGGCTCACCTGGTGTATGCCCCTTTGCTTCCCCTTGCAGAGATCGAAACTGAGCCCCAAATAGTGCATGTCTGGTGCAAACCCACGGAAAAACTGCTGTAGAACAAATTTCTCAAAACGCTTAATGCTGGCTATGAGAAAAAGGTATCAGAACACACTCTGCATCACACGCCGATGACTGTGCCCATGCTGACCTCTGTACACTGCTGAAAGTCTATACAATGAGTGTGAAAGCATCAGAACTGGACTGTGGAGCAATTGAAGAAGGTGGCCTGGTCTGACAAATCACATTTTCCTTTAGATCATGTGAATAGCTGAGTGTGTGTGCATCATTAACAAAGGAAAGAACTGGCAGCAGGATGCACTATGGTAAAAAGGCAAGCTGACAGAGCTCTGCTGGTAAACCTTGGCTTCTAGCATTCATGCACATGTTACTTTGACACGTACCAACTACCTAAACATTGTTGAAGAGCACATACACCCCTTCATGTGCAATTGTATTCCTTGATGCACACTGGAAAAATTGTTCAGGAATGGTTTGAGGAATATGACACAGATTTCAAGGGGTTGACTTGGCTTTCAAAACTCCACAGATCTCAACGTGATCAAGCATCTGTAAGTTGGAAAAACAAGTCTTATCCATAGAGGTCCCACCATGTAGCTTACAGGACTTAAAGGATCTGATGCAAACGTCTTAGTGCCAGATAGCAGATCTGTGTATATATACGGTATATCTTGTATACCTATATATTTATACCTTTAACCTTTTTGCTTTGCAGATGCATGTTAACAAAGCCCTACAGTAACTCCATTTTTTTTTTTTTTTTTTTTTTTTTAACCGTGTCCTGTTCGGCTGTGAAGCAATCAGAATTGATGTCTGAATGCTGCCGACTAGCCTTACAGTTTTTCTCTCAGGTGGAGCGTTACAGCTTCTGCTGACGCCACGCCTGATACCAAAACTTTATTAGAAATATTTTCAGATGTTTTTAAGATTCGAACCGGACACGGAGACAAAAATGAAAGAAAAAGAAGAGAGAAAAGGAGGAGATGGAGGTAAAGGGGGAAGGGGGGATTTTCGTATAGAATAAACAATAAATGAACCAGAATCCGCTTCTAGACCTGCAGAAAAAGAGGGGGAAAAAAAAAACAAAAAAAAACCACAAGACAAAAACATTGATGCATCAGCTACATGAAGATATATCAAAGTAAAAATGTTTGCTAACAATCACACAGTAATTATTACTAAGGCATTTAGGGCCAACCACAGCCTTAGGTCATGTGCTGAAGATGTCCAAGTCATACCTATGAAAGCACCATGTGAGCACCTGTGTGCGTACGCACGCTTGTATGTGTAAGGTTTCTCTATAGGATCGTCCAATAGTGAGTGTGAAGGGCCACAGACCTGCCCCCAAAAACGTGCGGAAGATGGAGGGAGTTCCAAGCCCAGAAATCCAGCGTTCACCCCAGAGCGCGGAGACCCCAGGGAGACCGTCACCAGAGAAGCCCCAACCCCCCCTCGAGAGGCACAGAGGATCACCCCGGGGGGCCACAACCAGCAGCCTGCAGAGACATCAACGGCTAGCCCCCAGGCCCGCCCGTAGCCGCCCACCCCGGAGCCGGCCGGGCCCGGAACCCAGCAGCCCGGGACACAAGGGCGACCCACCCCGCCAAGGACCCAACAGAGCCCAGGGACCCAGATCCCACCAGGCAGCCACCGGGAGCGACCAGACAGATGTTTAAAAAAAAAAAAAAATGTGGCAGGGGGAGGGTAGGCGAAGATGTTGTAGCATTGCCAGATGTTCCAGGAGATGGGAGGAGTCCAAAACCCCACCTGACATATACAGTCACACACAAACACAGTCATACACTCCCTCCCTCATGCTCTCACATACACATACAACCCAAGACTTACAAGGATGTACGCCAGACACCCATTCACACTCCCCATACACACCCTACTAACTCTGGTCCCGGTGCTGCCGTACCGAGGGCACAGCCATTCCCGGACGCCAGAGTTAGCCCCGTTCCGCTGGGGTAATAATGAGCAGGCACCCCCGTCCAACGCAGAGCAAAGCAACCCACCACTCCAGACCACAGGCAGACGGCCAGCTCCCACTCCTAGCCTCCAGCCCCGGGCAGCTAACCGAGAACAGAGGTGTAATAAGACCTCTAGTCTCCCTCCGCCGGCTCCAATGTAATGTTAACGTGTGTTGATAAGGTGCATTTTGTGGTTGGGGGGGCACGGGCAGTGCCGGCATCATGTGGCCTACACCAGCTGATGCCAACACACAGCCCCACTTCCCCCCCAAAACCCTCCGTGACTAGGTGCAGTTTAAAATTGGAAGTGGGCACTGGCACTCGGAGTGAGGCTGGAATTTCCCCCCACCGGATGCCGTTGAGTGTGCTCATTCCCAAGACCCTGAGTGTGCATTTGTGTAAAATGTTGTTTGTGGAAGTGTTTAATGTGCAAATAAAATTGGGGGGTAGGCTGCCACAGGACTGCGGAAATGGGATCCATACCCGCACCCCCTGACTTACCCACACCCCAAGGCCCTATGTGCATATTTGTGTGATGATGTGAGGGAGCAGGAGGAGGGAAATGTCTGAGGATGGGGAGGAATGGCTGAGGGGCCTGAGCCCTCCAGGGAGCCAGCTCCCCTACTGGCCCCAATAGGCACCTCCGTTCCCAAAATCCACCCGGGGCGTGGAGGCCCCAGCCCATCTAGCCATGGCCCAAAGCAGCAGCATTACAGAGCCCCATGGAGTCTGAGGCCACCAACCCACACCACCCCAGCAGAGTATTTACTCCCATCCCCACATTTACTCAACTTTCAGACTAAGTAAGACATAAGACACCCAGGTAAAGCTGGACCCCCCCCTCCAGGACATCCACCTCCCCCATGGCGGAGCCAGGACCCGGCACCGCCGCATGTTCCGGCCCTCTTCCCGGCAGCCTACATGCCAGGACCCAATCCCCAAGGCCCCACCCAGACCCCCATCCGGGGACGGCCGCCCCCAAACCCCAAGCCACCAGGCCCCCACCCAGTCCCACCCAGGGGCGATGCAGCTACCAGGCAGTGACCCGCAGCCACCGTCAAGACCCCCCAAGGCCCCACACACAACTACCAGAAGTCCACCCCCCGAGGCAACCCAAGCACCACCAGAGTGGGGCAGCAGCCCCCCAGCCCTAGACCCCCCTAGTGAACCCACCCCCAGGGATCCTCCAGACACTCTAAGCTCAGACTCTTCACCACATCAACCACAGCATCCCGCAGGACAATATCAATGACCCTCCATCGTCGCTATGTGATGGAACCGATCAAAGGAGCCCAGAGAGATTGATTTGAAGTGGAGGCAGAGGCTGTCTCAAGTGTAATATGATCCAATAAAAGATTTCTATACTGGTTAATGCAAAGATTATCTTTGTTTTTCCAGTTTATGAGGATAGTTTTCTTAGCGATGCATATGGCAGTGAGAACTACGTGAACCAAATTTGTTTCAATCGGGACATCCTCTAGGTTCCCCAGCAGGCAAAATGAGGGGGAAGTTGGGATATCACATTTCAAACACTTTGACAGGTCTTCACATACTCCATACCAGAATCCCTGAACAGGTGGACAGAACCACAGTGCGTGGATATAACTGTCAGGAATGCTGTCTGTGCAGTGTGTGCAGGTGTCAGATGGCACAAATCCCATCCTGAACATCCGATGACCTGTATAGTGTACTCTGTGTAGAATTTTGTATTGAATTAATTGTAAATTGGGGTTTCTGATCGTTTTAAAAGTTTTTAAACAAGTTTGGGACCAAAAAGTCTGGTCATAGCTAACTAATAGATCCGCCTCCCATTTACCTATAGGAATTGCTATTGTATCATCTATTTTGGTCAATGTTTTATATACTTTAGACAGTAATTTGGGATGTTTGAGATTACAGAAGTCTAATACCCTTGATGGTGTTTGTAATTCTACTTTATTAAGCTTAAATATTTCTTTAACTACTGATTTAATTTGGAGATATTCTAAAAATCTATTCTTGTCTATTCCAAATTGGGAGACTATTCTGTTAAATGGAGTGAAATCCAATCCTTCAAATATGTGTTCCATGTATAGAATTCCCTTACTTTTCCAGTATGGGAAGTTCATCATTTTATTGTTTTGCAATATGTCAGGATTATTCCAGATGGGTGTGCGTCTGCATGGAATTAGTGAAGACTCTGTCATTTTTAGATATTCCCACCATGCTGTCAGTGAGGTGCTAATATTAATACTTTTAAAGCTTTCATGCTTTCTTATTTTTGAGCTAATAAACGGTAGGTCCGAAAGCTCTATAGTATTGCAAAGTGTCTGTTCTACATCTAACCAGGACTCATCCAGCGGGTTATGTTGCAACCATCTTGGTATATATTGGAGCCTATTGGCTAAGAAATAATGATAGAAGTTGGGTAGATCCAGCCCTCCTCTATCTTTGGTCTTCTGTAGTGTTTTTAAGCTAATTCGTGGAGGTTTATCCTTCCAAAGGAATTTAGTGATAGAGGAGTCCAGGGATCTAAACCAATCAGATGATGGCTTGTTTGGGATCATTGAAAATAAGTAATTGATTCTTGGTAAAACCATCATTTTAATTGTGGCAACCCTCCCCATAAGTGATATCGGTAAGGATTTCCATCTAGCAAGATCATCTTCCACTTTCTTTAATAGTGGGATGTAGTTTAGTTTAGTTAGATCTGCCAGCCTGGGAGAGACATGAATGCCCAGATATGTAATATTCCCTGATTCCAATTGTGTATTAAGGGAATTGACAAAAGAAAAATTAATTGGGAGAACTATGGATTTTAACCAGTTTATTGAGTAATCTGAAACTCTTGAAAAGGAGTTTATTAGTTCAATTGCTTGGGAGAGAGAGGATTGAGAATTCTGGAGAAAAAGTAACACGTCATCTGCATAAAGACTGATTTTATGTTCTATGTTCTTAAACTTTATGCCTTTAATAACTGTAGTTTGCCTGATTGCTGCTGCTAGTGGTTCAATAAAAATAGCAAATAGCGAGGGGGAGAGTGGGCATCCCTGCCTAGTCCCCCTCTGAAGACAGAAGCTAGCTGATGTTTGGTCATTTGTCCTGACGCATGCTGTTGGTGAACTGTATAATATTTTTAACCAGTTTATGAAGAAGTTTCCAAAACCAAATTTATGTAAAGTTGCAAATAAGAACTTCCAGTTAACTCTGTCAAAAGCCTTTTCTGCATCGAGAGATAATATACTGGTTTCCATGTTTCTGCTGTAAGAAAAGTCTATTAAGTTAAGTAATCTACGTGAATTTGTGGATGAATGTCTCCCCTTAATGAAACCAGTTTGGTCTGGGTGTATTATGAAAGGGGTTACCTTCTCTAATCTTTTTGCAAGGGCTTTACAAATTATTTTGAGGTCAACATTAATAAGTGAAATGGGGCGATAGCTGGTAGGAAATATAGGATCTTTGCCTGGTTTTAACAGGAGACTAATGTTGGCTGAATTCATATTTGGCTGTAGTCTACCATTGTCTTCTATTTCACTCATCATTCTGAAAAATGTTGGAGCTAGAATGATCCAGAATTCTTTGTAGAACTCTGCTGGAAACCCATCTGGACCTGGAGCTTTTCTATTAGGCATGGAGTTAAGAGCTTCGTGAAGCTCATCTGATGTTAATGGCGAGTCCAGGACTGTAGCTTGACTATCTGATAATTTAGGAAGTATTATCCTGTCTAGAAACTCATTGATCTCATTATCTGATGGCTTAATCTGTGGTGAGTACAAGGTTTTGTAAAAATCTCTGAAAGTGTTGTTTATTCTTTCAGGATCATATACTATATTCCCAGTTGAGTCTTTAACAGCAGATATGGCAGTTTTCTCTTTGTTTATTTTTAACTGGTTGGCTAAAAACTTGCCTGATTTATTTCCGTGTTCAAAGTTTTCTATTCGTAGTCTTTGTGCTAAAAATTTTATTTTTTTGTCAATAATTCCTTTAAGTTCTAGTTTACTTTTACGCAATTTGTTTTGTAATTCTTCTTCTGTGGATGCCTCTAAAGACTTAATGATTTCTTCTAATTCCTGAATACGTTTGTTTTCTATTTTTTTCTTATGTGATGAGAAGGAGATTATTTTACCTCTCATCACTGCTTTCCCTGCCTCCCAGAGAACAGATGCTGATGTTCCAGGCAGGTCATTATGTTCTAAATATAAAGCCCACTCTTTTTTATAATATTCCACAAAATCTACGTCTCTAAGCAATGACGTATTAAACCTCCAGTTTTTACTTGATGGGATTTTTTTCTTATTTAACAGAGTTAAAGAAATTGGAGCATGATCGCTGACAACTATAGGGTGTATCTCAGTGTCTGAAATGTTAGCCAATAATGAGCTGCTGACTAGAAAATAGTCCAAACGTGAGTGAGAGTGATGAACGTGTGAGAAAAAAGTATACAGTAACTCCATTGAATTTAACTTGCTATAACTCATCATGTTTCCTTTGAATCCTTTTGTAAGACTCTGTGTCACTCTTTTTCTTTCACTCTTACTCTCTTAATCCTCTCCCTTCCTTTCTCCTGAAATCTTCATTTCACCTTTGCACTGCCATTTACTTTAAAATCTCACCCATCTAGTGTTTTTCTGTACAGTGTACTGCCAGTGTTATGGGGTGCTACCCGAAGGTTTTAACCTAAAATTCAACCCAGCATCCTTGGGTGTGCTGCATTCCAGATCAATATGAAGAGTCTCGTTCTCCAATTTTCTTAAGAACTTAAGGACTTTAAGGAATATTTCCAGCACCTTCTTGAAATCATAACTCAAAGTATTTGGGTGTTTGCATATATATATACACACAAAACTGGCTACCTATAGGGTGACAGGTCCACTTGCCTACAGACCGTTGTTCATCACACAGTTTCGGTTTTCTCTTTCCATACATCTGGCTTACCTTCCTTCCTTCCTCCAATCTATAGAGCCCTCATTAACTGTTACATCCCACTCCCAAGGACCCTGAATATAGAATAAGAAGGAATTTTAAGGAATGATTCTGGGTAACTCTTTATATGTACATCTGGATTACCTGACCACTATTTAACTTCCTCCAGAAACACCAGTTTTCCCTGCAGGCTCCCCACCATCGAGTGTGACTAGGGAGTTCCAGACTGTATCCTCTCCCCAGTTCTCCTGTGATTAAATCTGACAGTGTTCTGTAGAGGCATGGAGCACATATAAAAGAATAACAAATCTTTTGTTACCAATCCCATCTTTAAACTATATTTTAATGGACCTAAGATGTAATTTCAGTGCCTAACCTCCAGAGGCTAAAGTGATTCCTTCAAAATGGAAGAAGGTTGAAGAAGTCATGCTGAAGGGCAGCAATGATGTCCAGCAAGGACATTCAGGAACTCAAGGCCTATACAAGAAGCTTGACTTAATGATATAGTAAACTCAGGTTCCATCTCAGGTTACTATGGCTCGATGGCCACCCTTATCTAGAGATTTCTTTCAGGAATGTTGTGGAAGTAAAGTTCAGGACAGGCT
This sequence comes from Polypterus bichir lapradei, assembly GCA_026402145.1. Taxonomy (NCBI): domain Eukaryota; kingdom Metazoa; phylum Chordata; class Cladistia; order Polypteriformes; family Polypteridae; genus Polypterus; species Polypterus bichir. The sequence continues at coordinate 67,564,299 of JANRMT010062790.1, read as the reverse complement.
AAAAGACAGAATGCCACCAGGAATTATTTAAGTTAAATCAAGAAGCAAAAGAAGGGTTCTCTGAAAGATTTTTAAAGAGTAAGAAAGAGGAAATGTAAGATTGCAATATTGTGGCTGTGATGCTGACAGACAAGCCTCCTGCAGTACCCGAGAAGCCGCTTACAGTATATTCTTCCAGCAAGGTCCTAGAGTTCATATTGTATATTTGTTTTCTTGTGCTGTTCAACTTTTTATTTCTGGCCTCTTTGTCTTAGCAAATAAAATACCTTAGTGAGTTTAGATGTCATCAACTAGACTTGGATATCATCAAACATCCTGGATGCCAAAATGTAGGGATTAATGATTGAGAGCTTAATTTTTTTTTATATGACACACACCTAGGCTCTTCCATGGAGAAAACAGAGGAAAACATGATAAAATGTCATGGACTTATTCCTGTTGTACTCAATTCTCTGCTACATGCAGGAAGGGAGGCCTAGTTGTAGTGAAAAGCTTAAGGTTGCAAATTCAGATCCTATGAACAGGTCTCAATGGGACTCTGAGCAAGTCATTATACAGTCTTGTTTTTAAATTGCATAGGTATACTTTCCGTCAAAAAACAATCCCACACTATACATAGGATATGTAGTATGCATTTACAAATACTCAGATATTTTTATTGTTTGCTTCTGCCTTAAAACTGTTGACGTCCATTAAATAAATGAGACTCTACTTGATGTCACCTAATTAATTGCTTAGGGTTTTGTTTTTTAGGATAAATTGGAATGAGAGTTACTTTTCATGAGCATCACCTCCATTCATTATTAAACAAAATATCACAGTAACCTGAACTTGCCGTAAGTCACTTTGAGATATAACAGACAACTTACATGAAAGCAATGGAACATTTCTCATTATAAAAAGTCAGGCCAGGTCTGACTCTTTTGCACCTTACTTTTATCCATAGTCCATATGTTTGCCTTTTCCATCTCCCGATGAGCTTGCAACTTTTATCCTAGCTCCGGATATTCATCATTTTGCCCTTTTATTTTCCTCATCTTATATTCTCAGGTGTTACAGACGTACGCAGTTTGTCTGAAAGGAAACTGAGGTGGGTCGGTGCACAGGTTTGTAACGGTCAAATGAAATATGGATATGTACCTGTAAGTTTGTACCTTTTCCCATACCTGGTTTTGTGGTATGCCTTTATGTTTAGGGCCGGCCCTTTATACAGAGGGAGGGGAGCTCCTGGCTTGGAGGGCCAACAGACTGTAGGGGGAGGAGCTATCCGAATGTAAATAGGTGGCGGGAAAAAAGGGAAGAGAAGGAGCTAGGAGAGAGAAGGAGGCCATAACAGAAAAAGGCACGAGGGAAAGGATTAACACCTCTTGGATATCGTCAGGTGAACCTGGGTTCATTTCCAAGCAAATTATTTTTTTCTTTCGGGAGGAAGGAATACGGGAGAGGACTTGACGGGCCAGCACAAGGAACTGTTAATCAGAACGTTTCCCGGAACAAGAAATATGGTCGGCTTCTCATTCCCCACTACAGACTGAGCTGAAACGCCCCGTACAGATAAGATTTAAAAGACTATAAATCCATTGGTTTTTTGTTGTGTTTCCATTTGTTCAAGTCTTTATTAGTAATGTATGTTTTCAAGTGTTGGTGTTATGATTTGTGTGGTGAAGGGAAGCGC